>OY992876.1:298317853-298604389 GCA_963921405.1 Cepaea hortensis
GGTATTACTAAACCTCTCATTATTGTCATAATATTTGTAACCTATGAATTAATTATTAACACTGTCATGTTCCTTGTGCAATCCTCTTTAACTTGATATATAATACAATATATCTGCTACCATTTTAACCATTTTCACAACATTATTGTGACACACCCCTACTTTCCATTTTCTGCCATGAATTTCTGTTTGGTCAGGACCCAATTTCTATTTGGCAGGCAATCAGGTAAAGATGACTAGCAAATGATGCCTGGACACATTCTTTTGGCATGTAATGAGGACAGTTGAAGTACGTAGCCCTACGGAAAAAACGCTAGAAGGGAGCAGCGGCAGGGGGAGCCCGAGAAAGAAGATACTGGAAGGCTTGACATCATGGCCTGGAGGAACATCGGTATCAGACATGATTGCCAACACAGGAGACGGAGGGCCGTAGAAAGGCATGATCACCAACTCCACAAGAAATGGGAAATGAAAAGTGTGATAGTACACGAGACAAAAGTCTCGTGGAAGGATATGATCACCAACTCCACAAGAAATGGGAAATGAAAAGTGTGATAGTACACGAGACAAAAGTATCGTGGAAGGATATGATCACCAACTCCACAAGGGATGGGCAATGAGAAGTGTGATAGTACACGAGACAAAAGTCTCGCGGAAAGGTATGATCACCAACTCCACAAGGAATGGGCCATGAGAAGAGTGATAGTACTCGAGACAAAAGTCTCGTGGACAGGCATAATCACCAACTCCACAAGGAATGGACCATGAGAAGAGTGATAGTACTCGAGACAAAAGTCTCATGGAAGGATATGATCACCAACTTCACAAGGGATGGGCAATGAGAAGTGTGATAGTACACGAGACTAAAGTCTCGCGGAAAGGCATGATCACCAACTCCACAAGGAATGGGCCATGAGAAGAGTGCTAGTACTCGAGACAAAAGTCTCGTGGACAGGCATAATCACCAACTCCACAAAGGCTTGGGCTATGAGAAGTGTGATAGCACACGAGACAAAAGTCTCGTGGAAGGATATGATCACCAACTCCACAAGGAATGGGCTATGAGAAGTGTGATAGTTTTTTTTTTTTTTTTAAAATTCGCATATCCTTTTACAGGACATCGCTGTCAACAGCAGCATCTTTCAGCTGTCTGTTGATTTCTTGGCAAGATTACGCTCAGTACTTTACCATTGCTTTCTGAGCGACCGGCTCAGTTATCCCGCAAGTCATCAGCGGGGGACGAACCGCTCCCAGTTCTCGCCCGCTATGAAACTCTGCGTAATTAACGGGATTACGGAGAAAGTGGTGTAACCCCTCGGCCAGAGAGACCGGCTAGTGTGATAGTACACGAGACAAAAGTCTCGTGGAAAGACATGACCGCCAACTCCACAAAGCATAGACTGTACGGAGAAAATCGTGTCTGAACACATTCAATGGCGATGCAATGAGAAAGGAAAAGTTTGAGTACTTCGTGAAAGTTGGAGGGGAGGAGAGGCAGGAGGAGACAGGGCTATCTTTTATCTTTATCTTTATTTTCAAAGGGCTAAGAATTGGGCACGCAGGCCCGTCTGACATTCCTATTATTATGGTATGGGGTGGGGAAGACATCGGTATCAGAAATAATGGCAATAGACAAGGCAGAAGACTGTGGGGAGACATGATCACCAACACATTACGGCATGGACTATCAGATTGGCAGTACAAGAGACAGAAGGCTGTGGGCAGACATGTTCACCAACGCCATACGGCATGGACTATAAGAAAATTGACAGTACAAGAGACAACGTTCTGAACACACATGATGATCACTAAAAGCCACGCATGCACTATAAGAAAACAGAAAGGAAACAAAAAACATGCATGAAAGAATACAGGTTTGACAGCGACTTGAACCATCAATTTCTGTCTTCTTAATCACATCATCTATTTTCAGCTGGGTGAGCAAGTTTCTTAGCCACTCTATCACAGCTTGGCAACATTTCATATTTAACAGCCGTTCCCTAAATACACCCCAGCCCCTTAGTATCGCAGCTGTTTTAAATTCCTTATTTCACTTATCTTCCATGTAATGTAATCTAATATCTAAAATACCATTTTTGACATCTTTTATCGGGAAACATCGAGGCCACCCGTTGCTCATCTTCTAAATACATTCTATTTTACGTTCCTTTGCAAATAAAGCGTATTTAATATGCACCGGAATATATTCATATTGTGTCTATTTTTACCTGTCCAGTTATCTTCCCTTAGCGAAAGATCAAAGAGAAGTGATATTATCAATAACTCCGGGTTACAAGGGTATCTGGAACAAAGGCGGCATGACACAGACATTAATTTGAAGCCTGAACTTCTTGAGAGAACTAGAACAACAACCGGATAAATTGTAGGGTAAGGTTCCCAGATTGCACTTTCAAAGATGTAAGTGAACACGAAAACTCGGGTACAGATATAGAATTGTGATTGTTATCAAGTATTTGGGGAGAATGGAGATTGAGGCAGTCAACACGACCTGTAGGTGGGTATTAGGAACTTGGTTAATGAAGTTGCTTTTATTTCTTATGTTGTTTGACTCACTTTCTGTAGTGGGAAAAGGTTATTGCTGTGTTATGTATTACAAACATGGATTGCTATTGGCTAATATGATGAGCATGGATTGCTATTTGTTGATATCATGATCATGGATTGCTATTGGATGATATAATTAACATTTATTGTTATTGGCTAACATGATGTACATGGGTTGCTATTGGTTGATATGACGAACATGGATTGCTATTAGTTGACATGATGAACATGGATTGCTATTGATTAATATATTTTATTTGCGCTCACACTTTTTGAACTCAAGCGTACTCAATACACGCTACTTCTAGTAGTAACGGGCTGAATTTTGCGTGTGGATTAGCGTGTGGATTAGCTTGCCCTATTACCAGTGTCCCTCGCCGTCAGGGCTCCTACTGATTGATATGATCAATTTGGATTGATCATATCAACTAAGTGTTGATATGATAAACATTGACTGTTATTAGTATATATTATGAACATAGATTGCTATTGGCTGATATTATCAACATGGAGTGCTATTCGTAGATATAATAATCATGGATTTCTATGAGTATACATGATAAACATGGATTTCTATTGGGTGATAGGATGAACAGGGATTTTCATTGGCAGATACGATCAACGTGGATTACAATTGGTAGAGATGATCAACATGAATTTATATTGGTAGAGATGATCAACATGGATTTTTATTGGTAGATAGGATCAACATGGATTTCTATTGGTTGATATGATGAAAAGGGATTTGCTGGTGTGAGGGCGCCATTGTGAAGGCGCTGATATGAGGGCACTGGCGTGTGGGCGCTGGTGTGAGGGAGATAATTATTGTTTGTCAGTGTGTTTGCCGTTTGTCAGTGTGTTTGTCAGTGTGTATGTTAGTGTGTACGTCAGTCCATCAAAGTCTGACAATGCTTATTTAAAAGGGTTCAAAAGGCAGAACTATCAACTTCATTGCACCGGGTTTTATTCCATATAGTCCGGTCTCTTTCCGTAGGGGGCGGCCTGTCGAAAACGTCGCACAAAGCACAAACTTCATAGCTCCAGCAACGACCCCCGCAGAAGTCAGCGAGAAAACTGCACTTGTAAACCGAACGACGTAGTCAGCAATCTAACCCACGACCGTTGAGGCAGATGGCGTAACTACTTAGCCATGGAGACTACCTCATCCCTTTATTAGAAGCTCATAAGCAAAAATAAAAGAAAAAAGTTCCTTCTCCGCGCTTTGATATGTATTGGGTCTAATTCTAGCTCCATATTTGTATAAACCAATCAGAACTCGGTGTTTTATGTGGTTAACACCTCACTGGCCGCCTTTACTCCGTACGAAATTTTCTGGTACCAGTTTTAAGCTGGGCCGATCTAAAAGCTCAGATCAATTTTTAAAAAAATCCACGCCACCACTGGATTCGAACACATGACCACCGCCAAGAAGGGAAAAGTGCTACCAACTGCGCCACTGCGACTCTATATGTCTCACATTGGGGATCAAGTTAAAACCGTCTACTGCCATCTACTGTCTATAGTACCTTGCGGTGTAGGGCACGGGGGTCTTGAGCTCGAGGAATTAACTGGCTAGTGCAGTCGCCGCGAACTGTGCAGGGTAGAGTGTGTTTTTTCCCCCCAACAGACACAAAAATCCACACCTTACCAAGGATTCGAATACGAATCTCCCGAAGGAAAACTCCACATACTATTCACTCGGCCAGGCACCACTCTATCTATTCTTCATTTAGCGTCCGACTAAATCCGACTAAAAATTCACACATTACCAAGGATTCGAATACGAATCTCCCGAAGGAAAACTCCACATTCTATCCACTCGGCCAGGCACCACTCTATCTATTCTTAATTTAGCGTCCGACTAAATCCGACTAAAAATTCACACATTATCAAGGATTCGAATACGAATCTCCCGAAGGAAAACTCCACATACTATTCACTCGGCCAGGCACCACTCTATCTATTCTTCATTTAGCGTCCGACTAAATCCGACTAAAAATTCACACATTACCAAGGATTCGAATACGAATCTCCCGAAGGAAAACTCCACATTCTATCCACTCGGCCAGGCACCACTCTATCTATTCGTCATTTAGCGTCCGACTAAATCCGACTAAAAATGCACACCTTACCAAGGATTCTTCATTTAGCGTCCGACTGGCGATAGCAATCATGTCTCGCCACAAACCCCAACTGATGCTCATGAATTCTGTCATTGTAATCTCCCCCTTTTACATTGCCAAAGAATCACAACAGCTCTGCCTGATTCCATTTCCCATGATCCTAACCAGTTGTTACAATAGGATACCGACTGATTCTTATCAATTCTGTCATTGTAATATATCTATTACATTGCCAAAGAATCCACACCATTTTTGCCGCCTCATTCTATTTCCCATGACCCTAACCAATTGTTACAACTGAATGCCATTTCCCCTAATTTTCCGACATGGTCGAAGAATGTTGATTGCTTCCGTCTCATGTTTGTAAGAAGTTAATTTTATTGTCTAGTCTCTTAAGGGCACGTTTATTGCCATTGTTACTTTATGTGCTACAGGTTGTCCCCCACATTCCATGTGAACTTATATACAACAAAAACTATTTGACAAATTGTATTCATGTCATCTTTATTGCGGCTGCTTCAACCCGGGGTTGATAGCATGGTCTTGCAAAGGACATGAACAGTTAACCAAAAAAAAAAAAAAAAAAAAAAACTGTTTGTGTTACAGGTTGTCCCCAAATTCTTCATGAACTTATATACCACAAAAACTGTTTGAGATTTGTTTTCACGCCATCTTACTGGTAACGTAACTTTCTGCTATACAGGTTGTGAACAAATTCCATGTGAACTTGTATACAACAAAAACGTTTGACGACTATTTTCAGACCATCTTAATGCTAATATAACATTCCGTGTTACAGGTTGTCCCCAAATTCTATGTGAAATTATAAACAAAAATTGAGTCAATAATTCATACTGCTAATGTGACCTTCTGTGTTACAGGTTGTCCCCTATTCATGTTAGGACATATACAATAACAGCTGTTTGACGACTGTATTTAAGAGCATCTTTAAGGCGAATGCTTCAACTCGGGGTTGATAGCAAGGTCCTGTAAAGATATGCCACATGAAAAAAAATTTCTGTGTTACAGGTTGTTCCAAAATTATATGTGAGTTTACATACAACAAAAACTGTTTGACAACTTTTATTCACAGCATCTTTATTGCGAATGCTTCAACCCGGGGTTGAATGCAACTTCCTACAAAGGACACGAAAAGTTGGGGGAAAAACTTTCTGTGATACAGGTTGTTCCGAGGATCATCGGAGAAAGTGTGAGTAATCTACTTGTGGAGTTGAGCTGAGTTGAGTCAAGAACCGGCATCACAGCACTCATGGGGAGGGGTGGGGGAGGGAGGGGGTGGAGGTAATGGTAAATAAGAAGGCGGACGTGGTCGGGGCCTATTGGGGTCGTATTTATAATGCATAGGAACATACAGATCATAGATGTTGGAGAGAACGGTGCTGCAGTGAGTGACCAGAAGATCTGGCTGATACTCAGGACTCAAGAGGAAAGGCAAAACGGCACGCATAATCAGACTGATATTAGTACCATTAATATTGGGACTCTTTGCTGGCTGTCTAAGATTAGAACTGAGCGCGTACGGGAATGCCTCGAGTGCTGTGATGCCGGTTCTTGACTCAACTCAGCTCAATTCCACAAGTAGATTGTCCACACTTTCTCCGCTGATGTGGCTCAGTGGCTGGCACTCTAAGGTGGTCGTTATGCGTTTGTATCTCCGTGCAGACTAGGATGATTTTAAACTGACCAGGAGAACACACCCTAAATTGCGAGGGACTACGAAAACCTTAAATTTATTAATTCTTTTGGGTGTATATATTCTGAAAAAGTAAAGAACAAATGTATCATTTTCCAATGTAGTCACCACTACGTTCAATGCAAGTCCTCCAGTGCAGATAAAGTGCTTGGATTCATGTTGGTCACGTGTGTAACCTCTATGCAAGTCTTACTTTACCTCTTCACAGAAGTCACGCCGTTTTGTAACTTTCTACTCTACCCATGGTAGAGTAGAATGTTGCAAAAAGTTGGTATCTATGCATGGAGGGCAGGCATCAGAAATGGAATAAATACAAAGGAGACAATTATTGCAAATAAGTCACACATCGAGCGTGTGAGACATAAGATGGTGCATGATGGTTGAAATGACCACGTGTTCACATGCACCCACTGTGAACGAACATTTACAGCGCGAATTGGCCTTATCAGTCACATTCGCTACCGCCGCCATGGGTAAAGGTTGTTATGCCTTTTTGAAGCACAAACTATCGTCTGTCAAGACGGCAAGGTGCCAATGAATGACTCCACCCATACACTTGCTGGACTGACAGGCATGCATCACCATACTGGATCTTCATTCACCGATGAAATTCTATAGGTTTCAGCCTCTCGCTGATCAAAGAGCGTGAAACAGAACGCTGCTCCTCTTTGGTGCATGCCATCCATAAATTGTCCTTATAACGTCAGCGTTTTTGTCTGCACCATGATGTCACGTGCTTACAACTCCTGACATCATTAACAAAAATATTGACAGGTTACAAGACAAAGGTCTGGTTATTGTAATTTCTATCACATTTTAAAGACGAATCCCCCATTTGAAGCCGTATCGTAAGTACTGGAAACATTTACTATATAAACATTATGATGTTGTCACCTCATCAATCACAGAGTGAAGCGGTAGCGCTGTGGATAGAAACGCTAGCCTGTCCACCTGGTAGTCATATATTCGAATTTTCATCGAGGCGGGAATTTTCAGTTTTGTTAATTCACCTGGCATCCAGGTCGACTCAGTGTAAAATGGGTACCGGAAGCTGTACTGAGAGGTAAAGGCGACCTATATGTTATAGAAGACATGTTTTGTGACGTACAGGGTGGGGGGCCAACCCCAACCCCCCCCCCCCCCCCCCCCCCCCAAAAAAAAAAAAAAAAAAAAAAAAAAAAAAAAAAAAAAAAAAAAACGAAACCAACCAATCTTTGCAAGCTTTGGGTATCATTGGGACGATGCAGAGGATTGAATCAAGATCAACAGTGGTTCAGCAACACATATCAAATAACTTTCCATCCTGGCTGAGAGAGCGATTTCAGGGAAGATTGATCAGCACGACGTTTGACTTGGAGTGGGCACCGTATTCACCTGACTTGAACACTCTAGATTTTTATCTATGGAGGTATCTCAAGGATAATGTGTACCAGAACAACCCTCAAACGATTGGTGATCTGAAGGTAGTAATCACAGCAAAGATCAGGGACATTCCCACGGAGGAATGCAGTCGAGTAACTGAGAATTTAGCGCAACGAATGCAAGTGTGCATCCAACGCTGCGGAGGCCATTTGGAGCATAACTTTTATGCAAAGCGACCGAGGTAGCTGAAACTTCTTCTTCTTCTTCTTCTTCAGCGTTCCGAGCCATTGAGGTTCTTTGCTGCAAATACAATCCGTCTCCATTCGTCTCTCTGGTGGACCTTCTCTTGCCAGTCGTTGATTCCAAGTGCTTGCAGGTCTGTACATGTATTATCTCTCCACCGCCTTCTTGGTCTACCTCGGGGTCTACGGTCATTTATTTCCTGAGTGTAAGCGAGTTTTGTTTCCCTATTATCTTCCATTCTTTCTATATGCCCCAGCCATTGTAGTCTATTAGCCTTCATGATACCAGTGATTAGCGGGGACTTAAACATATCATAAATGTCTTTGTTACTTCTTCTTTTCCACTCTCCACTTTGTGTATCCCTAATGGGTCCAAAGATGCGTCTTAAAATTTTGTTCTCAAAGGTTTGTAACAAGGCTTCGTCTCCTTTCGAGATGTCCTCGGGGCTAGCGCTTCACCCTGCAATTGATGAGGATGCAAAAAACTGAAACTTGGATTTGATAAACTTTGTATGGGTTCTATTTTGTGTGTGTCACCATGAAAGTAAATGCGACTGACGTACCGCCGACTATATCATTCGCTGAGTGCCGGTTGGCCTATGCTAAATATATTGCTAGCACCATATAACCAGGGAGCTGCGAAGCTTAGTGACTATACCCCTTGCCTGCCGGCACAATGGTCTTGGGTTCCATCTGCACTGAGGCGAATTCAAAATTTTAAAACTGAACTGGGCTCCGGAGGTTCTCATGGCCGAATGGATAAGAACGCATGTTCTTAAACATCTGTTGTGCTGATGCCGAGGTAAGGGGTTCAACCCCTACACCGGACAGCTGGACGAAAATGTTGACCTGTCGTCCTTGACTTGGGGAGTAAATTACAAGTACCTCTGAAGTCGGAGTGGGTTTACCTGATGGCGAGGGACACTGTTAATAGGAAAGCTAATTCAATAGAACCGGCTCTTTGACGAAGGGGTTACGGGCGCAGTTCGTTATCCCGCACTACCCACGTTCGAAACACAGCTGTGTTGTTTTTATGAAATGGTATGGGTGCCGGTCGTTCAGAAAGCAACGGCAAACTACTGAACGTAAACTTGCCCAGGAATCACGAACAACCAAAAAAAAAAAAAAATACTGGTGTTGACTGCTACGTCCTGTAAAGGACATGCAATTTACAAGAAGAATCCACACACAAAATTCAGTCCAGCACTACTAGAAATAGTGTCTATGGATTATGCTTGAAGCGAGCGCAAAATAAACACACACATACACACAATTATTTAAAAAAAAAACACTGGGCTACCAGACCCACCCAGCCTTAAATGGGTACGAGGAAATGACTTGGGAAGTAAAGGTTGCCTGGGTGATACTGACCACATCAGCCATCGAGTGCCGGCTGGTCTATACAAATATGGGTTTAACACCATATACCCAACACGTCAAGGTGAAGAAAGGAGTCTTTTAGTTTACTTTAACCCACTGATCCAGTAGTGGTGTGGATCTGATACCTCGTCTTCTCAAATAAGGATGAAGCATTAAATGTCAAATGTACACATTGCATGCATGCTTGCGTGCGTACGTTAAAAGCCCATGTTAGAATCGTAAAGCGTAGGCCATGCAAACGGCGCTGTGGCAACAGTGTCAATTTATAGTAGATAGCTCCAAACAGTCTTATTATGGTATGTGTGGATTCGGTTATACTCAAATTGGGGTTATGATTAGGATTTCGTATACTGTGTTAAAATTCTCCACGCGTGATCTGCAGGACTGGATCACTTATGGAAGTTAAAAAAGAAAACGAAATGTAAACATAGTAGCCATAAACAAAATATTGCACGATTTCTTGATTGCATATTTCGCCGAATCTCGTCATATTTATACTGCAGAGGTATATATCATAAGAAGTTAATAAATGCGGGCCGCACTGAGTTTGAAGTGCAATAACTGATCCAGAGTAACACACATCAAGGTGACATAGTCATCTACACCGATGGGTCAGTGGTGAGAAACAGACGTAGTGGTTGGGGTTTTATTGCAAAAGCTAATGGACGAGTCTTGAAAAATAGTCTGGCATATGCGACTACGACCTCCAGCATGAGAATGGAGGTGGAAGCAGCAACAGCGGCAGGATACTACTGTATTAATTACGGATTCAAAGAGTATGCTTAGGAAGGTGGAGAAAGGAATGTTTCGTGTGGAATGGCTAACGTCGCTTCAGAGGTCACGGATTGTGAAAATTGTATGGATAGTTTGCCTTGGCCAAACAGGTGTAAGGGGAGAATGAACAGGCTGATAGACTGGCAGGGAATGCACCTCTTGGTGGTAGATTGTCTATGGACAAGGGGGAGGTGGCCATGCGTTTGTGGGACCAGGTGGAGACGGCGGGGTAAGCGACTGAGAACCTGTATTGGAAAGAATTAGATTGAGGGGGATCGGTTCTGACAGAATCTCAAAACTGCCTGGAGAACTTTAAATCAGATAGCGGTGGAAACGATTAGTAGTATGACTCTTCGCTGGCTGTTGAACGAGGGGACGGAGCAAGTATGAGAATGTTCTGAGTGCAGGAATGTCGGTTCTTAACTCAACTCAATCCAACTCAACAGTTAATAAATGAATAATACTTTGGCTGAAGTACTAAATACATAGTCACTGATATTGTTGGAATGTGGAGTGTGTTATCCCCACGGTAATCTAAAATGTAAAAGGAAGTCTGGATGTTTGCATAGCAACGGCTGGAATCGCCTAATTGGTAATGCTTCGAGTTATTTGAACCACTGATTAGTATCCAACAAATACAGTATAAGAAATGCGTTTTCTTTATTAACTCATGACTGCTAATAAGCAAATGTTACATGATTTAAGACTTCTACGTTCTATGAAAAACGCCTTGAGAATTACCGGGTATATGGTTCTATCCCCATATTTTCATCGACTTGTCTTCATTCGGTTAGCGATGTGTTCAATACCACACAGGTCGCCTTTATTTCCCAGGACAGCTTCTGATAAATAAAATCTACCGACTCGATGAAGATTCGAATACATGACCACCAGGTGGACAGACTAGCGAGATGTCCTCGGGGCTAGCGCTTCACCCTGCAATTGATGAGGATGCAAAAACATGACATAGTTTTTATAGTGAATGTTTAGCTATAGTTTTTATAATAAATGTTTAGCCCAATGCCAGCTCTATGCTGAGATTCAACTTGATACCCTTTAAGTCTGAGGTATACACCACAACTTACCAGCCACGGTTGCCCCTCTATACGGCTTAGTAACACGCACGCTAACCACCAATGCACACACAGAATGCAAGAAACAGGAAGCCTTTAAGACGTTTTAGTTTTAAGTTTTTTTAAAAAGTTTTTGTCGACGGATAACCATCACCGCACACGGGTGTAACTTATAAGTGCTCCGTTCTACTCCTAACAGTAGAATCTCAGCTCAGTGCACGAACACCGTAGCACTGGCGAGCAATCCTGAAATACTTTAGGTAGATTTTAACTCGAAATTTTGCCCGGGCAGCGCCGTTAGGCTACTCTTTTTCGATTCTCAACTGTCAAGGAATATCTTACGTGCGCAACAATACACACGGGCGTCCGATCTCACTACCCAGAGACAAGGGGAAATTTTGTTATTAGAAGTCCACGTGAAAAAACCCCGGCCCTCACCGGGGCTTGAACCCGGGACCTCCAGCACTCGAGGCGGACACCATACCTCGAGACCACACAGTCCCCTCTAAGACGTGACGTAATCAATTGATACAATGGGTCAACTGGAAAGAAAATAGATCACGTGTATAGATTCTTAACGGCAACAAGAGGGAAATAGACATCTAATGACACATGGTTTCTGCTATGTAAAATTCTTCCTTCCTTCCTTTTTTCACCTTTGCTCTCCACCTCCTACCATCCTGGCCCCGTGGCGAGGGCGTTACGGACGCAAGTTCGCAATTCCGTATACCACGTTCGAAACACAGCTGCGGGCGATTTGGCAGCAGACCGCCTTCCGTTCGTTTTTTTCTTCTGAAAATGGTATGAGTGCCGGTCGTTCAGAAAGCCATGGCAAACTACTGAACGTAAACTTGCCAAAAAATCACAAACAGCAGAGAAATGCTACTGTTGACTGCGACGTCCTGTAAAGGATATACAACTAACTTTCTTTTCTCCCCCTCCTGGCTTCTTCCTTCCTTACCTTTCTTTCACTTCTTCCTTCCTGACCTTTCCTTCACTTCTTCCGCTTCCTCTATGTCTGCATCATCTTCTTGTTCTTCAATTACTCTTCCTCTTTCTTCTTCTACCACTTTTACTTATTTTTCCCCCTTCTCTTTCTCCTCCTCCTCTCCTGTTTCTACCCCGTCTCCTCCCCATCTTCTCCACCTCCGCTTCCCCTCCTCACTCTTATTCTACTCCTTCTTCTCCTTCTATTTCTTTTCCTTCTTCTGTTTCTTCTCCATCTTTTGTGTCTTCTCCCCCTCTTCTCCTTCTGTTTCTTCTCCTTCTCCGTTTTCTTCTTAAAATGCCTGGTCAACAGCGCACATCGGGGATCACTACCTGCAATCCTCTTCTGTCCACAAACTATTTTCATGTAGTTGCTGTTGTCTTCACCATTATTTGCTGCCCAGCCTTGACATTTAGTACACACATTTCTCTATGTCTTCCCCTGCCTCTATATTGAAACACCCGGGGTGACAAAATCCAGCCACAAGAACGGCAAGGACGTGCCTGAGTGCCTCAAATTCCCAGATCACGCTCTAATAATTATTGTCCCCAGCAAGAGCCCGTTTGTGTATCTTTCATTGGGAAAGTCATCATCATCCAGTGCCTTGCCGGCTGGCGTGGGCGATCGTTGCTTCTCCACAAATCTCCGACGGCATGGATCAATTTGTGTGTTGATTCCTTTCTGTAATATGACACAAAACTGTCATTAATTTTTCTCACACCGTCTTTCTTTGTCTCTCTTTTCACAAATCTTTCTGGTTGTAACAACATGTTCCAGCTTCGGGTACCCCACCTTGCCTCAGGGTGTCCCAAAGAATAGCGGAGGGAAGGAGGCACCTTGCTTCTTATTTGATGGGAAATACCCTTACCCTGCCAACCCTGATAATAGCTATGGTCATCATCATAACGGCATTACAGCTTAGACAAACCATGGTCATCTGTTCGAGTCCCCAGGTGGGTTTGGGGGAGGTGTTTAAGATGCACCTCTCGACGAGACGTCTATGTTGTCGCTTGATTTAATGCGCTTGTGTTTAAACTTTTGGTCCGCTGACGTCGGGGTAGTGGGTTAATTCCCCTACACTCAGACAGTTGGGCTTAAAAACTGAAGTCTCGTTTAGAAAGCCATTGTACACTTCATTCATCATGTGCCATGCCCGTAAGCGTGGGCGGTCAAGTTTCGCCATCTTACACGATCATCAGAGTCGTGGATCAGCACCGTGTTCTTGTCCCGACTATGACACATCGCCAAGCCATCCAGATATTTACTTCTCTGCCTTCCCCTTGTTCTTTTTCCCTCAACCTTGCCAGTTGTCACTAAGCTCTCCAATTTATTTCTTCTTATAACGCGCCCAATAAAATATGGTTGTCTACGTCTAATTTCTCTAATCAGTTGGTAAACTACTGGACGTAAAATGCCTAGGAAATCTACCTAGGGTTGGGGTTGACGGCAACGTCCTATGATACAGGATACCCTTACCCAGTCGCCCACGATCATCATCATCATCATAATTATTGCATTATACTTTTGACCAACCCTGAAAATAGTTAACCGTTAATCCTGACCAATCATGTACCCCCCCCCCCCCCCCCCCCCCGAGTCAACAGTCCACGATCGTGTGTTACCGGTGCTCATTAGGAAAGCACAGAACAGTAACACGGTAAACCGCCATGCTTGTTGTAAGAGACCACCAAGGAGGGTTGGCCTGAGACTGGCTTTCTCAACCCGTAGAAAAGTGTAGCTACAACATCTAACCATCCGCGAACAACTCTACAACGGACCTGAGGGGAATTTAGTTGCTCCATATGTGTATTGGTTAATCGATGCTACAGGCGTGACATGGTTAATAGATATTACAGGTGTGATATGGTTAATTGATACTACAGGTGTGATATTATTAATTGATACTACAGGTGTGGTATGGTTAATTGATACTACAGGTGTGATATGATTAATCGATACTACAGGTGTGATATGGTTAATCGATACTACAGGTATGATATGATTAATCGATACTACAGGTGTGATATGGTTGATCGATACTATAGGTGTGATGTGGTTAATTGATACTACAGGTTTGATATGGTTAATGGATACTACAGGTGTGATATGGTTAATGGATACTACAGGTGTGATATGGTTAATGGATACTACAGGTGTGATATTGTTAATCGATACTACAGGTGTGATATAGTTAATCGATACTATAGGTGTGATATAGTTAATCGATACTACAGGTGTGATATGGTTAATGGATACTACAAGTGTGATATGGTTAATGGATACTATAGGTGTGATATGGTTAATCGATACTACAGGTGTGATATGGTTAATCGATACTACAGGTGTGATACAGTTAATCGATACTACAGGTGTGATATGGTTAATCGATACTACAGGTGTGATATGGTTAATCGATACTACAGGTGTGATATAGTTAATCGATACGACAGGTGTGATATAGTTAATTGATACGACAGGTGTGATATAGATAATCGACACTAAAGGTGTGATATGGTTAATGGATACTACAGGTGTGATATGGTTAATGGATACTACAGGTGTGATATAGTTAATCGATACTACAGGTGTGATATGGTTAATGGATACTACAGGTGTGATATGGTTAATGGATACTACAGGTGTGATATGGTTAATGGATACTACAGGTGTGATATAGTTAATCGATACTACAGGTGTGATATGGTTAATCGATACTACAGGTGTGATATAGTTAATCGATACTACAGGTGTGATATAGTTAATGGATACGACAGGTGTGATATAGTTAATGGATACGACAGGTGTGATATGGTTAATCGATACGACAGGTGTGATATAGTTAATCGATACGACAGGTGTGATATAGGTAATCGATACTACATGTGTGATATGGTTAATGGATACTACAGGTGTGATATGGTTAATGGATACTACAGGTGTGATATGGTTAATGGATACTACAGGTGTTATATAGTTAATCGATACTACAGGTGTGATATGGTTAATGGATACTACAGGTGTGATATGGTTAATGGATACTACAGGTGTGATATAGTTAATGGATACGACAGGTGTGATATGGTTAATGGATACTACAGGTGTGATATGGTTAATCGATACTACAGGTGTGATATCGTTAATCGATACTACAGGTGTTATATAGTTAATCGATACGACAGGTGTGATATAGTTAATCGATACGACAGGTGTGATATAGGTAATCGATACTACATGTGTGATATGGTTAATGGATACTGCAGGTGTGATATGGTTAATGGATACTACAGGTGTGATATGGTTAATGGATACTACAGGTGTGATATGGTTAATGGATACTACAGGTGTGATATTGTTAATGGATACTACAGGTGTGATATAGTTAATCGATACTACAGGTGTGATATGGTTAATCGACACTACAGGTGTGATATAGTTAATCGATACGACAGGTGTGATATAGTTAATCGATACGACAGGTGTGATATTGTTAATGGATACGACAGGTGTGATATGGTTAATGGATACGACAGGTGTGATATAGTTAATCGATACGACAGGTGTGATATAGTTAATCGATACGACAGGTGTGATATTATTAATTGATACTACAGGTGTGGTATGGTTAATTGATACTACAGGTGTGATATGATTAATCGATACTACAGGTGTGATATGGTTAATCGATACTACAGGTATGATATGATTAATCGATACTACAGGTGTGATATGGTTGATCGATACTATAGGTGTGATGTGGTTAATTGATACTACAGGTTTGATATGGTTAATGGATACTACAGGTGTGATATGGTTAATGGATACTACAGGTGTGATATGGTTAATGGATACTACAGGTGTGATATTGTTAATCGATACTACAGGTGTGATATAGTTAATCGATACTATAGGTGTGATATAGTTAATCGATACTACAGGTGTGATATGGTTAATGGATACTACAAGTGTGATATGGTTAATGGATACTATAGGTGTGATATGGTTAATAGATACTACAGGTGTGATATGGTTAATCGATACTACAGGTGTGATATAGTTAATCGATACTACAGGTGTGATATGGTTAATCGATACTACAGGTGTGATATGGTTAATCGATACTACAGGTGTGATATAGTTAATCGATACGACAGGTGTGATATAGTTAATTGATACGACAGGTGTGATATAGTTAATCGACACTAAAGGTGTGATATGGTTAATGGATACTACAGGTGTGATATGGTTAATGGATACTACAGGTGTGATATAGTTAATCGATACTACAGGTGTGATATGGTTAATGGATACTACAGGTGTGAAATGGTTAATGGATACTACAGGTGTGATATAGTTAATCGATACTACAGGTGTGATATGGTTAATCGATACTACAGGTGTGATATAGTTAATCGATACTACAGGTGTGATATAGTTAATGGATACGACAGGTGTGATATAGTTAATGGATACGACAGGTGTGATATGGTTAATCGATACGACAGGTGTGATATAGTTAATCGATACGACAGGTGTGATATAGGTAATCGATACTACATGTGTGATATGGTTAATGGATACTACAGGTGTGATATGGTTAATGGATACTACAGGTGTGATATGGTTAATGGATACTACAGGTGTTATATAGTTAATCGATACTACAGGTGTGATATGGTTAATGGATACTACAGGTGTGATATGGTTAATGGATACTACAGGTGTGATATAGTTAATGGATACGACAGGTGTGATATGGTTAATGGATACTACAGGTGTGATATGGTTAATCGATACTACAGGTGTGATATGGTTAATCGATACTACAGGTGTTATATAGTTAATCGATACGACAGGTGTGATATAGTTAATCGATACGACAGGTGTAATATAGGTAATCGATACTACATGTGTGATATGGTTAATGGATACTACAGGTGTGATATGGTTAATGGATACTACAGGTGTGATATGGTTAATGGATACTACAGGTGTGATATGGTTAATGGATACTACAGGTGTTATATAGTTAATCGATACTACAGGTGTGATATGGTTAATGGATACTACAGGTGTGATATTGTTAATGGATACTACAGGTGTGATATAGTTAATCGATACTACAGGTGTGATATGGTTAATCGATACTACAGGTGTGATATAGTTAATCGATACGACAGGTGTGATATAGTTAATCGATACGACAGGTGTGATATTGTTAATGGATACGACAGGTGTGATATGGTTAATGGATACGACAGGTGTGATATAGTTAATCGATACGACAGGTGTGATATGGTTAATATCACGCTGGCCAACTTCATGTCCCAAGATCAAACCTTGTACTCGTCTTAGGTTTGGTCGACCTGGGAGCGCATATTAATTTTTTAAAAAACATCCTCAATGCGAATTCGAACTCAACACCTCCGGGCCAGAAGGCAAACGTGCTAGCCACTACCTTACCGCAGTTTCCATCTCGTATATTATGAACATTTAAAAGAAGAGACCAGATTGGCTAATTTCATTGTGTTGTACGTAATTATCATCATCTCATCTTGTTCCTCTTGAACCTTGCAATGTCGAGGTGAAGCATAAACAGCGGGAGAGTGTCCGGTTTATGGGCTTCTTATATCGAGATTCCCATAGATTCTGTGTTTCCCTCAGTCCATCGTTTACATGGTCAGCGACTTCTTCTGGTTCCATATCGTCTGTACATCATTGCTAGTTTTTCCCGTCCTTTATCTGTGGCATTCATTCATTCATTCATTCATTCATTCATTCATTCATTCATTCAGTAGCATGTCCTTTGCAGAACCTCGCTCCCATAACAACCTTCCGTAAACTTCTCGATCATAAGCAAGATGTCCCGCGTCTGATACACTCATTTGGAGATCATCCGCCACATCCTACACCTGTCTTCTCTTTGGCCTTCCTTTTCCTCCCTTCCCGGACACATACCCCTCGATTATTGTTCTCTCCAAACTTTCATGACGTTTCAAGTGACCAAAATATTGCAGTTTTCCCAACTGCTTGAGGAAAAATAATGATGTGTTGTACGTAATACACAGAAATACCAACTGCCGCGGAAACCCCTGCGACCACTGAAATAATCTCAGACAAACACGTCAAAACTACGACATTTAAATAACTGGCCTATAATAACTTGTCTTCATTGTGACATTAGACTGAGTCTCCGCATGAGTTATCTACAGGTCGACGATCCAGGTCGTGGTAAGGAGGCTTTTGAACAAACGCCCTGAACAAAGCTGTTGGGGCCGAGATAAGTACAGTGTCGGCATTTGGGGGGTAGATGGGCGGGTAAACGTACAGCGTACAATCAGGACAGGTAGACGAGTTCAACCACCACCACCGAAACAACAGCAACAACACCAACGGCAACACAAGCACCAACAACAGCAACAACACCAACAATACCACCATCACCATCATCATCAACAACAACAGACAGACAGGCAGACAGACAGACAGACAGACACACACACACACACACACACACACACAATCACATGGGACACATAGTTCCAAGCGCAAATACACGCATATGGGGCAGACAGTCGCATACACAGACACACCCACACATACATACCGATATGGGGTCGTAGACACACACACACACCCACACACACACACCCACACACACACACACACACAAACACTAATAGAAAATCATATCTCAAGGGCGAAGAAGCCATTTATATATTATCAACACAAAGAAATGGAGGTGGGGTTGAAAGGGGGAGATGAGAAGGGTGGATGCGGGAGAGAAAGGTATTAACATAAATTATGCAGTAGAACTGCATACAATCAGATTATAACTGCGTAACGGGTGGATTGAGGTTGCAAAGCCACCCTGATGGGGTGACAAAACGGTACACGAGATAGAGAGATAGATAGAGGAGAGAGAAAAAGAAGTGGGGGGGGGGATGAGAGAGTGAGTGAGAGAAAGATAGAGGCAGAAAAGGAGAGAGATCGAAATAAAGGGAGAGAGAGAGAGCGAGAGGGAGAGAGAGGGATGCAAAGAGAGAAAGAGAGAGAGAGAGAGAGAGAGAGAGAGAGAGAGAGAGAGAGAGAGAGAGAGATTGAGAGGAAGGTAGAGATAATTAACGACAAGACCTATATTCTCACAACGACCAATCGCTACTCCAGGCGGCATGTTATGACTGTCACGCCGGCTACATTTGCTTCCCGAAGCTATCCCTGGTACACAGTGTAGGCTGGGCCGACCTACACTCCGATCCCAAAATCTGGCTCTCCGGCCTTTAAAAGTTAAATTGTTAGTTAGTTGCGTATCCTTTACAGGTCGTCGCAGTCAACACCAGCATTTGTTTGCTGCTGTGATCTCTTGGCAACTTTATGTTCAGTAGTTTGCCACTGCTTTCTGAACAACCGACACCCATACTATTTCGTAAAAAACCAACGCAAGGCGGTCTGCTGCCAAAATGCCCGCAGCTGTGTTTCGAAAGCGGGTATATGGGATTATGAACTGCGTCCAAAATCCTTCGCCACGGAGCGTGCAAGAGTTTAAGAGACTGAAGGAATTTTCGCGACGAACAGACATCAATGAAACTGGCATTGCCATGCATCAGATTACAATCCACGTGCTGTGTACAACTTCCAAATGTTGTTTACAAGGGTGTAAAGACGAAAAGATAGACTCATTGTATCGGGTGTAGTCCCAAAAGGCTCGGTTTTTTTCCGCAAAGAGACCCATCGAAAGCAACGCATAGAGCACGGCTTCTATAGCTCCAGCGACGACCCTCAGGAGTCCACGAGGAAATTGCATTCATGAACCGAACGAAGATATCTTTAAAGGAACCTCGAACTTTCGGGCTTGGGGCAGGCGGCCGAACCGAAATGGATTACAAAAACTTTCAATTCTTGTCTCGTGAATCCTCTATTATCTGAGGTGATAGGTTCGAATTCCGGTCCGTTATTATAACTTTCAATTTGTCTAATGCGCCAAACAACACGTGTGTGTTTATTTATCAATTGCCTTAGTGGAATCAAAGGGCTCCATGGTTGATATTTCTGTGTAATAAGTGTATAACATTGGAACCGACCAATCATTTCTCTTGTTTAAATGTTCATTAGTAAACTGGACACGACATTACGGTCTAATGTGTTTGTGTGTTTGTTATTTGATCTATGCTGGTTTTTATACACATATGATACCTATAGTGCTATTTCAATGGTTAGATACGAATTCTGTCCATATTCCACAGTTGTGGGTTCATGTGGATGATGGACCTGGCTAATGAAGACATCTTTCCAGGGGTGTCTAGTTGGTCATGCGTCGGAGTACAGCGAGCTATCGTCATTTAGACAGGCTCGAATTCCGGTTGGTAACTATAGCTTTCATTTTGTGTGTTGTTTAATTCGCCCTCAATCCTTTACTTCTATGAGCGTGAAACAATACGCGTGTGTATATTTATGAACTGATTTCATGAAACTGAGTTATACCTCTCCAAAACACAAAGTCTGGACTGTATTTAGAGATCATGTGTTGCTTATGCAGCATAGTCCCTCTCTTGGCTTGCCTAGTTTACACCAAAGGAAAGGTAACACAAATACGTCTGGAGCAAGACTAGTTGCAGAAGCTGCAGGATCAGCAAAGCAATACTCTAGCTTTCCACCAGTCGGAGCTTCCATACTAGACCAGTTACCGGCCAAAGCTTAGGGTCTGGTCTGCCCTGACATGACGTTTAGTTAACGGTAACGTTCCCCTGTTCTTGGGTGTTTGTTTCATCCGTTGGACTTCTTAGTCATATTCTGTATTGTTGTTGTTTTTTTTTAAAATTTTGGTAATACATGTTGGGGTTGATTTCAACATCCTGTAAAGGAAAGGCAACTAGCTTTTTAACTACAACACAATGAATCTTCTTAATTCTCGCCCACATGAGTTTTAAGATTAACCATGTTTCAGATCTTCCCGGTTGGCTAATTATACACTAGGCACAGCATTGGAAGTCCTATCTTCCGAGATTGGTGTCATCACGGATGTCTGCTGAACTGGTTGCAATCTGCGGTTTCCTCCAATTACAACACATTCGACAGCCGGGATGTTGACTAAAATGGCAGGGCCCGGCTGCAGATAATAGTCCAAAACCTGTTTACTGCCCCGGAATTAATGCCAGATTTTTCCACGATTCTGGCCATAAAAGCTGTATATGGCGGAGCTGGCACATCGCCATCTGTAAACTGTTTACAATATATCATTGTTAATTAGTATCATGTGGGCCAGATACGGGCTACAAGGAGCCGATAACACGTGAATGTTTAATAATTGTGAATTGACAAACAGCAAGTTAAATTGGGCAATTTTGTAATTGATTGTATAATGGTACGTTAATTTTTTTAATCTTTGCCTGGCCTGTGATGGGGTGAGATAAGAGACAAGTGCTCCACATTTACACACACACAACACATACGCTCTTGCGCGCAAATACATACATACACACACATATGGATGCATTATCAACCAATACTTCTAAAAGTGTGCATAGTTGAACAACATGTCATACCATGGTAGCTTTATTAGTAGTGGTTGTAGTGGTGGTGGTGGCAGTGGTGGTAGTGGTGGTAGTAATGGTGGCGATAGTAGTAGTGGTGGTGTTAGTAGTTGTAGTAGTGGTGGTTGTGGCAGTGGTGGTGGTGGTGGTGGTAGTAATGGTGGCGGTAGTAGTGGTTGTGGAGTAGTTGTGGTGGTGGTAGTAGTAGTAGTAGTAGTAGTAGTAGTAGTAGTAGTAGTAGTAGTAGTAGTAGTAGTAGTAGTAGTAGTAGTAGTAGCAGCATCAGCTGTATTAGTAGTAGCAATAGTTGTAGTAGTTACAGTCATGCAGCAAGAGCAGCAGTTGTATTTGCAGCAGCAGTAGTAGTATACATAGTAGATCTAGTCGTAGTAGTAGTTGCGCCAGCAGTAAAAGTAGTAATAGAAGTACTATTACCAGCAGCAGTAGTAAAAGTAGTATTAGTAGTAGTAATAGTAGCAGTAGTAATATTAGCAGTAGTGCCAGTAATTGTATTAGTAGTAATAGTATCAGCAACAGCAGCAGCAGCAGTAGTAGTAGTAGTAGTAGTAGTAGTAGTAGTAGTAGTAGTAGTAATAGTAGTAGCAGCAGCAGCAGTAGCAGTAGTAGTAGTAGTAGTAGTAGTAGTAGTAGTAGTAGTAGTAGTACCAGCAGCAGCTCAGCCACAGCAGCAGTAGTAGTAGTAGTAGTAGTAGTAGTAGTAGTAGTAGTAGTAGTAGTAGTAGTAGTAGTAGTAGTAGTAGTAGTAGTAGTAGTAGAAATAGCAGCAAACAGTAGTAGTCGTAGCAGCAGCAGTAGTAGTAGTAGTAGCAGCATAATTATTGGCAGTAGCAGCAATAACAGTTATAGCAACAACATCCGTGGTAATAGCAGCAGTAGTAGCAACAGCAAGAGTAACAGTAGCAACAGCAGCTGTATTAATAGTAGTAGCACCATCAGGAGTAAAAATAGAAATAGCACTAGAAGCAACAGCAGCAGCAGCAGCAGCAGAAGCAGCAGCAGCAGCAGCAGCAGCAGCAGCAGCAGCAGTAGTAGTAGTAGTAGTAGTAGTAGTAGTAGTAGTAGTAGTAGTAGTAGTAGTGGCAGCAGGAGTAACAGTAGCAGCAGAAATAGTGGTAGCATTAGCACGGGTAACAGTAATAGACACAGATGAAAACGAAGTAACTTAGGGGTAAAGACTGCACGCATTAATTAAAAACACGAAACAATGAAGTGAAACGAAGAACGTCCTTCGGTGACATGGTTACCCTCTGCACGAGGCAAAGTGCGATAACCTCAAGCAGACACAAGACCAGACAGACGAGATCCTGCCAGACGGAACAATCTGGAGCGCCAGGGTTTGACGTCAGTTCTTTAAGTCAAGGTTATTTAAGTAGATAGGAGGTGGTCTAACTTAAGACGGGTCGGGACAGACTAACAGGATGTATAGACAGGCAGCTGGACACACAGACAGATAGACGGGCTGTCAAGCAGATAGACAGACAAACAGACGGACAGACAAACAGACGGACAGGCAAGCAGACGGACATAAAGACAGATCTGCTAGGTAGACAGATGGTCGGAAGGAAGGACACACAGACTGAGAGAGAGAGAGAGAGAGAGAGAGAGAGAGAGAGAGAGAGAGAGAGAGAGAGAGAGAGAGAGAGAAACAATGAGGCGGAAAGACAGGTACTGTAGGTGGATATATACATACACAGACCGATATATCGATGGATCGATAGACAGCCGAACGGACGGACGGACGAAGAGAGAGAGAGAGAGAGAGAGAGAGAGAGAGAGAGAGAGAGAGAGAGAGAGAGAGAGAGAGAGAGAGAGAGAGAGAAGAAGAAGAAGAAACACCTACGGACGGAGAGAGGCGACAGACAGCCACTCAGGGAACGAACGAACGAATGAACGAACTTTATTTTAAAAGGGTAACAAATTGGGCACGCAGGCCCGTCCTACATTCGGCCCTTTCAATCACTCATCTTTCATTCATCAAATGTGCATGTTACATTTACATAGGGAAAAACATTGTCAAATGGAAGTTGTAAGCATAAACAATGCATATTGCAATGTTATGAGACACATCCACCATCCACCCCTCACATCCCGCAGCCACCCACACATTCCACCACCCATCCACACATCCCCCACCCACTTACACATCCCCACCCACTACACCTCCCCCACCCACCCACACATATCTCCACCCACTCACACAGACCCAGGCAAACATACATGCCGCCACCCACCGATCCCCCATCCACACACATCTCCCAACCCACACACACACATCCCCCGCCCATCCCATAACCGACACGCATTCACCCACCCACATATTCTCCACCACCCACCCACACCCCCAACCATCCAGAAAAACACACATCACACAACC
Source organism: Cepaea hortensis (assembly GCA_963921405.1). Lineage (NCBI taxonomy): Eukaryota > Metazoa > Mollusca > Gastropoda > Stylommatophora > Helicidae > Cepaea > Cepaea hortensis. The sequence goes on from OY992876.1 coordinate 298,341,997, forward strand.
ACACACACATACCCCCGCCAAACCACACATCCCGCATCTACCAGTAGACACACATCCCGCACCTACACAATTTTCCCCACCCACCCACACATCCCGCACCCATCCACACACACACATCAGCCAACCTACACCCACTCACTCACCCAACATCCTCCACCTCTCAACTACACATCCCCCACCTATACACACATCCCTACCCACCCACCTACACATATTCGCCACCCATAAACACACCCCCTCCACACATCCACCCCCACCCTCCACATCAGTCAAACACACATTTCCCAACCACACATCCCCATCTACACACACGTATCCCCGCCAAACCACACATCACGCACCTACCCACACACAAAACTAGCATCTATCCACACATCCCCCACTTTCACGCATCCCCCACACAATCTCGCCCACCCACTCACTCACACATCCCACACACACACCCCCATCCCCAACCTACACACACTCACCCACCCACACATCCTCCACCCACCCCCAATCACCCATCCCCTAATCACACATCCCTAAACCACACATCCTCCACCCACACACACCCCATCCATACACTCACACACATATCTCCCCACCCATACACACATCCCCCACACACATCCCCACCCACCAAAACATCCCTCATCCATAAATACACTAAAGATGTAGAAGATACTCTGGGGTATTTTCAGATACAATTTTATTCACTAATTTGGCTTTGTTGAAAAGGAAGCGCTTTTGAAGTGGTAGAAGTCTTAGATGGCTGTACAATTTGTTACTTTCAACGTGCTTTATGCCCGAAACTAGACGTATAGCGTGGTTTTGAAGCGAACACAGTCGTTTCATATTAGATATAGGGCAACCATCCCAGACTGTGGAACAATAATGGAGAGGTGATTGGATATAGGATGCATAGAATATTTTTCGTGTGCTTTCATCCAAGAAGTGCTGAATTTTAGCAAGTTGGTAAACTTTTTTGTGCTATTCTCTTGGTAATGACATGAACATGAGAGCTCCAGTTTAAATGTCTGTCAATGAAAACACCTAATGTTTTATGTTCATTTACATTAATTATAGGTAACGTGTCCACATGGAGGTGCCCCAGTTATGGCTAGGGTCTGTAGTTTTTGTCTGGTCGTTATTAGCATGGATTTAGTTTTGTCCATGTTAATTAACATGCGGTTTTCATTGCTCCATCTACTAAGGTTATCAAGTTCTTTTTGTACAGAGCTCTCTAAGTCAGTACGGTTCTCTTGACTAGTGTATACAGTGCAGTCGTCCGCAAATAGGTTACACGAAGTATTGAGATATAAAGGAAGATCGTTAATATAAACTGCAAAAAAGCAGCGGACCTAGTATTGAGCCCCGAGGCACGACAGGAGACAGACAGACAGGCAGGCAGGCAGGCAGGCAGACAGGCAGGCAGGCAGGCAGGCAGGCAGGCAGACAGACAGACAGACATATGAAATGACTATAACTATATCCCCAGGTCTAACATAAACCAGCGACTAAATGTCATTATCAGGAATACAAAAACAATCTGTGAACACAGGGAGCTGGAAACAAGCAATAATAATGGACAGGAGTCTTTATTGTGACAATATATTGGTACTATATTAGTAAATAAATAGTTTAGTTTAGTCGGCGGATAAACATCACGGCACACGGGTGTAACCCATAACTGCTCCATTCCGCTCCTACCTCAAGTCTGAGTCCGGAGAACCTCAGCTCAGTGCACGAACTCCGCAGCACCGGCGAGAATCCTGAAATACTGTGGGTAGATTTGTAACTCGAAAGTTTACCTGAGCAGCGCCATTCATTAGGCTACTAATTTTTCGATTTCCAACCGCCAAAGGACTTTTTACGTGCGCAACAATACACACGGCCGTCCGATCTCACTACCCGTAGATCAGGGAAAATGTTGTTACTAGAAGTCCACGTGAAAAAAATCCCAGCCCTTTCTGGGGCTTGAACCCGGGACATCTAGCACTCGAGGCGGACACCATACCCTGAGACCACTCAGCCCCCCCCCCCCCCCCCCCCCTCCCCCAGTAAATAAGCAAAAGGCGTTAACTGTTTTTCGCTATGAACTCGATTACAGTTCACATAATGCTGCTACTGCTACTACTGCTGCTGCTACTGCTGCTACAACTACTACTACTACTACTACCACTACTTCTTTTTCATCTTTGCGTTCATCCGGAGTGCTTTTTCAGATGTGATTGCGGTTTGTTGTTATGCACCCTTGGGCCTGAACCCTTTGGCCAACTCATTCAACTTTTGCGTGAGTTTTTGACCAGGTTAGCTTGGTTAGCCAGGAGTCCCTGGGGGACTCTCACTTTTGTGGTGCCGTCCACATCCCAGCTAGTCATGTTAGAACGGTCGAATGCTTCACGATCAACCCTCAACTGAAGGCAGGGACAGTTCATGGCATTTTCCGCCATCTAGGGTGGCTTCCATAGTGGCTTCCACCGGCACATAGCACGTTGGTGCTGGGCTCACCGAGGGAATCGTCACGTCCTGCTCATGGCTGCTTTAATTCCTCATTTCAATGTATTGGGCCTTTCGTTTGCTACGTGCCGCTCCCCGCACAAACCAGGGACGGTCGGATTGCAGACAGTATCCACTCAGCGAGCTTTCGTTTCGGGCAATATTGTTAGAACTGTTCCGGGCACGGCGGACATTCTGAAAACTAGCTAGTCGGAGCTGTTCCGGACACGAAGGTCATTCGGAAGACTAGATAGTCAGAGCTATTCCAAGCACGACGGACAATCGGAAAACTAGCTATCCAGAGCTGTTCCGTTACATTCGGAAGACTAGTTAGGCAGAGCTGTTCCGGGTACAATGGACATTTCACTCGGGCGTAATTGCGTAGTGCCAGTTTTTATTTGCCACCCTTAAGGCCGGCACATACGACTTCGGCGGGCATTTTTTTTTTTACTGAAGCTAGTTTTCCTCAGTGGCGGCGGCGACGGCGGCGGCTGCTGCTGCTGCTGCTGCGGTGGTGGCTGCGGTGGCGGCTGCGGTGGCTTCGGTGGCTGTGGATGAGGCTGCGGTGGCGGTGGCGACGGCGCCGTCGGCTGCCGTGGCTGGTGCTGCTGCTGCTGCTATCAGGACATTGTTGTAGAATCACATCCATCCACCCCTTTAGTCATTTACTCGTCAGGTCTCCTTGAGGTTGTTCTGGCTGTCAGTCTGGTGCATTAGTTAGTCAGTTATTCGCGGTTCCAGATTCACGCAAAGGGTCACCTCATTATGCTGCGTTCCAGTGCCAGTGAATATCGTACAAAATGCACCTCACGGCCCCATGTGAACAGTGGAATAGACAGGAGTCTCGACAAACCAACAGCCCGCACAGGTATACTATGCATTAGGCCGCTCCAGAATTTCTACACAAAAGTCCGCCACGAAAAATACAGTTCTTCGTCGATGGAAGCGGCAGTCACTAGAAAACCATCAGCCATACATTATTTCATAAGGCAACCCATTAGTTAAGCGATCGGCCAGCCGCCATTTCCCCCACACAGTCTGGTGCATTGCTCACCACTACCCCGCAACAGCCAAGCTCACAATCATTTCTGCTATGTCAGTTTCTTTTACACCCGCCTACCGCCTCTTGACCTAGTTGCAGTGAACGCATTTCACAGTTCCCCGACACACCGAATCGAAGATCGGACGACTAGAAAGCAGGCCACCTTGCGCTGATTTCGATGGTATGGGCGTCGGTTGCTAAAAAAAAACAACTGAAAGTATAAATACTGCCTTGCGGGACGCAGAGGTGTTTCCAAGGCACCAGGGCCAGGTTTTATACTGGCCAAACCCACTAACTCGTCCTTGTCGTGCGTCCTCGGCAACAGGCCCCTTCGGAGTAGGATCGCTGATTCTTCCGAAGTTGGAGAGTATCTGCCTGCACGGCGAGGAACCACCAGTCTGCACACCAATAAGCCAGACATGGGACAACGTATACTCACGCACACCTCAGGTCCTGTATGACATCACACTGATGCTGGACAACAAGATGTCTTCATCCGACATACAGGACTTCACGCTGGAGTTCACAGCCAGCGAACGCAAGCAAGCACCAGGAATATTGCCTTGCAAATCACAAACAGACAAAAATGCTGGTGCTGACTGCGACGTCCTGTAAAGGGCACGCCACTAACTTAGACACGCGTATAATGTAATATGCAACGTAAAGCAAAGACTGTTATCTTCTGCTTTTGATCTTCCAAATGGAAAAGGAGCACTCAACCGTGTCACGACAGGCCCTTTGTAGACTTGTTCATGCCTGCTGTGAAAGAAACCCTCTCATCAACTGGACATTACAAGAGCAGACGGAGAAGATCTGAATTCAGATTAGAATATCTATGTAAACAACATATTTATAGTTTGATTGACTTTGTTGTACACACATTTTGATCTTCAACGGTGTACAGAGTTCGTGCACTGTGTTAAGAGTCTCCTTGTGTTATCATTGGGAGAAGACTCGAGAACTTAGAGAGGTAATGTATTAATACATGAACGGGCAGCCCAGCTGGCAAATAATGAACCAATCCACACGGGAAGAAGCACGTTCAGTGCTGATATGATCTATGCCGCTGACGGGCACTGACGAGACTCTGAAGCTAGGGCGACTACACTAACTGGCAGTGAAGTCTGGTTTTGCACGTCAAAACTCTCTTCGAAGTCAAGAGAGGAGATATAACCAACTTGAACTGTGCGTGTTAAACGCCAGGATATGGCGGATGTACGAGTTAAGAATCTTAATTACAATCAAGGTTACAGGTGTGGAGATAAGAGGAAAGCGGTTGTGGGGCCAGAGAGGTTGATTAGAAATCCCAAGACAATGGTTGAGCCCCAAACACAGTGGATTGTTATAAGCCCGTAGATGTCATCTGAGTCACCAAGGGACAAAGAAGAACGTGCTAGAAAGGGGATAGACAAAGGAAAACCCCAGAAATGTAATGTTGGCGGAATTTGCAATTGCGTTCAAGAGTGAAATAGATGTTCATGGGGGATCCAGAAGAGACTGAGTGTAGAGAGAAGGAAGTGATGGGTCGAGGCATGCAGCCTCGTGCTAAGTGAGGGAACTTAGCCAGGTAGTTGATTTCTGGGGCTAAGTTAGGGAAACTAGTCAGATACTCGGTTTTGGGCGAAAGCAAGGAAACTTCAGCCCGGGAGAGAGAAGCATTGAGTATCGGGCCAGCGAGGGTTACTAGGGCCAGAGGGAAGATACTCATAGGAGTTGGTTACATTCAGGGATCGATAAGAGCCTAGCGTAACAAGTGAATTTTTGAAGGCCTGTAGAAGCCAATATTGTATTCGCATGAACCTAATGTGTCGAATTATACTATGATTGTTTCTGGAAATGTGCATGTGCAGCATATATATTTATCTGTAATAAATATTTGTGTGTGAGCAAATGGTGTTCTATATTGGCTCAGCGTTGTTGGTCAGTCGTCCAGCACAATATTCTCACTCACATACACTAGACACAACCACAATCAATTCTCTCTGTCAACAGCATTGTGACACAACTCTTGATGGGAACTGTGAGCAGTTATACTTTGGGATGGCTGCTGCATTGGAGGACTGAGCAGGTACGGGAATGCCCAAATGTGCAGTGACGTCATTCGAAATAACGTGACATGACATATCATAACATGACATAACATAACAAGACATGATATGACATGACATGACATAACAGGACATGACATAATATAACACAATATAACATAAGATAACATGACATAACATAATATAACACGAAATAATATAACATGACATGACATAAAATGACATAACGTGACATGACATAATATAACATGAGATGACATAACATGGCATAACACAACATAACATAACACGACATGATATAACATGGCATGTTATGAAATAACATAATATAATATGACATGAGAAAACATGACATGATATACCGTAACATAACATAACATAACATTCAAGGACCCCGAGTACAATGCAAGTGTTACTTTTCCAAAACAAATGTACTAATATATATATATATATATATATATATATATATATATATATATCTACCAACTAACGTAACACACGTCTACTCACCGCAGGTCCCGGCGTCCACATAGCCACAGGGGTGGACACCGACGGCAAGGCATTGGTTTTACTCCTCCACCTTTTGGTGAAGATTCTGTTCCCGGAAGTCGGAGACTTGACCTTGTTCATAGCTGCAGAGGTACAGGAAGGCAAGAATGAGACAGGGTAACTGAGAAATCCAAAATGATCGCCATCTTCGTCATCACTATAGTTAAGGGTGTCTCTCACACAGATTTCACTCGCTTGCAGGTCGGTAAGTGATTGACTACGAGGCAGAACTTTAGATACCTCGTGTGTATCTCCGTAGGAATGTATCTGGTTATTAGAAATCAGAGTGTTTCCACTTTCGTTGTTGCGATACACAGGTATGTTACTATTTCCGATATCCTCTGGTGGATAACCATTAGAAAGTAGTGACACCAATGCCTCTGTTGTCTTTGGGTCGATGTCGTGGTGATCTGTCTTTCTTGCTGCCTGTTTCTTGGAGCTTTCAGTGTTTGCATTCAACAAGCTTTTGTTTAGTGTAGTGTGATTACTGAACACGACGCCATTCTTTTCGTTAGTGGTACTATTTGGTAATGCGTTGGTATACATATCACTGTTCCAAATTGAGCTGCCGTTACTATAGGTCACTAGCTTCTCGGCGGAGTAATATTCTGAATCATATACTTGCTTAAGTTTGGACATTTCTGGGTAGCTTTCGGGGGTATGTCGTGGATTTAGAGAAACGAATTCGGAAGTTAGTTCCCTATGGATGGGAGTTTTGACCAGCTCAGTTTTGAAGCTCTGGTGTCTTGGCTCGGCTGATGTAGCTCGGCGAGTGGTGCCGCCCGGGGTACGCCGGTGCGGTAGGCTAGAGTAATGCACTGGATCGGTTGCGAAATACCGAATTCCCGTGTGGTTGGTAATGTAAATGTTAGGCACAGTTTTAACGATAAGATTGTCTGAAGACACGTTGATCAAATGAAATGAACGATAAGAGGTAGCCCCAGAAACAACATTACCGGATGGAGAACTGAGTGTCAGATCCAATTGTTTCCTGCCATGGGTTAAAGTGTAGTCACCTGTGTCAGGGTTTTCTTTCTTTAGGAAGCCAGGTCTAGATGTAGGGGGGCTGTCTAACCGTTTCACTGAATTACGTGTGCTTCTTGGCAATGATCCCATTACACATCTCCCGTTGCAATTATCCGTGTAAGGATCGGTATTTCCGTCATTCCAGCTATTATCATTCCTGGCAGGTGAAGCTGAAATGATCCGCGTTGTACCAATGAAACATTGATCATTCTGTGTGGAATCAGCGAGAGCATCAATGGCAGGTCTCAAATGAAGCTGGACTCCTGTATCATCCAGCAGATAGGTCTTCCTTGGCGACAGTGGATGAGTGGAAAACGACGACTGTACAAAACTGAGATCACTGTTGTCACTAGAAGATGTTGCATCACTTCTCGGCGAGTCTTGCACGTCAGGTACAATTCCATATGTTCGTACAGCATCAAAGGCAGTTTCAGCTCTGTCATCATGGCGGCCTACTCCACCGCGATCCTGATCTGCCTGGGACATTAGACAATCAGATCAGCTCTTCCTGTCTGGTCAACAAATTCACCTCAAACACCAGCGATATCTAGCAAGACGCCAATGGCTTGGGTGTTCTCTGGTGCCTCAACTGTCAAATTTTGCAGTGATGAATGCTTCAGATGGTATGATCCCGCAAAATGAAAATACTACCACATCTATGTTTTATTTAGTCGTTGTTAAATAAACATTTAGAGGGGACTATCACAAGTAGTCTATTACCATCAAGTCTTTGGGCTATGGAAATTCATAAAAACTATAAGTTGACATCTAGTACTTATGCTGTATGATGAACTACATACAACAGTTACTTGCGTGTCCTTTACAGTACGTATCCTTTACAGCAGGTGTAATTTACAGTAGGTGTCATTTACAGTAGGTGGAATAACCCTCATGATGTTTGGCTGTTTGTGATTTACAAGACAATTTTTGTGTTCGGCAGTTTGTCGCATACCGCGGGGAGAGAGAGAGAGAGAGAGAGAGAGAGAGAGAGAGAGAGAGAGAGAGAGAGAGAGAGAGAGAGAGAGAGAGCTATGAAGAAAGAGAGAAATGGAGAGAGCGAGAAAGAGAGAGAGAAGAGTGAGAAATGAAGAAAGAGAAAGATGGAGAGGAAGAAAGGGAGACAGAAAAAGAGAGGAGAGAAAGAGAGAGGAAGAAGAAAGAGAGAGAGAAAGAGAAAAAGAGAGAGAAGAAAGAGACAGAGAACGAGAGAGAGAGAGAAAGAGACAGATGCAGAGAGAGAAAGAGAGAGATGAGAGAGAAATAGAGAGAGAAAGAAAGAGAGAGAGAAAGAGGGAGAGAGAGAGAGAGGGAGAAAGAAAAGGAGAAAGAGAAGGAGAGAGAAAGAGAGTGAAAAAAGGGAGATATAGAAAGACAGAGACAGAAAGAGAGAGAGAGAAAGAGAGAGACAGAGGCAGAATTGAATTGAATTGAATTGATCTTTATTTTAAAAGGGTTACAAATTGGGGATGTAGGCCCATCTTACATTCGGCCCTTTCAATCACTCATCTTTCGTTCATCAACAGTGCATGATGCATTCACATAGAGAAAAAAACATAGGAAAAAACAAACAGGAAATAGGACATAGAGAAAGTGAGAGGGAGAAAAAAAAGAAAGAGAGAGAGAAAGAGAGAGAGAGAGAGAGAGAGAGAGAGAGAGAGAGAGAGAGAGAGGAGAAAGAGAGAGAGAGAGAGAGAGAGAGAGAGAGAGAGAAAGAGACTGAGATAGATGGAGAAAGAATGTATATTTGTAAGTAATTATTTGTTAGTGAGTTTGTGATTGTTAATAAGTATATATGTATGCGAGGGGTAAGCATTTGTGTGTTATTTAGAGGTTGCGTAACTGTGAGAGTTCGTGTACATGATATAAGTATGTATGTAGGTATGTATGTGTTTATGAATGTGTGCGTGTCTGTGTGTATGTATGCTTGTGTGTCTGCCTGCCCGTCTTATAACATGGTAATATGCATTGTTTATATTGACAACATTCATTTGACAATGTGTTTTTTTTTAATTCTATGTGAATGTAAAATGCACAATAGATAATTGATGCACGAAAGATGAGTGATTGGAAACGATCGATTGTATGACGTCACGTGTACCGTACGACGCGTGTTGGACTCCTGGGCTCGTCGCTTGCCAGATTGAGGCAGATATTGGCCACCTATTCCTTCTTAGTCTCAGCCTACATAATGTGACAGCCCTATCACTTAACAGACCTCTAGAGGGGAACTGCTTCGCCTATTCATTTAATTTGTATTTACAGTCCCAGTGACGGATGTATACAGTAGCAGGTCTGGGAGAAGTAGCATTTTGTAGATGGTCCAGAAAAAGTAGTATTTGGTAGCAGGTAAGGGAGAAGTAATATTTGGTTGCAGATCGGGAGAAGTAGCATTTGGTAGCAGGTCCTGTAGAGGTAGCATTTGATAGCAGGTCGAAAGAAGTAGCATTTGGTAGCAGGTCCAGAAGAAGTGGCATTTGCCAGCAGGTCAAGGTGAATTAGCATTTGGTAGCAGGTCGGCTGAAGTAGTATTTGGTAGAAGGTCTAGCTAGGAGAAGTGGCATTTGGTAGCAGGTCGAGACAAATAGCATTTCGTAGCAGGTGCGGAAGAAGTGGCATTTGCCAGCAGGTCAAGGTGAATTAGCATTTGATAGCAGGTCGGCTGAAGTAGTATTTGGTATAAGGTCTAGGCGAAGTAGCATTTGGTAGCAGGTCGAGACAAATAGCATTTGGTAGCAGATAGAGAGAAATAACATTTTGTAGCAGGTCGAGAAAAGTAGCATTTGCTAGCAGATCGGGAGTCGCATCATTTGGTAGCAGGTAGAGAGAAGTAGCATTTGCTAGCAGATCGGGAGAAGTAGCATTTGGTAGCAGGTCGAGACAAAAAGCATTTGGTAGAAGATCGAGAGAAATAGCATTTTGTAGCAAGTCGATGGCTGTGGAACTATGGTTTCTGAGTAAAATGCAAAGAATACCATGGACAGATAGAAAAACCAACGAACAGGTCCTTCAAGAAACAAACGAAGATCGTAAACTGATTAGAGTCATTAGACGTAGACAGTCAAAATTTTTAGGGCATGCTATAAGAAGAAATGAATTGGAGAACTTGGTGACAACTGGCAAGATCGCAGGGAAGAGACCAAGGGGAAGACCTAGAAGCAAATACCTGGATGGCTTGGCCACGTGGCATGGTCGAGACAGAAACACAGAGCTGATCCACGACTCTGGTGATCGAGGGAGATGGCAGAACATGACCGCCCACGCTTACCGGCATGGCACATGGTGGATCGATGGAGCAGGTCAAGAAAAGTAGCATTTGCTAGCAGATCGGGAGAAGCAGCATTTGGTAGCAGGTAGAGAGAAGTAGCATTTGCTAGAAGATCGGGAGAAGCAGCATTTGGTTGCAGGTTGGGAGAAGTAGCATTTAGTAGCAGGTCCAGGAGAAGTAACATTTGTTAGCTGGTCGGAAGAAGACTGCATCAACCACCCTTTCAACAGCTGCAAACCCTCATCAGGCGGTAACAGATTCCCGGGCTAATGAACGGAATATAATAGTTTAAACGGGCTTTACACATCGTCTTTTCTTCTTCGTTCCCTTTTCGAGGGTGGTACGTGACGTCTCGTTTTGTATCTCACCTCAACGGCCACTTTTCCGACTTCGGCATGTATTTGGATAAGGTTTGCTTCCTCGGGGCAGATTCTACCCAAGTTAAAGGAATCCATCCACCCGTGGGTAGGCTTTCCTTCCTATCAATTTTGTCAAGGCAGCGGTTTACGGCCTACTCTGTGCTATTTCCAACTGTCGTGGGATGTTTAACGTGCACAACTTGTTCGCAGGACCTCCTTTTTTCGTTCGCCCTTATCCGAGAAGGTTGGGTGTCCGACCTCACTACCCAGAGATCAGGGGGCTGGTGATATATCATCAGATATCAATGTTACTGTTAGGAAAATGCCCATCCCTAGAGCCGGGATCGAATCCTGTACCTTCGGTGCCTGAAGCAGACACGTTAACATCTCCGCCACGACAGCCCTTAAAAACCAAGCAACCAATCAATCAACCAGCCAACTAACCAACCAACAAATCAATTAAACAATCAATCAATCAACAAATCATTCAACAAATCATTCAACCATCAACCAATCCATCAACTAACTAACCAATCACTCAACCAACCAATCAACCAACCAACCAATCAACCAACCAACCAACCAACCAACCAACCAATCAACCAATCATTCAATCATTTAACCAGCCAATCAACCGATCACTCAATCAACCAACCAACCAACCAACCAACCAACCATCCAACCAATTATGCAAGCAAGCCAACAACTCATTAGCAAAAGATCATGCCCCGTGCGTCGACCCAAATCTATGACCTTGACACAGCTCCGACCCAGAGTTCCACTCTATCTGCGCGCAATTAAAGCGATCCATTGAAATAGTGTCAAAAGGTGCGCAGGAAATGAGACGTTAATGCGCGAGCATAGACCATTTGACTAAACACCACATTCCCGCAGATCTTTGTGACCTAAAATATACACGATCATCAAAGCCGCCAGCATGGATGGTTGGATGCAAGGTCTATGACCTCGTCTCATAGCTTTCTCCGAAAGAATTCAATAAGAAAGGAAAATTACTAATTTCCATCAAGGGTATTACATTTCTATCAAGAAATATTTTGTAAAGATGGCAATAAAACAATTTAACTGATTCAGCGCCGAAAGATATCGCCAAAGTGACCTTCTATTTGTAAAGACGGCCATAATAGTCTCGCGTGTTATTTGTTTTGTTTCGTGCATCTTCCAAAATTTCAATGCTTAGTGAATGGAAATTTACATTATAATACTTGTTCATTATAATAATTGTAAATTAGAGAACTTGGTGACAGCTGGCAAGATTGAGGGGGAAATAACAAGGGGAAGGCAGAGAAGTAAATATCTGAATGGCTTAGCCCCGTAGCATGGTCGGAATAAGACCAAATAGTCTATCCACGACTCTGGTAATCGTGTTAGATCGCGAAATATGATCGCGTATCGGCATCGCACATGATGATGATGATGACTTGTTCATTTGATTTTGTACCATGTCTGGTCCAGGCCTACAGTTAGATTGGCAATGAACCAGTTAAAGTAACATTTGTTATAAGTTGCATCTTCTCTGTAGCAACAATCGAATGCGGGTTTGGGCGTTTTCACAGGCACTAAAGAAGAAATTCCGGGCTTTTGAACTTAACATGCTATAGAACAGATCTAAGAATGTCATGGATGGGGAAGCGGGAAAATACTGACATTCTACAAGATAAACTAAAAATAAGAAATAAAGAACTATGTTGTCTACATGTTTAAAATAAGAAATAAAGAACTAGATTGTCTACATTTTACAATGAGAAATAAAGAACTAGATTGTCTACATTTTACAATGAGAAATAAAGAACTAGATTGACTACATTTTACAATGAGAAATAAAGAACTAGATTGTCTACATTTTACAATGAGAAATAAAGAACTATGTTGTCCATATATTTAAAATAAGTTATAAAGAACTATGTTATCCAGATATTTAAAATAAGAAATAAAGAACTATGTTATCCAGATATTTAAAATAAGAAATAAAGAACTATGTTATCCAGATATTTAAAATAAGAAATAAAGAACTATGTTATCCAGATATTTAAAATAAGAAATAAAGAACGATGTTATCCAGATATTTAAAACAAAAAATAAAGAACTATGTTATCCAGATATTTAAAATAAGAAATAAAGAACTATGTTATCCAGATATTTAAAATAAGAAATAAAGAACTATGTTATCCAGATATTTAAAATAAGAAATAAAGAACTATGTTATCCAGATATTTAAAATAAGAAATAAAGAACTATGTTATCCAGATATTTAAAATAAGAAATAAAGAACTATGTTATCCAGATATTTAAAATAAGAAATAAAGAACTATGTTATCCAGATATTTAAAATAAGAAATAAAGAACTATGTTATCCGGATATTTAAAATAAGAAATAAAGAACTATGTTATCCAGATATTTAAAATAAGAAATAAAGAACTTTGTTATCCAGATATTTAAAATAAGAAATAAAGAACTATGTTATCCAGATATTTAAAATAAGAAATAAAGAACTATGCTATCCAGATTTTTAAAATAAGAAATAAAGAACTATGTTATCCAGATTTTTAAAATAAGAAATAAAGAACTATGTTATCCAGATATTTAAAATAAGAAATAAAGAACTATGTTATCCAGATATTAAAATAAGAAATAAAGAACTATGTTATCCAGATATTTAAAATAAGAAATAAAGAACTATGTTATCCAGATATTTAAAATAAGAAATAAAGAACTATGTTATCCAGATATTTAAAATAAGAAATAAAGAACTATGTTATTCAGATATTTAAAATAAGAAATAAAGAACTATGTTATCCAGATATTTAAAATAAGAAATAAAGAACTATGTTATCCAGATATTTAAAATAAGAAATAAAGAACTATGTTATCCAGATATTTAAAATAAGAAATAAAGAACTATGTTATCCAGATATTTACACTAAGAAATAAAGAACTATGTTATCCAGATATTTAAAATAAGAAATAAAGAACTATGTTATCCAGATATTTAAAATCAGAAATAAAGAACAATGTTATCCAGATATTTAACCTAAGAAATAAAGGACTATGCTGTCTACATGTATACAATTCTATTCCTATCACGGAATACCACGGGGCGCTTCTCCGGGTGTTACTGTCCTGCTTCCTTCCAGCATAATTAACTACTGGTTTAAAGTCAAAGAGGGTAGCATATCATGAAACAAGCTTGAAACGTTAAACTACTTTAGCACATTGCAGTGATCATAAGAAGACACGGAACCCGCCGCTCTAACACGCCCCTGAGTGTTCGTTCACCCGTTAATACAATTCAATTAAAAAATCAAAGATATGGGGAATCCCTTGGATCTTTGCCTTGGGATATGCTGGTGTGTTGGGAAACGAACAGGCGGAAAAATTGGCTGGGTCTGCATTGGTGGGTGGGCTATTGGTGCATGATAAGACAGATGTAGTCAGGACTCTTTGGGATCATATGTATAGCGTGGAAGTATAGATCAATCATCATGGTCTGGGGGGAATGGTATAGCAGGGAGTGAACGGCGGATCTGGTCGATACTCAGCTCTCTGAGGAAAGGCAAGATGGATACATGATCAGACTGCCATTGGTACCATTAGTATCGGGACTCTTCGCTGGCTGTTGAAGATGAGGACAGAGCGCGTATGGGAATGTCCGGAGTGCTATGATGTCTCTTGACTTAATTGTACTCACCGTTAATTGCCACTGTATGTTGGCGGTATATGATCTGTGATTGTATAAATGTGAAATATTCACATTGTGATTAACAGAAGATAACAATGATACTCTCATGTAATCACATATAGAACGAACGGTTAATGGCTCAAGATATCGCTGTAAATTGGAAGATAGCACTGTAAATGAGAAGATAACACTATAAATGGGAAGATAAAGCTGCAAATGGGAAGATAACGGTGTAAATGGTAACATAGAGCTGTAAATATGAAGACATTGCTATAAAACGGGTAGACGGCGCTGTCAAGGGGAAGATAGCGCTGTAAATGGGAATATGTCGCTGTAAATGGGAAGATAGCGCTATATACGAGTAGGTAGTGCTGTACATGGTAAGGTAGCGCTGTTAATGGGTAGACATTGCTGTAAATGGGTAGACGGCGCTGTAAATTGGATTATAGCGCTTTAAATGGGAAGCTAGCTCGGTAAATGGAAAGACAGATGGAAAGACAGGGATGTAACTGGGAAGACAGCGCTGTACGTGGGAAGAAAGTGCTATAAATATAATGACAGAGCTGTAAATGATAAAGTTAATCTATTATAAGGCGAGAAGGCCGGGGAAGGTTAACCCGGTCAACAAATGACCACAGAAGTCGGATGTGTCGGCCGAAAGGTGCAAATAAACAGGCACAACGCAATTACGTCTGTGAAAAAAAAAACAATCCGGATGAACACAGAAGAAGAAGAAGAAGAAGAAGAAGAAGAAGAAGAAGAAGAAGAAGAAGAAGAAGAAGAAGAAGAAGAAGAAGAAGAAGAAGAAAAGGCGAGAAGATTGTTTTCATTGCACAAACCTTTACCCTATCGCTCGATCTCTCTTCGTAGAATGACAAGTCGCCTGCCGAAAGCATCGCAAAAAACACGAACTCCATGGCCCCAAAGACGATACCTAAAGGGTCTCGAGAAGAATTGCACTCGTGGTCTGAACGAGGTTATGCGAATGGAACGCAAGACCGTCCGAGCTTTAGGAACACGGCTTTAGTGGCTAAACAGGGGTTCGAACCTCTCCCACTAAATGAAGACAAAACTTCCCTGATGGAAGATCTGACATCTTACAGAACTAGCAATAATGAAATATTGATATAATTCGTATCTAGTTATAGAAAAAGCACCACACGTTTGAGAAACGTACATTGCTTACTCAATTCAACTTTAAAAAAATTAAAGATAGGAAACATCCGTTGGATCTTCCCCCTGGAATATGCTGGCTGGTTGGGAAACGAGCAGGCGGACAGATTGTCTGGGTCTGCACCGCCCAGTGGGGTACTTGTTCGCGACATGTAGATCTTCAACACTCTTTTTCTCGCTGAAATTGACATCGTTTTATTTGTCAGTATTTTTTTTTTCATCTTGCGAAGGGCTACCATTGCCATAGCGATTCTTGTTCTAATCTCTTCAAGGCACCTCCCATCAGGTGTTACGACCGTTCCTAGATAGCTGTACCGATTCACTTGCTTAGGAATGTTACCATTTACCCGTATATTACCTGGTGGTATTTCTGTCTTCCTAGTGAAAGCAGCAAGTAAAAATGTTTGGCCATGCAAGTAGGTTACCAACTAACAGTATACCATAACAAGCAATCATGTACAGACCAAATGGAAGCAGAGGAAAAGGCCGACCACGTAAACGATGGATGGAGGGAATAACAGAATCCATGGGAATATCGATACATGAAGCCCATAGGCGGGCACTCTCCCGCTGTTTATACTTCACCTCGACACTGCAAGGTACAAGAGGAACAAGTTGAGATGAAATGAGAATTAATATTAGAAAGAACAGATGCTAGAATGAACAGATACTATAACGAACGAGATTCAAGCATTAATTACTCGAATTTGCTTCAAAAACTAATCACACATGTGTGAATGGGTGGGTGTTTGTACGGGGTGATTAGGTACAATGTGAGTGCTTACTTGTCTGTCTGTTTGTATACTGATAAAAGGGGGATTTAAGGACGAGGTGATCGAGTTCATTGCAACGGGTTTTATTCCACATGGCTCAGCCTCCTACCGTACGCTTATGCCTTTGAGCACATGTAAATAAGCGTGTGTACTTATGTGTGCATGCATGCAGCTACACACGGATATGTAAATAAAAATTCTCACAGCATTTAGCTCTCATAACGAACCAATTACTTATTGAACAAAGCAAACGAGATCCCGAAATGTGTATCCAAAAGAAATGGTCACAAAACACAACCTTCACAGCACACACAAGAAAATAAGGTAAAGTCATGGACGATAACAGTCCGCGTGACAAGAATTGATAAAGCGGATTCCAGCGAGGAGGTCGGTGTCTGTGCTAGACAGTTCACGGAGAACTAGGGTCTACTAGGGCCACATCGCGCGACAGTTTACATGGCTGTTTTTGGGGCTTGCGACACGCGACGTTGGGTAAGGTTGCTAATGCTGTTGTGTGTTGTGACGTAAGGTGACAGCAGTATGGTGACATTCCTGAGAAATAATAATCTTCTCCTTCTCCTTCTTCTCCTCCTCCTCCTCCTCCTCTTCCTCCTCCTCATCCTTCTTCTTCTTCTTCTTCTTCTTCTTCTTCTTCTTCTTCTTCTTCTTCTTCTTCTTCTTCTTCTTCTTCTTCTTCTTCTTCTTCTTCTTCTTCTTCTTCTTCTTCTTCTTCTACTACTTCTTCTTCTTCTTCTTCTTCTTCTTCTTCTTCTTCTTCTTCTTCTTCTTCTTCTTCTTCTTCTTCTTCTTCTTCTTCTTCTTCTTCTTCTTCTTCTTCTTCTTCTATATGTTCTCCAAAATTTCCCCCTTCTTTGTTATCTTATTTTCTTCTAGTTTCTCCTTCTCTTCCTCCCCATTCCACCCGTTCTTCTTCTATTTTTATATTTTCTTCAACTTTCCCCTCTTCTAGGTCCTCTTCTTCTCCCCCCTCCACCCCGCCCATTTTCTACTTCTTCTCCGACGCCTATTCCCCGTCCTCCTCATCCCCCTTTTTCTTCATCTTCATCCTCCTCTTCTTCTTGTCCTCCTCCCACTTTCTTCTTCCTTCACTATTGTCCCTTTTCCTCTGTCCTATTCTTCTCGTGCACCTTGAATCAACTATATATATATATATATATATATATATATATATATATATATATATATATATATATATATATATATATATATATGCACACACACACACATACACATACGTTCAGTAGTTTGCCATGGACTGGCGCCGTGTCCCAAGGATATTGAACGCGTTTCACAATTGCCCGCCATACCGCGTGGAGGGTTCGAAATTAAGCTGCGGGCGATTTTGAAGCAGGTCGCTTTGCGCTGATTTTGATAGTATGAGGCGTCGGCTGATCAGAATGCAGCGACAACCTACAGAACGTTAGAATTAACCTAGTAAATTACAAACGGTCACAAAATGCTCCGTTGATTGTAACGTCCTGCAAAGGACATGCGAATAACTTAATTTGCCATAGCTTTCTTAAGGACTCAAACCGCACCAAGAATCTTGACTGTCTACGTCTAATTTCTCTGAGCAAATTACTGCTTTCATCTGCCTCTTAAAGACAGCATTCATGTGCATGGTGCGAACATTCCACGTTGCTACTTTAAGCACTGTAAAGATTTTGCACCCAGTAACATGCTGAATGTCTGCACTCACCTGATGCACGTGTTTTACCTACAGTGGAGAGGCTGCTCGCTCGGACCACCCGGTGGCTCCGTTTGTCTGGACGTCTGTGTGTAACTAAGAACAAGTTCCTGGAAGAGACTTATGAGAAGTAGAACTTTATACGAAGAGAGTTTAAAATGAAAACCTTTAATGTTTTAGGATTCCTACACATTTTTTGGGAATCAATGTGGAAAAACATGGAAGAACAGAACGCAATTCTACAATAAGAATACAAAAGGCAAGAGAAACTTTCACGACACTAGGAAATATGTGGAAATCAAAGAAATATGTAAACTTAGCAGCAAACTTAGAATTGTTAACTCCAGTGTTAAATTAGTACTATTGTCTGGGTTAGAAATATGGAGAATAACTAAACTAAACGCAAATAAACTACATAAATTCACTACTAATGCCTGCACAGAATAGTAGGGTAAAATGTTATGATAGAATCACCAATGTAGAGCTCATGGAGAGAACTAAACACACCCATGTGAACCTAGAGGTGAAGAAAAGACGCTGGCACTGGATAGGACAGTAGTATTATATGTTGCGCACCTATCATAACATGTGGAGGCCTCCTCGTGGAGGTGTGAAGGCCTCTACGTGGAGGTGTGGAGGACTCCACGTAGAGGTGGTGGTTGTGGCGTGGAGGGCGGTCAACAGCCCCTCCTTGGCGTGTCTTTGGCTTGTTAAGATCTGTGATTTTGTGGAAAAGTCTGTTCTAAGGGGTCTCTTCATGTGTGTCTTTGGTTTGTTAAGAGGGGATGTCTTGGCGGAAAAAGTCGGGGTCTACTGAGAGATGGAGGGGCGGTGTCCATCGACGAGTGACCACACGGCTGGTCATTGAGAACTGACCACTAGTCTGATCATCGACGGATGTCCAACGAGTAGCGGGTATCTACTCGTACTAACAACTGACAACCGTCTCTTTCCTTAAAATATAAAAAAAAAAATCTTCATCATTATGAACGAATCGGGTTATTAATATTACACATTATACAGCGGGCGGGGTGGTCGGGCGAGCGCGGGTGCGGGCGCGGGGCGGCCGACCGGGCAGGGTGGGCGGGTTCAGACCCAATAACATACGTCACATTGGTAGGTAAGTCGTCATTCGTAGTCAAGGATCCTAGATGGAAACATATGTTTACCTCGTTGATTGCGGGCCAACAGGTTGTAGTAAATCAATTTTTGTGCAAAAGTTCCTGGCCCATCTCTCGGACATGATCGGCCCGATTCCAAAGGAGGTTATATGGTGCTACGGGGAATGGCAACTCATGTACGAGGCTATGAAGGGTGTCCAGTCTAATGAGGGACTGCCTGACGTGGAAAATAGGACATTGGATAGACGGCGATTAGTAGTCATAGATGTCCGAGACAGACGTTAGAGTAACCAAACTATTTACTAAAGGTAGTAATCTTCGTAACCTCAGTGTCATGTATATAGTACAGAACCTCTTTGGCAAGACTGAAGAACAAAGAACTATCCGTCTGAATATTCTTATTGCCTAGTAGTGTTTACGAATCCTCGAGATGGGGCACAGATTACCAATCTGGCCAAACAGGTGTACCCAGGCAGCGTGTCATATTACAAGAGAGTTTTAAAGACGCGATATCGACTCCACACGGGTATTTGCTATTAAACTTTCGACAGGAAACACCGGATCAGCAACGCTTACGCAGTAGTATATTCCCTGATCAGCACCAAGTTGTATAAGTCCCCAAGTAATATGTCCAATCGAGTGAAGCGTCACGGGGCCATGCTGCGGTTTCTGGGTGAGGCGAAGCCAGCCGCCGTAAAAGCCGTAATTAAAACGGCTTCCCCGGATCTCGTCCGATCAGTTTATGAATGCTGTCACAATGTCTCAAAAGAGAATGTTCCCCTGGCACCCATTCAGAAGCGCAGGCTGCAGCAACACAAAAGCAGTCTGAGAGTGCTCACGGGTAAGAAACTGTCGCTCAAGAAAAGGAAACAGATCCTCCAACACGGTGATTTCATAGGTGCCTTACTCGGCCCCATTTTAAATGTGTTGAATGGCGTTGTGGGTTTGTAGTGGCCAAGAAAATGCTTCTGATCGATCCCCCGGCTGCTAGAAAAACCCTATGCACCACCCGACACACTAAATGATAGTCTGCATGACTTGGACCAACAAATGCGACACGTTCTGGAAAGTGAAGATCTGCACCACTTGAAAAAGCCCGAGTATACCAACAAACATTGCAGCGGTATATGAATCGACTAGATCAGTACAGATACAAGCCTTTAGGCACAGTGGATATCAAGAAACAAAAACCCGAAGTCAGCTCTTTACCGGTACCCATGACAGTCAGACAACATATTCAAGTAAATGAGCCTTAAGAGTCAAGTAACACCCAAAAGTCAAGTTGTCGAGACCACACCACCGTTTAAGCTCAGGAGAAAGAAGAAACCAAGTAATGTACCCACGCCTAAGTGGGGAAAATGGCCGCGCAAATAAGAAAGTATTACTACGACTCCCAGCAGCTGGGAGCCAATGGCGGGGCTGTCGCCTTAAAAAGAAATGCTAAACTAAACGCTAAGCAAAAGGAAAAATGGCTACGACACCAGGACACGTATAGCTTGCATAAACCGATCCGTCGGCGTTTTCAGAGACGTAAGACCATAACCGGTAGGATAAATCAGCAGTTTCTAGTCGACTTAATAGATATGAGACTATTACAAAGATACAACGATGGGCTTTCGTATTTAGTGACCTGCAACGATGTGTTTAGTAAATATGCGGGGATCATCTCGATCAAAAAGAAAACGGGGAAAGCGCTGGTGGAAGCTGTGAGTAAAATCTTTGGTGATAGACAGCCGATAAATTTTCAGACCGACAGAGGTTCAGAATTCGTAAACCAGACCTTCTTAAAATTTCTGAAACACTGAGGTGTGCATTACTTTACCACCGAGAATGAAGACGATAAGGCCCCGGTAGTGGAAAGATTCAATCGGACGCTTAAAGAAACAGTGTGGCTATATTTCACCAAGACCAATACACTGCGCTACGTTGATGTGATTGGTAGCTTGATCTGCAACTACAATGGTTCGCATCACAGAAGTATTCGCATGGCACCCAGACAAGTCAACTATACTAATCAAGAAGAGATGTGGAATAACTTGTACAGTAAGACAGATGTGTCAAGAAAAGTACATTTTACAGAAGGGGGACGAGTCAGACTGGTTCAACCCAAACACCTTACAAAAATGGTTACATGCCAGCGTGGAGAGAAGAATTTTTTACCGTCAGTCGTATAAAACAAACCAGTCCGGTGACGTATTTCTTGAAAGACGATTCAGGGGAAGAACTACATAATGCACTCATAGTCTCATACATGGGTTGCCATTACCCATAGCACCACATAACCTCCTATGGAATCGGTTCGATCATGCCTGGGAGATGGGCCAGGAACTGTTGCAAAAAACGGATTTACCACAACTTGTTGGTCCCGCAATCAACGAGGTAAACGGATGTTTCCATCTAGGATCCATGACTGCGAATGACTACCTACCTACCTATGTAACGTATGTTATTAGGTTCGAACCCACCAGCCCGGCCCGGTTGGTCGCTTAGCGCCCGGTCCCGCGCTCGTCCGACCACCCCGACCGCTTTATAACGAGTATTATTAATAATCCGACTCGTCAATAACGATGAAGATAAGCCCCGGGATTAACCGCTATGTGGCTGAATATTGATTTTTTGTCCCATATGTTGCCGTACAGCTCCGTGTTTTAGTTTTTATATTTCAAGGAAAGAGTCGGTTGTTAGCTGTTAGTATGAGTTGGACACCCGTAGATGACAAGACTAGTGGTCAGTTCTCGACGAACAGAAGTGTGGTCACTCATCGAAGGACATCACCCCTCCATCTCTAAGTAGACCCCGAAGTTTTCCCTCCAAGACCTTCCCTCTTAACAAACCAAAGACATATATGAAGAAACCCCTTAGACCAGACGTTTCCGCCAAAATCACCGATCTTAATAAGCCAAAGACACGCCAAGAAGCGGTCGTTGACCGCCCTCCACGCCACAACCACCACCTCTACGTGGAGGTCTCCACACCTCCACATGGAGACCTCCACACCTCCACATGGAGATCTCCACGTGGAGGTGTGGAGGCCTCCACATTTTAAGATATGTACGCAACATATAATACTACTTAGGACACACAGAGAATAACTGAGGGCAATATAACTAGACACTCTTGTCTGGAACCCACAAGGTGAACGAAGTAGCGGGAGACCTAACATCATTTGGAGAAGAGAATTACAGAGATGGATAATATTGGGATGACAAGGAGGGAGCTGCAGGAAATAGCAACAGATTGGACGGCTTGGCGTGGGTTGGTTTGGGAAACTATGCACCAATGGCGATGAAGTGCAGAAGGGGAAAAAAAAAAGAATTGATTCACAAAGCCAAAGACTTGGATCTGTAGAGAGACATCAAAGCCTGCGCCATATTGCTAGCAGATAATGGTGATGATATGTATTTTACATGATCTTCTCTGTCTCTTTATCTCTACTTGTTTCTTAACTTCGTTTAATTTTTTTTTTCGTTCACTCGCTTTGAACTCGAGCAAAGTCAACGTTGGACTACTGTGTTCGTTAAGGACATCTTTCTCGTTTACAAGTGTCCCTCTCCAACAGGCGAACCCACTCCGACTTCAGAGGTTCTTGTAATGTATGTCCCCCAAGTCAAGGAGGAGAACTCAACATGTTAGTCCAACTGATCGGTATAGAGGTTGAACCCGGTACATCGCCATCAGCACGCCGGATGTTTAAGAACGGGCGCTCTTATCCATTCAGCCATGCTGACCTCCGTTGGTTTCTTCAGATTAGGGCGTTTAACTGTACACAAACGGACAGAGGTCAAAGTGGTATCGACAGGGGGTGGTTGGCCGCTGTTACTGAAGACGGCATCAACACACATAATATTATCGAAAAGCTCGGGGAATGGGACAACACACAGGGATACAGACGAACGTGTCAATAGAAGTCGTAAGAATGAAAGAAAGAACGAAATTTAAAAAAAAAAAGAAAGAAAGAAAGAATGAATAAATGAATGAATCAGTGACAGACAGACAGACAGACAGACAGACAGACAGACAGACAGACAGACAGACAGACAGACAGACAGACAGACAGACAGACAGATAGACAGACAGACAGACAGACAGACATAAATGAAACCAAGCAAGAAAGGAAGATTGAAACTAAGAACAAGAAAGAACGAACGAACGAACGAATGAACGGACTTTATTTTCAAAGGGTAACAAATTGGGCATGCAGGCCCGTCTTACATTCGGCCCTTCCAATCATTCATCTTTCGTTCATCAATAGTGCATAGGAAAAACATTGTCAAATGAATTTTGTAAACATAAACAATGCATATTACCATGTTATGAGACACATCCACCATCCACCCACACATCCCCCATTCACCCACACATCCCCCACCCAACCACACACACACACACACACACCAGGCACACATACATTCCCCCACCCATCCACCACATCCTCAAACCTACACATCTCCCCACCCACACACCCCCCACCAACCACACATCCCATCCACCCACACCCCAAGCACACATACATTTCCCAACTCACACATTCCCCACCCACATATCCTCCACCCGTCCCATTACCCACCAACAATCACCCACCCACATATCCTCCTCCACCCACACACATCCAACCACCCAGCCAAACACACATCCCTCAACCACACATCCCCCACGCGCACACACATCTCCCCGCCATCTCACATATCCCGCACCTACCCACACACAAATTCCGCATCCACCCACTTAATCTCCCATCTCCCCAGCCGACTCACAGATCCCGAGCCCACCCATACAAACATCCCCCACCATCTCCTAATCTACACACACTCACCCTCCCAAAACAAGCTAGAAAGAAAGAAAGAAAGAAAGAAAGAAAGAAAGAAAGAAATGAAACTAAGCAAGACAAAGAATGAAACTAACGACAAGAAAGATAGATAGATAGTAAAAAAGAAAGGAAGAAAGAGAGAAATAAAGAAAGTGAAAAGAAAGTTTAACAAAAAATGAGGCAAGAGAAAAACAAAAGACTGACAGAAATAGAGACACGAACGGACAGACAGGTCACCAACTGGAAATGCACCAACATGAGCACCCACAACTCAATAATAAATTGGACGGCGCGTCACCCCAGCCAGCGGAGCCTACCCCAACATTTTTCCAGCGTTCAGCAATATACCAGTTCTCTCCACTTTCAGGACTTCACTTTTATAATTACTCGCTTTCAGTGAGACTCCGTGGCCAAGTAATTGCGCCCGTTCGATACACGAGCGCAGTTTTTTTCGCAGACTCCTGGGGGTCGTCGCTGGAGCTACGGAGTTCGTGTTTTTTGTGCGACGCTTTCGACAGGACGCCCTACCGGAAGGAACCGAGCCATGTGGAATAAAACCCAGTGCAATTGTGTTGTTTTTGCGCTCGCTCTCTTTGAACTCAAGCGTAATCCATACACACTACCTCTAGTAGTGCTGGAATTAATTTTGCGTGTGGATTAGCTTAACCATGTTTCTCGCCATCAGGCGAACCCGCTCCGACTTCAGAGGTAATTGTAATTTACGCCTCCAAGTCAAGGACGATAGGTCAACATTTTAATCCAACAGTCCGGTGTAGGGGTTGAACCCCTTACCTCGGCATCAGCACACGAGATGTTATGAACACGCTTTCTTATCCATTCGGCCATGCTGACCTACATACAGTGCAATGAAGTCGATCCTCTTGCATTTTAAACCCTTTATGTTTATTACTCGCTTTCAAAAGTTATTTGCATGTCTTTTACCGAACGATGCAATCAATTCCAGTAATTACTAGATGTGTGTGACTTACTAGGAAATTTACGTTCAGTAATGAGGAGAAATTAGAGGTGGTGGACAATTTGGAATATCTTTGGTCATTAATTACCAACAATGGTGACACAATGAAAGAAATTAAAAACGAATCTCTATTGCTTTTCAAAAACTAAAACAACTGAATAAATTGTTTCGCATGACAGAGAGACCTACAAAATTTAGATTTTTAAAAGCACGCGCCTTTCTCATTGCAACATACGCCTGTGAGGCCTGGATACTTACTAAACAAGCTGAACAGCGCACAAATACCTTTGAATATAAATGTTATAGACGGCTTCTAAGAATATATTGGATACAGAAAAGAACAAATGCATCCATACGACAAGATATGAATATTGAAGAATGTTGGTTTCTAAAGACGATAAAACAAAGAAACTTGAAATATTTTGGTCACTTGAAATGTCATGGCAGTTTGGAGAGAACAATCCTGGAGGGGTATATGCCAGGGAAGAGAGGAAGAGGAAAGCATAGAAGATGGGTGCAGGAGGTGGCATATGATCTCCAGATGGGTGTATCGGACGCGGGGCATCTTGCTTATGATCGAAAAGTTTTCTGGAAGGTTTTTATGGAAGCGAGGTTCTGCAAAGGACATGCTACTGAATGAATGAATGAATGAATGAATGAATGAATGAATGAATAAGTTTGCCATTGCTCTCCGAACGGCCGATGTCTCATAACATCGGAATCCAAGCAAGCTGTCTACTTCCAAATTGCCCGCGGCTGATTTTCGAATCCTTGACTCTGTGTGTAGGGGAATTTTAAAATTGCGTGTCACTATACCCTAATGCAGAGACATCGAGTATTCGCTGTTAAGAAATAATGAAACTGCTCTCATGCGGACTTGATCTTAGGACCAATGGCCAGAGAAACTGGAGTTTAGCCACTACGTTATCGCAGCTCCACTCTTATGACCTCTGATAAAAAGGTATGTGTGTTTGTGGGACCTTGCGACCGACCCCAACCCCAAATTGATTATCTAGGTAATTTTGCGTTCAGTAGCTTTCCATTGCTTTCTGAACGAGAAGTCAATACTGACGCATGTAGGAAAGATCCCGCTACGTCAACAGGGCACCGGAAGTTTTAGAGTTAGAGTGCTAGTATCTCTTCTCTTGTCCAATCACTTATCCCATCACTTATCCCTTCTCTTATCCCTTCTCTTATCCCTTGTCTTATCCCTTCTCTCATCTCTTCTCTCATCCCCTCTCTTAGCCCTTCTCTTAGTTCTTATCTTATAAGTTCTTTTATCCCTTCTCTTACTCCTTCTATTATCCCTTTTCTTACCCCTTCTCTTATCCCTTCTCTTACTCCTTCTCTTATCCTTTCTCTTACCCCTTCTCTTATCCATTCTCTTACTCCTTCTATTATCCCTTCTCTTTTTTTTTTGCATATTCCTTACAGGACGTTACAGTCAAGATCAGCATTTTTCAGCTGCTGTTGATGCACTAGGCAAGATTACGCTCAGTAGTTTGTCATTGCTTTATGAACGGGCGGCTCACATACCCCGTAAGTTACCAACACGGCGAGGACCGCTACCGATTCTCGTGCAAGTTACGTTACTCACGAGAATATACGGGATTACGGATCCCTTTCCATACCCCTTCTCTTTTCCCTTCCCTTTTCCCTTCCCTTTTCCCTTCTCTTTTCCCTGCTCTGACCCCTACTCTGACCCCTGCTCTGACCCCTGCTCTGACCCCTGCTCTGACCGCTGCTCTTATCCCTGCTCCAATGCCTTCTCTTTTCCCGTCTCTTTTCCCACAAACCAAACAATCAAACCCACCACAAACAGTAAGTACAATTTAAGGTGCACTGGGAAGACAGTGTGGAGCCACATTTTCATCAACAAACCAGCACTAGGTGCGTGATTTGGTCAATATCACTCCGCCATCTTTACTCCCCAAGTCATGTCCTGGTACCCACTTTAGACTGGAGCGACATGGGAGCCCAGTTTAATTTTAAAAAATCCGAATCCGCTCCGATGCAAATCGAACTCATGACCACCGACCACAAGCTTTGGTTTCTGGTAATAGTGTGTAGAAATTCGTGTGGCATCAAGAGGTTGGCGGAACATCAAACACCCCCTGGTGGTGAGATGAGTTGAGTCAAGAACCGACATCTCAGCCAGCACTCGCAACATCCCCATATGTCCTCCGTCTTCATCTTCAACAACCAGTGAAGAGTACCAGTACTTATGATATCCGTTGCAGTCTGATTATATGCCTGTCTGGTCTTTCCTCGGAGTCCCGGGGGTCGGCCAGATTCTCTGTTCACTCCCTGCAGCACTATTCTCTCCACGATATGATGATTTATCTGTTTATAAATTCTATAGACATGATCCCAAAGGGCCCTGACCACATCTGCCTATTCCTGTTTCTTCTTCTTTTTCTTCTTCTTCTTCTTCTTCTTCTTCTTCTTCTTCTTCTTCTTCTTCTTCTTCTTCTTCTTCTTCTTCTTCTTCTTCTTCTTCTTCTTCTTCTTCTTCTTCTACTTCAGTGTTCCGAGCCATTGAGGTTCTTTGCTGCAGATACAATCCGTCTCAATTCGTCTCTCTGGTTGACCTTCTCTTGCCAGTCGTTGATTCCAAGTGCTTGTAAGTCTGTATATATATATATTATCTCTCCACCGTCTTCTTGGTCTACCTTGGGGTCTACGGTCCTTTATTTGAGTGTAAGCGAATTTTGTTTCCCTATTATCTTCCATTCTTTCTATATGCCCCAGCCATTGTAGTCTATTAGCCTTCATGATACCAGTAATTAGCGGGGACTTAAACAGATCATAAATGTCTTTGTTACTTCTTCTTTTCCACTCTCCACTCTCCACTTTGTGTATCCCTAATGGATCCAAAGATGCGTCTTAAAACTTTGTTCTCAAAGGTTTGTTGTTATATTCCTTTATAGGGTGTATTTTTAATGACTGTGCAGTGTTTGAAAATATTGCCGGTCCAAGTTTTGTATTAACCCTCTGTAAAGTTCATGCAAAATAATAGGTAAATACAAAACTTAGACCGGCAATATTTTCAAACACTGTACAGTCATTAAAAAATACACCATGTACCAATACCCCACCCAACTGTGCCAGCCCAGCCAATCTGTCCGCCTGCTCGTTTCCCGACACACCAGCATGTTCTAGGGAGAAGATCCAACAGATGCTTTCTATGTTTGATTTTTGAATTGAAGCATACCACTTTGCACGAAACATGCCTGTCTTCCATCTTTCCCAGCAAGCTCCGGAATCCACCCCCTGGTGTACGGAACTGATAAAGAAAATTCAAATAATATTCTGTCTATTTACCTAGCTTATCCTAACCCTTACAATCTACCTCACTTAAAACATTCGGACTTCAATAACTATCAGGTACCATTCTATCTTATATTTATCAAAACATCACCCTACCCTCGTTAGCAACAACAAATAAACAGAAACCACGCCAAACGAACAATTAATATTATGGTTTCTAGACGCGTCTGAATCCTGGCCAAGTCTCCCTTTGAATGTTCCCGTTTGTTATCCACGGCCAAAGGAACACATTGATATGGCGATATAAGTTTACCTGCCTGTTTGAATTAATTTGTCTGCTTCTTGCTTTGATTCATCACGTTACAGGTTTTTTGATCAGCGAGAAGAGCAACTACAAAAAGTCTAACAAACTCAGCAGCGGGTTATTTTGCTTAGCTGGCAACATTTCTCAGCATATTTTAGAGTACCCCAATTTTAGAGGTTATTTTGATAATAATAAATGGAGGTCAGCGTGGCTGAATGGTTACGAACACTTACTCTTAAACTTCCCGTGTGTTGATGCCGAGGTAACGAGTTCAATCCCTACACATGTAAGTCACTATCGCCGAATAGATAAGAACGCATGTTCTTAAACATCCGGTGTGCTGATACCGAGGTAAGGGGTTCAACCCCTACATTGGACAGTTGGACTAAAATGTTGACCTATCGTCAACATTTGCGGGGACGTAAATTTCAAGTACTTCTGAAGTCGGCGTGGATTTGCCTGAAGGCGAGGGACACTCGTAATAGAGAAAGCTAATCCACACACAAAATTCAGTCCAGCACTGCCAGAAGTAGTGTGTACGGACTACGCTTGAGTTCAAAGCGAGCGAGGGGAAAAACCCTACACTGATCAGCTGGATTAAAATGTTGACTTCTCGTCAATGGTGAGGATGCACATTACAACAAGTACTTCTGTAGTCGGAGTGGGTTAGCCTGACTGGTAATAGGGAAAGCTAATCCACACGCAACAGTTAGTCCTATCCACTAGAAGTAGTAGTACGTGTTTGAACTACGCTTGAGTTCAAAGCGAGCAAACGAAATATATTAATAATAATTATAAGATTTTGTCCAGAATAATTTCCTGCGATGTGTTTGTGATGTGACACCACCATCACATTTTGTGGACCAACATGCAAGGAGGAATAGGGGGCCAATCGTTCCATCACTTTCGCAGGCGACAAGACCAGGCATCGAAGTGACGCCTGACCTCGTTCATGACATTAGCATCGCAGTTCCTGATCAACTTCGCTAACACGACGCCATGTTTGCATGACGATAAATAGTTGCAAACGTGAATTTAAAGATAACTAATTATTTAAGACCGTGAAACGTGCAGGTTTATTTTACATCCTGGCTGACTCGGTCATACGTCGGTGTCTGGTGAATAAGGTTGCCAAAGAACACAGGTCTGTCAAATTATAAGTAACAGTGAGTTGCATATCCTTTACATTATGTCAAGGTCAACATTTTTTGCTTACTGGTAATTTCTTGGAAGTTAACGTTCAGTAGTTTATCGTTGCTTTCTAGACTACCAGCACCCATACCATTGTATAAAAAGCAACGCAAGGCGGTCTGTTACCAAATCGCCCGTAGCTGTGTTTCGAACGCGGTCAATGGGATTACGAACTGCCTCCTTACGTCTCCTCTTTACGTCTTGGAGATTACAATAAAGTGAGATTTATCTAACTTATTCTGTACCATGATATTCAGGGCATAATCTCCATATTTTTAGGCTGATCATGAAAGATTTGAGCTTTGTGGCATTTTATGTAATCAATCATTGTCATAATCATGTGCCATGCCGATAAGCATGGACGGAAATGTCTCGCCATCTCACACTATCATCAGAGACGTAGATTAGCTGTCTGTTCTTGTCTCGACTATGTATGACACGTGGTCAAACCATCCAGATATTTACTTCTTTGCCTTCCCCTTGTTCTCCACCCCCCCCCCCCTCCAATCTTGCCAGTTGTCACCAAAAGTTCTCCAGTTTATTTCTTCTTATGACGTGCCCAAAAAATATGGATTGTTTACAGCACATTTGATTAACGAAGACACAAACAATAGAATGTGTGATTTATGGCCTGGGATATTTCGCTGCATCTCGTCAGGTACATACTGCAGAAATCACACAACATAATCTAAAGTAATTAGATAAATCCATCAAGTTGAAATATACAGCAAACATATTCACACAGTAATTTCAACTGTCTACCACGGCAATTTTAAACTGATTATCATGTCTTTCTGTTTGCACAAAACTGGCTTCTGTAAATTAATTGCGATCGCTTCTGCCAGCTTTAACATGCGACCATTTTGTGTGTTAAACAACACACAAAACACATTGTCCCTATCAATCACATGATCGGTTTTCAAAATGTGCCGTCCAATTGATGATGTAGGAGGTATGTGGTGTGTCGGTTTTACCAGGTTCCAAGCCTATTTGTCTATTATTCTGTCAATCCAATTGGGTATGTGTACTACCACCCTGTTGTTTAGTGGCCTATCTGTTCTGCCGATGTAGGTAGAGTGACAACTGCATACAATTGGATTTGGCTTACAGAGGGATAGGTTAATTTACTGCTCTAATCAGCTAACGGTTTCCGTTTGTTTCTAGTAGGACTTGCTCATTGGTTGTTCAATAATGTAATTAATACTGATAACCTAATTTGTCAAAGAATAACGGCACAGGTATGGGTAGTTCCATAGCAAAAGAACTGCCATGTAGATATTAAATGTAAGGCCTTCACATATTCTAGGCGCAGACACATGAGGTGGGTTGACAAGTTCCACAGCTCCTTGTCAAAGCAAACGTTAAGAAAATTATTGACGTTTTCTTGTATAGGGGAAGGTTGGTGATTTGATTATGAAGCCTCCTCAAGACTGGGTTTTAACTGATTCAGGGCCAAACAAAACGTCGGTTTGGATCAAGCATGGTGCACAGTCAAATGAACTAGTATTATAATGTAAATTTCCGTTCACTGAACATTGAAATTGTGGAGAAAACCACGACACAAAACAAATAATACGATGAGCCTAGTATGGCGATATATCGCCCTTCTGTTCAAATAGGAAGTCACATTTAGCAATGTATTATCCATCGGCATTGAATAAACTCGAAACCTCGATGCAACAGTGTTCCAGGTGGTCTAAACATTGAAGAGAGATTGTATCAGGAAAGCACGAGAACCGGGCCAGCGACCACGATCATTCTCTTGACCAGCAGGGATAGGTCATCGTTGTAATGATTCTGTTATGAGAAGAAATAGACTAGAGATCTTGGTGACAACAGGCAAGATTGAGGGGAAGAGAACAAGGAGAAGGCAGAGAAGTAAATATCTATATGGCTTGACCATATGCGATGGTCGAGACGAGAATACAGAGCTGATCCACGACTCTGGTGATCGAGTGTGATTGCGAAACATGATAGCCCACGTGTATCGGCATGGCACATGATTATGATTACGGGCAATACAGACTCAACAAGCATATATTCAAGCTTTGTATAGATAAGCACAAAGCTCGTAGCTATACAGACAGACGGATCTTATACAGCAGCAGAGAAGTGCAAAGGCATTCACGACATGTTCAGTGGGTCAAACTGTTTAAGACGCCAGTGGTACCCACTCTATGACCACGAGCAGCATGACGATGGAGATGATGGCAGTGACACGGGCTTTCATATGGCTGGAATCACAACAGTATATCAACGTTTGTGTAGTGATTCAATGAGCATGGTCCGAATGGTCGAGGCGGGTTCTGTACGTAGAGTCGCCTTCATTTTCATTCCGGGACATCCTGGAGTGAGGGAAATGAACGAGCTGATAAATTTGCTGGCTCTGCATCACTTGCAGATGGCCAGCCCATAGATCGTTCTGATGCTATTAATGCCCTTAGAGAGATGTAGAGAACCGAGGGCTTTGATGCCAGCGAATCTGCATCGTTGTCTAGAAAAGAGATACTCGGGAGAATTGGCAAGGCCAGACACGAGAGGCACATCGGGAGAATGAGGGGCCTTAGCTAATACAGAACTGTCACTATTATCGGACGCTGATGCGTATGTTGTGGGGGAGGGGGGGGGGGAGAGATCTCAGCATCTTTTGACTTGTCCGGAGTGCAAGGATGACTACCTACCTACCTGCCTGCCTGCCTGCCTAACTAACTAACTAACTAACTAACTAACTAACTAACTAACTAACTAACTAACTAACTAACTAACTAACTAACTAACTAACTAACCAACCAACCAACCAACTAACCAACCATCCAGCCAGCTAACCAACCAACAAAACAACTAACCAACCAACCAGCTAACCAACCAACCAACTAGCCAGCCATTTTGCCAACCAGCTAACTAACCAACCAACTAACCAACCAAACATTATAACTATAATTGCCTCTTGGTATTTAGGGAACGGGTCACCCAACTTCATTACCTACTGACCTAGTGAGTGTATGACAGTGGTTTTGCATGTATCACCTTGTACCGGGAGGGCGCGCCTTAGCGATGCTACTCTTGGCTTGCGTGTGCGTGAATAGTCCGTCTGTCCGATAGATATCTGGTTGATCCTGCCAGTAGTCATATGCTTGTCTCAAGATGGCTGTGTGAGGTACACCAAAATGGGATCTTCCCAGCCAACGTGACTTAGCGAGGCAGGCGTTTCAAGAATGTAGTCATATGCTTGTCTCAGCTTTAGCGATGCTACTCTCGGCTTGCGTGTGCATGAACGTCTGTCCGGTCAGTCGCCATGTGCACATTTGCGCTGGAGAGGCTCAACCGTAAATCAGGAGATCTGCTCGCAACTAGACAAGCAGCATCTTGTGTGGGCAGTTTCTCGCCTCATGTTTGTGTGTGGTCTGCTCTGGCGGTCAGTCCGTCTTCGGTGAAGGAAATCGTGTTGATCCTAAAAGTAATCATACGCTCATTGCTTGTCGCTACGCTTGTCTTAAAACTGAAAATTAAAGGAATTGACGGAAGGGCCGATATAAACAGGGATAACTGGCCGTGGCAGCCTAACGTCCACTGCATCTGTGTCCGTCTTCCAGTCGTCTTGCCATGCTCGCCACTGGAGCCAGACGGACACAGACGAGGGAGCGGGGACGAGGGTGTTGCGCGACCACCTCCTCGCTATACAAAACCAAAGCGCAAGTCATTCGTTCCTCATCAAATCAAAGATGTAGTGCAATGAATGGTCATCGTCAATGAATGGTCAACGTCATTCATGATGGACGAACATCGTATGACGGCAACATTTGACACCCATACGACAATATGTACCGTAGGATGAATTTTTCGAATAGAGTCAACACAACGTAGACAGAGGTTGAGCAATTGCGAAACAAGAAAGAGAAATACAGAGAAAGAGAAAGGGTAGTGGAGAGAAAAGTGGAAAAGAGGGGATAAAAAGAGATGAAAGACAGAAAGAGGCAAGATAGGGACACTTTAAAACGTATATGGGGAAAAGATAGAGAAGGCACGGGGAGAGGGAGAAAGACAAAGTGAATAATAAGATAAGAGTAGAGACAGAGAAGGATGGGTGAGAAAGAGAAAGTTGTAGAAAGAGAATGTAAAACAAACACACGCAGAGAGAGAGAGAGAGAGAGAGAGAGAGAGAGAGAGAGAGAGAGAGAGAGAGAGAGAGAGAGAGAGAGAGAGAGAGAGAGAGTAGGAAGGGAAATAGAGTGGGACAAAGAGAGAATATGAATGAAAAAAAATGATGAAAAACGCTAGAGAGAGACAGAGAGAGAGAGAGAGAGAGAGATAGATAGATAGATAGATAGATAGATAGAGAGAGAGAGAGAGAGAGAGAGAGAGAGAGAGAGAGAGAGAGGGATTGAAAAAAAAGAGAGGGGCATAGACAGAACGTGTAAGAGAACGAGGATGAAAAAATAAACACACACATAGAGAGAGGGAGAGAGAGAGCGAGCGAGAGAAAGAGAGAGGAGAAATCGAGAATGAGAGAGAGAGAGAGAGAGAGAGAGAGAGAGAGAGAGAGAGAGAGAGGGGGGGAAGAAACCAGAGAGTTGCATAGAGAGAACGTGCTAAAGAACGAGGATGAGAAGAAAAAAAAATGCACTCAGAGGAAGAGAGAGAGAGAGAGAGAGAGAGAGAGAGAGAGAGAGAGAGAGAGAGAGAGAGAGAGAAAGAAAGACAGAAGGAGAGAGATATAGAGAAATGAGATATATATATATATATATATATATATATATATATATATATATATATATATATATATATATATATATATATATATATATATATATATATAGAGAGAGAGAGAGAGAGAGAGAGAGAGACTACCACACGGACATGTCTGGGCGAACCTATCTGAATAAACACTGCCAGACAAGGAGATTTGAGGCAGACAGGAACTGAAGCGCCACTGTTATAAAGCAAAGACACGGATCTTGTATGTGGCGTTGACTGCAACATGTACAAACATACACCTGGACAAGTGCGTAAACATATACATCATGGAGCGATGCAAGATAGCGGGGAGTAAAGCAACATTGGAGGGAGCGAGGCAAGAATGAAAGGGGGGGGGGGGGTGATTTTAGAACGTTCCTGATTCATGTCACGCAATGGTTCTCACGCATTTTGGGCTATTAAACCCTCATTGATTTGAACTCGCATATGTGGTTTCCCATCAGGCGACTTTGCACAGGGATTTGTTAATAGTAACTGATTCAGTGTCTAAGAATATTAAATCGTCAAATGTGACAGTCCATTTGTCAGAAGGAAGATGTTAGTTAGTTAGTCGCGGTTTCAACTTCACGGCAAAGGGTCGCCCAATTATGCTCCGTTCCCGTGCCAGTGAATATCACACAAAATGCTCCTTACTGCCCCACGTGTAATGTGGAAAAGACAGAAGTCTCCACAAACCAACAGCCCACACAGGTATACTATGCATAATGCCGCTGCCAGAATGCTAACATAAAAGTCCGCCATGAGAAATACAGTTTATCGTCAATGGAAGCGGTTGTTACTATAAAACCAGCAGCCACGCATTATTGCATAAGGCAACCCAGTTAGTACAGCAACCGACAGGTCGCCATTTTTCTAAACATGCAGTTCATGATACAAACAACTGCGGACAGATGTAAAAGCACTCCCAACGAAATTCACAGCTCACAGTGTCGCTCCATGCACTCAACTCAGTAGCATAGCCACGGAAGCATGGAAGGAAGATATATCGCTATGTTAGGGATATCGTTTTTTGTGTTATGGTGTCTTCCTGAACTGTAATGCGCAGGGAAAGGAACATTACATTATAATGCTTTTTCATTAGACTGTGTGCCATGTTTAGTTCAAACCTACTATTTTGTATGGCGCTGAATCAGTTAAGTAACTCGGTGTTGGCTCAGGGGCCTAATGTAAACCAGCGAGGGAGTCTCCGTGGCCAAGTGGTTACACCGCCCGTCTCGCATTCCGAAGAAGAGGAAGAAGAAGAAGAAGGAGGAGAAGAAGGAGGAGGAGGGGAGTAGGAGGAGGAGAAGGAGGAGGAGGAGGCGGAGGAGGAGGAGTAGAATAAGAAGAAGAAGAAGAAGAAGAAGAAGAAGAAGAAGAAGAAGAAGAAGAAGAAGAAGAAGAAGAAGAAGAAGAAGAAGAAGAAGAAGAAGAAGAAGAAGAAGAAGAAGAAGAAGAAAAAGAAGAAGAAGAAGAAGAAGAAGAAGAATCAGATGTGAATTCTTTCGTTCACAGTCTATGTTTGCAATAGAACTAGCATGCATTAGTAATAGTTGTTGATGTTAAATAGCAACAAGTCAGAAGGATCTACAGGAAATGATATATACAGTGGTTGTGGAGAGTGAAAGAATGGGCCTTAGTTTCAATAATAGAAAGACAGAAGTCATGGTGATATCAAAGAAAAAGATCGTGCCTAATTGTGCAATGAAAGTACAGGACGTTACTTTGGGGCAGGTGCAGAAATCTAGGCACATGGATAACATCAGATGGAAGATGCATCACAGAGATAAAGAGCAGAATAGGACAAGCAAATACTGCATTCTATCAAATGAAGAACATTTTATGCAATAAGTCACTTTCCTTGAAAGTCAGAAAAAGAATTCTTGCATGTTACATAGAACCAGTTTTAACATACGGCTACGAGTCCTGGACAAATAGTTGATTGATTGATTGATTGATTGACTGATTGATTGATTTAGGAACCGACATCACAGCATTCGGGGCATTCCCGTAAGTGCTCCGTCCCCATCCTCAGAAGCCAGCGAAGAGTTCCAATCCCAATAGTACCAGCAGCAATCTGATTATATGTGCGTCTCGCCTTTCCTCTAAGCGTCGAGCATCGGCCAGATCCTCTCGTCACTCCTCGCTGTCGCATTCTTGCCAGACCATGGTGATCCATTTGCTCCTCCGAGGTGTACACGTGCTCCCACAAGGCCGCAACCACGTCTGCCTTATCATGCATCAATACTCCACCACGTTTTGCAGAGCCAGCCAATCTGTCTGCCTGCTCATTCCCCAGCAAACCAGCATGCCCCGGAGAAAAGATCCAGACGATACTTGCCACCCGTGACTTCCGAAGCGAAGCAAGCCACTCTGCACGAAGCTTGCCTCCTCACCCTACTCAGCATGCTTTCTGCGACAGTTACATTCACGATGTGTGTGTGTGTGTGTATCGTATTCTCCATCCAGCGGAAAGCTGCACTGACTGCCTCCACCTCCATTCTTAAGCTAGATGTTGTGGTATCATATGCCAGGCTCTCCTGCACCAAACGTCGACCATTATCCTTTGCCACGAAACCCCAGGCACTTCTACTACCTCTCAACACCGAACCATCTGTGTAGATAATCACATCACCCGACCGAGCATTATCCTGAATTAATTGCTGGATTTCCACTTCCGTGGCCCCTGCTGGCCACTCCCTGCACTCTCTGCTCAATGTGATTATAACTCTGCACAAGTCTAACTGCTCCGCTGGCACTCTGACCAACTCCGCTCCTCGTCCAATGTTCTCCAAGATGCACACCTGTCTGATCATATCCTCCGCCTGAGCCATCCATGATTTCCCTCTTATCAGTCGCTGGCGCTTAACTGCGTCCAGCGCCTCATGCAACGGGTGATCTGTGTCCTCAGCTACTCTGAGGTATGCCTTCGCCTGCATCACCTTGAGCCTTGACAAATTGTAAAACTGCGAAAGAAAATAACTGGAAGCCTTGGAGATGTGGTTTTATAGAAGAATGCTGAAAATTAATTGGTCAGCCAAAAAGAGTAATCAGGATGTTTTAGGGGAAGCTGAGTAGCAAAGAAGTAGCATTTGGTAGCAGGTCCGGTGGAAAAGTGCACCAACCTCCCTTTCGATAACTGCAAACCCTCATCAGGTTTTTTATCACAAATATCAGAAACAGACAGTCATCGTTTTTGGCCTTGTTATGAGAAGACAAAAATTGAACATGTTGTGACAACCGGAAAGTCTTTTGAAAGAGAGATAGAGGAAGACTGCGTGAAAAGATTATTGACAGTCTTGTGTCATGGCACGGAAGGGAGTCAACAGGCGAATTGACAATGCTGTCGGAGATCGTAATTTGTGCAAAAGTATGATCGCACACGCCAGCCGGCAAGGCACTGGATGATGATGATGAGATGTGAAACGAATTCATTTTGAAAACCACTGTTATTCATAACCTGAGCTCTTTATCTTTATCATTTGTCTGAACAAACAAGGTAACCCGATCCATGTTTATTTTTTATATATACACATCTCTTTAGAGGCGAAAATAATAGCCTTGATTGAAGTATCATGTTGAGATAATATCAAAAGTACGGGAAGATATGACAACACTTAATACAATCAACAAATGCAACACTGGCACACGATCTGGGACAACCGCGGCGAGAATGTCTCTTGGCTGGGATAACTCAAGCCGGTGATTATGGCTTAAAGTGCCTGGTTTTGTTACACACTCAAGGACATGTTGCGTATGTCTGGTATACTGGCTGTCAGAGGGAGTAAGAATTATGTGATATTGAGAATGTATGATGATTTATTATAATTTTGTAAAATAAGCGCACACCACAAACACATAGGATTTAGTCTTTTCATCTTAAAGTCTACATGACATATCAGACAGGATTGAGTCTTTTCATCTTATATTCTACATCACAGAACGTAGAGAATTGAGTCTTTTCATCTGAAATTCTACATCACGGATTACAGAGAATTGAGTCTTTTCATAATTACACTACATCACGTAACGCAGAGGATTGAGTCTTTTCAATACATATACAACACGTATAGTAGAGATATGAGTCTTTTTATCATATATACTACGTTATGGATCGTAGAGAATTGAGTCTTTTCATCATATATAATACATTATGTATTGTAGAGAATTTAGTCTTTTCATCACATATGCTACATCACGTATCGCAGAGAACTGAATCTTTTCGTAATATATACTATATCATGTGTAGTAGATGTCGTGTCCTCCTTTAAAGTGTCGTCCCTGGAGTGAGGAGATTCGACACCCACATTATAATATTTTTTTTTTCTTAATATTCTGGAGAATCCACCAGCTTCCGTCCAACACACTCCATCAGCCTATGGACAACTTTTCCTATCACTCTCTCACTGTCGTACTATGCCCCCTTCTCATACTTCCCCAACGCAACATACTCAACAACTCTTGCTTCTAAAAATTAATAAAGATTAATTTATTAAAAGAAAAAGTGTAACGTATATGAGACGTGTATGTGAAGAAAATGTGTGACGTGTTCTATAAAGTGTGTAGAATCAGACTCTCAGACAACAACCCAGTCAGCTGATCCCAGCAAGGATAGACCACAGCACGTTACGTCAGAACATGTACTTCTCACCCAGCGCCGAAACCATCCTGCTGGATACTGATTTGCCTCTGTAGACCTCTGGTAATCCCATTTCATGAACATCCGAAATAGACACCGGTGGTATTAACAGTTAATCATGGACCGGTTGCACCCTAAACAATGTCCGTTCCTATCGTTCATAAAAAAAAATTGCACAAGTCCTTTGTAGTGTGTACACAGTTACTAATGTTAATTGTTACTGTACTGGATCCTCCCTCGTGTCTATCTAGCCTCAAGTACCAAGTCTTGTGTTCTATTACACGAGATTATATCACACTATGTAATTATTAGACTTAATGTTTTCAGTTCGTTACTACTGCCTGATGCTGTGTGGTGCATCAGTACGCATCACTCTCTTTGGTGAATCAACTTCCTTCTAGCTTTAGTTACGTTCTGTATGCAACTTTATTGATTGTTGAACTGGTGTTCTTCCGAATGGGATGTGATTCTTTCCCAAAAACTTGTTGAGTTTCCTTGGATCTGGTAGGGAACCTAGGATAGAAACAACACATCTGGTGATAGTACTAGTCACTGATCCTTTCGGCTGAGTGTAAGCCTATCACCTTGCCTAATGATCTTTAGCTAACTAGACTTAGTCATAGAGCAGATTAGCTACCCACCTAGAGCCGAATCAGGCTATGACAAAGAAAAAATCAGCAAACAGAATGCGGAACCCCGGCCACCAGGGACACCTACGGGAAGATCCCAATTATCCCTCATTACTCAATTCTCAACTAGTACAGCTTATCAACACTTCACTAATCTATTCTTAACTAGCAGAGTTAATATCACTATTCTTACTCTAACTAGTTTCCACTAACAGTGCTAATCATCACACTATAGTTTAACAAGGCCACAGTCTATATTAAGTAGAACTAATATTATAATAGGTTATACCTTAAATGGCACTACTGCAGTCCTATCAATCATATCTACATCTGCCATTATAGGCACGTGTAAAATTAAGTCACTAATTAACACACGGTAGATATTATTTCCACTAAGCACTGCAGTGCCTTTGCACTCCGACTAGAGCATTTTCAAGTCCCCCTAGTTGGTCCCAACTCGGGTTTATATGGCAACCTACCAAAGTTGGCCACGTGACGTTCTCCTTTATGCCCCCACACAGGTGGCACAGTGGCAGATCATCCCCTGTCAGGGATCCATCCTCCCTGGCTCCATTAATGTTAGATTTGTCATCACTGGTTTTGACATCCAAAACAATCTAGAGAGTTACTGTACAGTTCCAACAAAGAGTTTTTCCCAACACGCTGTCAATCTTCTCGATGTTCCGGAAACCCAGAATTGACATATGTACTGTTACTTCCGTGCTAAGTACTTCCGTTTTCCCTCTGATATGTTTATGACTTGTCAAAGTGATATATGATTCAGCGCACTCACTTCCTCCTCACTCACCACCAAATGTGTATATGGGCTGACCTGATGTATCCCGTGCAGCTGTGTTTACTCTGGTAGTACGACTGTTGTGGCCTAGAAAATATACGCCAAGCAAACGTCGGTATTATTATCTGATTAACTCATGGCGAGCTCGTGACAGTAGAGAATTGAGTCTTTTCGTAATATATACTATATCATGTATAGTGAGAATTGAATCTTTTCATCACAAATACTACATCACGCAGCGCTGAGAATTGAGTCTTTTCATCACATATACTACATCACGTTTCGCAGAGAATTAAGTTTTTTCGTTATATATACAATAAAACCTCGGTTTTCGTTGCCTTCGCGTATCGTCGGTTTCGGTTTTCGTCGATTTTTTCCGCGAAAAATGCCTCGGTTTTCGCCGCTTGCTTCGGATTTTGTTGGTGTGTTCATATGACTTCGCTGCTAATTTTTCCAAAACAAAGAGACCCACGCATTCTTCTGCTCAGTTTGGAGTTTGTTTTCGCTGTGTGAGCATCAATTGCTAATAATAAAATACAAGAGCGGCATTAAGATTACTGGCATGTACAGGAAGTCGCTATCCACCATGCACTAACGAAACAGAGATAGCAAACAATTGAAGATGTCGAACAGGTATTATTAATTTGGATAAATCATAAAGTTAGATGGCGATTCTATTTCGGAAGCAACGATATGTGAAAGGGTCAGACTGTTATATGCTGATCTCACTAAGAAAACAAATTAATTGGATTTACATTGATTCATGTGCAAATAATTGCCTCAGTTTTCGATTTCGCTGATTATCGACGAAAACAGAGATTTTACTATACTACATTACGTATAGTAGAGAATTGAGTCTTTTCATCATATATACTAAATCACGTATTGTAGAGGATTGAGTCTCTTCATCATATATACAAAATCACGTATAGAAGAGATTTGAATCCTTTCTAATATATCTACATCAAACATCACAGAGAATTGAGTCTTTTCATCTTAACTTCTACATCACGTGTAACAAAGGGTTGAGTCTTTTCATCTTAAAGTATACATCACGTATCGCAGAGAAATGAGTCCTTTCATAACATACACCACATAACGTATCGCAGAGAATTCCAATACCAATTCCAACTATTGAGACAAATGGCCCCATTCAACCATGGACTATATCGATTTCGTTGTATTTTGGGCTTTTATAGTGTTTGAATAACGAAGACACAAACAATAGATTGCACGATTTATTGCTGGCATATTTCGCAGCATCTCGTCAGGTACATACTGCAGAATTCACACAACATTAAGTACATAGATAAATACTTCAAGCTGAAATATACACATGTTCGCACAGTAATTTCAATTGTCTACCACGGTAATTTTAAACTGACTAACATGTCTTTCTGTTTGCACAAAACTGGCCTTTGTGGATGAATGATTATGACTTCTGCAAAGTTTAACAAGCGACTATGTTTGTGTGTTAAACAACACGCGAAAGGCACTGTCTCTATCAATGACATGGCCGCTTTCCAACACATGCCCAGTAATTGATTAAGCGAGGAATTTCCGGTGTGTTGGTCTCCCTAGGCTCCCATCGCCTGTGTGTAGTATCTTGTCAATCCAGTGAGGTGTGTTTTCAGCAACTCTTTTGTTCAACTGCCGTTGTATTCTCGCGATGTAGGTAGACTGGCACCTACATGTGTATTGGTAAATGCAATTGGATTTGGCGTACAGAGAAACAAGTTCTTTTACTGCTGGGTTGGGAATTGGTGTGGTTCTGTACCTAATAACTAGGGTTTCAGCACAGAATGTTCGGCCGACTGCTGTAATGAGCCTGTCTTGTAGGCGTTGCATTACGTCATCCCCTCGAAAGGTTAGTTGGATGAATACTTTG
Organism: Cepaea hortensis; assembly: GCA_963921405.1. Lineage (NCBI taxonomy): Eukaryota > Metazoa > Mollusca > Gastropoda > Stylommatophora > Helicidae > Cepaea > Cepaea hortensis. Next base: position 298,384,474 of record OY992876.1, read on the forward strand.
AGGTTAGGGACTGTAGTTTGCCTGGTTTTGGTTTGGGCTACCAACGATCTCTTTCTTCCCCCATGCTACCAACAGCATATATACTACATCCCGTTTAGTAGAGAACTGAGTCTTTTCATCATATATACAACATCACATATAATAGAGAACTGAGTCTTTTCATGTTACATTCTACATCACCTATAGTAGAGAACTGAATCATTTCGTTACATATACTACATCTATATATATCAAAGACAAATGTATGTGTGTATGTCCTTTATGCGTTCGCGAACGGTCCATCCGATTGAGATGGAATTTTCTACAGATGTTCTTCTCATTCCCGTGCAGCCAACTGGCATAGTTTGTTAGTTTACAAACAGTTATTTATGTAATAAAATTTAATTTTTTAATTAAATTATAATTAAGATATTGCAATGGGACTTAAGTTAAGAAAAGTTATATCAAGGGACATTACTTTTAGTAGCAATGCTATATTATGTAATTTAAATAATTGTTGCATTTTTCTCAAAGTTTTATCAAATGTTTATCTACAGTTATCTACAGGCATATGCGTTATAATATAATGATAAAATGTTTAAGGCATTTTAAAAGTTTTCATAAAAATAATGGATCTATTTTAGATACGTGAAAATTTTCGAACCCATTTTTCCCGCAATGGGAACTGGAAAGGACCGAACACACACACACACACACACACACACACACACACACACACACACACACACACACACACACTCGCACGCACGCACGCAGGCAGGCAGGCAGGCAGGCAGGCAGGCAGGCAGGCAGGCAGGCAGGCAGGCAGGCAGGCAGGCAGGCAGGCAGGCAGGCAGGCAGGCAGGCAGGCAGGCAGGCAGACAGACAGACAGACAGACAGACAGACAGACAGACAGACAGACAGACAGACAGACAGACAGACAGACAGACAGACAGACAGAGTGAGTATGAAGTCTTTGCCTGGTTCCAAATCAATAACTCCAGAAAAAGACAGTGCGTCTAATCAACGCCTACTTTTTAATAAGGCTAAACTAACTCACAAAATCCTATTTCAAAATGCCCCAAGCTACATTTGGCCATTGTTTAAATATAACGCAAGACATAGCGAACGACTAAATATACTTCATGTCCCTAAACCTAGGATAAAACAAGCTTAACATACTCTGCCACTCAATTGTGGAATACTCTTCCACAAGAAATCAAAGACACCACCAATCATTATACATACAGTATATACAGTATATACAGTATATATATATATATATATATATATATATATATATATATATATATATATATATATATATATATGACATATACAGTATATGTGACATACAGTCGCAACCTGTTTGAACACTACCTCAGGACAGACTACATGCCCCCCCCCCCCCCCCATAAAAAAAACAACCACAGCAACAAAGACAATAAAACAGGGGGGGGGGGGGTAACATGCCCATATGTGTGGCACCTTACACCCACCTTGGGTATTTATGATGCCTATGTTAAACATTGCCTCAACGAGTCATGCATTATTGATTATTTTTCATGCGTTTTAATGCGTATTGTTCTTTTGTTGTCAAAGAATTACTTCATAAGAGATGTTGAATGAAAGAATGTATGAGAGGAAATAGAGAAGAAGGGCAGAATATCAGACGGGCCTGCGTGCCCAATTCTTAACCCTTTGAAAATAAAGATTTTCGTTCGTTCGTTCGTTCGTTCATTCGTTCGTTCGTCAGATGTGTGTGTGTGTGTGTGTGTGTGTGTGTGTGTGTGTGTGTGTGCGCGTGCGCGCGCTTGTGTAAAGTGTGGGAGTTTGCTCATATTAGTTTTAGTGATTATGTGAGGCAGCGTATATGTGTCTATATTTGTGAATTTATGTGTGTGGGTCGATGAGTGGGTGTGTGTATGTGTGTCTATGTGTGATGTGTGTATGTGTGTTTATATGTCTGCGTATGTGTATATTGTGTGTATGTGTGTGTATGTAAGTGTATGTGTGTATGTATGTGTATGTGTGTACGTGTATGTATGTATGTGTGTATGTGTATTTGTATGTATATGTGTTTTTGTTTGTGTACATATTTTTATGTGTGTATGTGTGTTTATGACCGCACACGTGTGAATATGTGTGTATGGGTGTGTGTATGTGTATATGTGTGTATGTGCGTGTATGTGTATATGTGTGTATTAGTGCGTATGTGTATATGTGTATGTTTGTGTGTATATGTGCGTGTGTTTGCGTGTGTATGTATGTATATTTGTGTACGTGTGTGTATATGTGTATATATATATATATATATATATGTGTGTGTGTGTGTGTGTGTGTGTGTGTGTGTGTGTGTGTGTGTTTATGTGTGTGTACATGTGTGTATGCGTTTATGTGTGTGAATATGTTTTTATGTGTGTGTTGTGTGTGTGTGTATGTGTGTGTGAGTATGTGTTAATGTGTGTTTATGTGCGTACATATGTATGTATGCGTGTATGTCTGTATGTGATTATATGTGTGTATGTTTGTGCATGTGTGTATGTGTTTGTATGAGTGTATGTGCATGAATGTTTATGTATGTATGTGTATATGTGCGTGTGTGCGTATGTGTATGTGGGTGTACGTGTGTGTAAGTGTGTGTGCATATGTATATGTGCGTGTGTGTTTGCGCGTGTATGTATGTGTGTATGTGTGCGGTTATTTGTGTACATGTGTGTTTGGGTGTGTGTATGTTTATGTGTTTGTGTGTGTATTGTGCATGTGTATATGTGTCTTTGTGAGTGTATGTGCATGTATGTTTATGTGTGTGTGGGTGTGCATGTGTTTGTAGATGTGTGTAAGTGCGTGTGTATGTAAGTGCGTGTATATTTGTGTGCATGTGCGTATGTATGTGTGTATGTATGTGTATGTAACCTTATGTAACATTACGTTATCTAATGTAATGTTAACTAATGTAATGTTATCTATTCTAATGGTATATATTCTAATGATATCTAATTTAATGTTAACTAATTTAATGTTATCTAATCTAATCTAATCTAATGTAATGTAATCTAATCTAATCTAATCTAATGTTATCCAGTCTAATGCTATTTAATCTAATGTTATCTAGTCTGTTATCTAATCTAATGTTATCCAATCTAATGTTATCCATCTAATATTATCTAATGTCCTCACCTCTCCTCTCATCCGTCCGCCCGCCCGCCCGCCTCGCCCATCCATCCATCCATCCATCCATCCATCCATCCATCCATCCATCCATCCATCCATCCATCCATCCATCCATCCATCCATCCATCCATCCATCCATCCATCCATCCATCCATCTATCTATCTATCTATCTATCTATCTATCTATCTATCTATTACACAAGTTTAACTTACTCCGCAGCTCAGCTGTGGAACAATCTTCCACAAGAAATCAAAGACACCACCAATCCCTATACATATAACCCAAAATTATTTGAACACTATCTCAGTACTGATCACCTTTCCCCTTAATAATAGAAATAATAATAATATTAAGACCCTAGTATAACAGGCAGTCCCCTGTTGGTAGACCAGTTTACTCCACATAGCTAATGACAATTGCCACGCCAATCACTAATATTACCGAGTCGTGTATTTCGTCCCCCCCCCCCCCCCCCCGCCTTTATAATGCATATCTTTTATATTGTTGTTGTTCTCAGTTAGCCTTGAATGATGTGTGGGTGAAATAATGTTTGGAAGAGAGTGGTAGAAGGACATAATGTTAGACGGGCCTGTTGCCCAATTCTTAACCCTTTGAAAATAAAGTTTGTTCGTTCGTACGTTCGTTCGTTCTTCCTATAAATAACTCCACTACCTTTAACCCTGTACATTGGTATCAGCACCCCTTATTGTCTCCATCTGTCAATTCATCTCTCTCTCTCTCTCTCTCTCTCTCTCTCTCTCTCTCTCTCTCTCTCTCTCTTCCTCTTACACTCTTTCTCCCTCTCGCCTCTCTCACCCCTAAAAGACGTGCTCTTCATGGGGCGAGCTATTTACAAAACCAGCGGCCAGGCCGCTCCACAACGATAAAGAGATTAAACGCAGCAACGAGAATGAAAGCACGCGCAGTCAGATTCTGGCGCGCCAGCTTGTCTATAAATATCCAGTTACCCGCCATGACTACAGACGTCTGACACCTTCCCATGAAGCGATAGATGAGGAGGGAAACACGTACATGAAGTAAAAGTCACTTGTTTACAGCCCGGTAACTCAGCCTGTGTACTTGTAGGTCGCACGCCAGCCTCGTCCATAAGGTGAACTGGTTAGTCTCCAGGTATCAGTGAGTACACGCCGTGAAGTAAAATGGCACAGTCAAAGAATCAAAGCAATCATAGCCAAAGCAGCAAACACCATCGTAATAATCATACCAATCATAACCAATGCAGTAAACACCATCTAACGAACCATAGCAATTATAACCAATGCAGCAAACACCATCGTAAGAATCATACTAATCACAATTAATGCTGTAAACACTATCATAAGAATCATAACAATCAAAACCATTGCAGCAAACACCATCGTAAACACCATCGTAAATTTTTTAATGTTGGTTGTGATCTCTAGGCAAGTTTACGTTCAGTAGTTTGCCAATTCTTTCTGAACGACAAGCACTCATACCAATCATAACCAAAGCTGCAAACATTGGCACCTTGCCGTCTTGACAGACGATAGTTTGTGCTTTAAAAAGGCATAATAACTCTTAACTATGGCGGTAGCGAGTGTGACTGATAAGGCCAATTTGCGCTGTAAATGTCCGTTCACAGTGGGTGCATGTGAACACGTGGTCATTTCCACCATCATGCACCATCTTACGTCTCAAACGCTTGGTGTGTGACTTTTCTGCAATAATTTTCTCCTTTGACTTTATTCCATTTCTGATATTTGCCCTCCATGTAACACGTTCAGCGGCGACTTGCTCCCAATATGCATTATCAATGCCTGTATCAATCATGTCCCGCTTACACACATCTTTGTATCGTAGTAGAGGCCGACCCTGAGATCTCTTACCCATCTGTAATTCACCAAAAAAGATATCCTTTGGTATTCTACCATCATCCATCCGCCTAAGATGTCCTATCCATCTAAGTCTACGAAGACTGAGCATGGAATAAACTGTCACACAACCTGATCTTTCCAATACTTCAGTATTTGTGATTTTGTCTTGCCACTTAATACCAAGAATTCTTCGCAGACACCGCATATGAAAGCTGTTTAAATTGTTCTCTTGGTGTGAGTAAGTTGTCCAGGTTTCACTGCCATAGAGAAGAGTACTAAGGACACAGGCTTGGTAGACAAGGACTTTTGTTTTGGCAGTAAGCTTCCTGTTCTCCCAGACTCTTTTTCTTAACCTGTTCATTGTTGTTGCTGCCTTACCAATCCGGATGTTGATTTCCTGATCTAGGGATAATTTGCTATTTACCACCGATCCTAGATATGTAAAATGGTCTACTATCTCTAGTTCGGCGTCGTCAATAAAGATTGATGGTACCCCATGTGCACCTTGTGACATAATCTGTGTCTTCTTTTTGCTAATTGTTAAACCAAATTCAGAACAAGCATTGGAGAATGCAGATAGTAGACATTGCAATTCTTCCTCAGAGTGGGTCGTAACTGCAGCATCATCTGCAAAAAGCAACTCTCTGATCAGTACCCTCCTAATTTTGGTCTTAGCCTTCAATCTCTGAGCATTGTAGAGGCCGCCATCTGAGCGTGAGTGAATGTATATACCACCATCCTGATTGTGACAGGTTGGCCCACCTCTCAGATCGTTTTGTTACTAGATGGAGATAGCCCTCAGTAAACCCCTCTATGTATCCTGTAGTAATTTTTATTTTTATCTATATTTTCAAATATTAGATAAAATCGTCTTTGGTTAGTGTATTTATATACATAAAACTATAGAGAGAGTTAAATACTATTTCTTCTTATAGTTAGAAGTAGATGTAGGGTAGAGTTCGTTTACAAGCCAAGAAATCAAGTCAGGCTGAATTTATATTCAGGTTTGGCTATGAAAAATAATTTGGCCACAGGAAGGGAACTCTCCTGGATGAGAAGTTAACTTCCGGTAGCACCCTAAGATCTGCCATTTTTTCTAGCAACCTGGAAGGAGCAGGAGCTATCACGTCAATTGGCTAAAATTGAACACCTGTCTGTGTTTAAACATATTTTATTGCTGGCTCTTGTTAAGCCGAAAAACCCTCTAAAACATAGAAAAGCCAATGATAGTCTCCACTCCCGATAGGCCAGTCAAAATCTAGTTGCAGGGTGAGTTAATAATAATTTTGTTAAACAATTTTCTGTGTGTCAAAATGCCGGCAAAATCTACCGGCCATGCCGATCGATAATAGATACTATTAATTAAAACTAGTGTTAGTTAACTAATATTAGAATTAGGACCATGTTTGTGCCATGTGGCTTGCCGACAAGGGTAAAACGAAAAGCTCGTCACATGTGGCATTAAAAACATGGATAAATTACATTACGTGATTCTCGAAATTAGGTATCTGCCTGCGGAAGGACACCTGAGTTAGTCAGTAGACGATTAGAGTTAAGATAATTTAATTATGTGCTTAAACTTCGGAACTAGCGGATTTCTCTAGATAATATACTTATTAGTTGAAGGAGTTCAGAGAGTGAATAAGTTACCATTAATTATTCTTTATTAATCTCTATCTTGCCCATAGTCAGATTACTACCATGTGGTCCAAGATGGCCCACTTAACAAAGTTCAAACCTTGGGGGAATTCTCCAACCCTAATATTGTTCTTGTGTATAGTGAAAATAATCTTAAATCTAGCTAAGAAATCTTCTAGATAATTAATTATGTTTTAATTAATATAAGGAAGACTTGCTAGTAGTACAACTCATAACTCTTTAAGTGAACTTGGGGTGTTTCATTGATTTTAATGGGTCACTCGTGTACATCGTGAAGTTATAGTTGTTGTGTGTGATTTCATTTCATTCTATGGAATTCATCAATATGTGATGTTAATTCATCGTGTGGAGTGTAGTTTGTGTGTTTCCATACTTGAAAAATGATGTGTGGTGTTTCATCGATGTAATGGTTTGTTAATGTATATGTGATGTCGGAGTTGTGGCGTCTGAGTTTCAGTCCATTGAAGTCATCCTATATGTACTGTTAAGTCATTATGTGAATTGTGGTTCATGTTTCCATGAGTAATCATGACTTAGAATATATATTTGGAATGTGGTCTTTGAAGTAGAGCATTGTGATTGTACATGTTTGATCTAAATGTCAGCAGAGAGAATAGGATATCATTTGTATGCTGTTTCCATGAGATCAGTGTGCTGTTGTAGATTTCAGATAAGGAATCAACCTGTAAATTTAAATAATACATGCTATGAAAATTTATGAGACAAGATGCCATGCAGGACATGGCCAGAAGAATTTACAAGGCTGTCTTGAAGGATTATTCACTCCTTCTCACTGTCATTCACAGAGCCTGTACCCTGATCATCTGTAGCCGTAGTCACGACCGGTGATTGAGCTACGAACCACTCACTTGATGCAGCAGAGAGTGGAGTCCATACCACGATCCAGTCAGCACTGCCAGCTTACCATCCAGGAGGCTACGAATTATCAGATGAGTGGCTACCCACCCGTTTGCCACTGCACAGCAATCCTAATTTGTCCGCTATTGGCTAAGTGTCTATGATTATATCATCTAGCTGAACATTATCTGGTCAAGATGTCAGGGATCTGCGTATCTCTTATGTGTCAGTGAGTTCCCAGTGGGGCTCACGTAGTGTTCTGTAGGATTAAACGTTATGTTATATTTGTATTTTTAACAACTGCGTCTGTCATCATAGTAGTCGAATTAGCATCATCAGATTGTGTGACGAGTGAAAGGACTACATCTATACGTATCATTCTGTCTTATCATTAGGCAGTGGGGGCTCATTATTCATCCAGGCACGTTAGCAGGAATAACTTGACATACTGTCTTCGTGTGTTAGTACAGTTAGTCGTCATAACTTTCCGCCTGGCACTGTTTAGAAGTAGTGATCCATTCTGGGACTTTGTTAATCATTCTTCTAGAACTTCGAGCCATTTGATCGCTTCTTCAGCAGTGGTTAGATTCTCTATTCGTAGAAGTCTATTTAGTATCTACTTTGATCCAATTCCATCCTAGTAGAATACGTTACGCGACACTGGTGGCTCGGTCCGGGATGACAATCCTATAGATTGTTGGGTTCAGTCGAGTATCCAACTTCATAGATAGTTCTAACTTTCAGTCACTAAATAGAGATAGCTACTAATCATACTAGTTAATATATACATACTTATAATATAGGATAACATAAGTTAGGGCAAAGGTGAATTGCTGGCAAACGGGTAAGTGTTGTGTCAATGTGTAACATTTTTTATGCTTGTTATTGAAGATATTTGTGAATCTTTGCGACAAACACATTCTTGATTAAGTGAGTGAGTTATCCAGGTGTATCAACAGATATCATATTATTACATAACTAACATGTCTTCTGAAAAGCCACCTACTAAGGAGGAACTGCGAGAACAAGGAACATTGTTAGGTTATGAGGGTGCAGAGTTGGAAAAATATGTAATAGAAGAAGGAAGAACATGGCGCCGAGAACAAAGGGACATCATCAAAGAGAAGGACGAACGAGAGGAAAGAATTAAATTAAAAATCCAGATGGCGGAAATTGAATCCAGACAGAAGATGCGACAAGCTGAATTGGACAACCAGTTGAAACAGGCTGAATTGGACAACCAGTTGAAACAGGCTGAATTGGACAACCAGTTGAAACAGGCTGAACTGGACAAGGAGTTGAAATTAGCTGAGCAGTTAAGACAGCACGAGTTAGAACTGAGGAGATTAGAACTACAAAATCCTGATGCCTCCAGATTTAGCAGTGCCAGCTCTCCAACTGACAGCCAAGACATTTCCTCAGGACCACATATTACTCCAGGATCAATGAGTTTTCCACTGGCCCACTTCGACCCGAAGGAGGATCAGATGGATGAATATCTTGACAAATTTGTGTTAATGTGTGAAGCCTACAATCTGCCTAAAGATAAATTTAATATTAAACTCTCCCAAGCACTTCGCGGTCCAGCGTATGACGTGTTTGCAAAACTCCCTCCAGGTCTTGAGAAGGACTTTGTCACACTCAAAAATGCTCTCTTGAAACGATATCAGTTAACTTCTAGTGCCTACAGGTTGAAGTTCCGTACCGCCAAACGGTCACAAGGAGAATCATTTCCTCAGTTCGCCTCACGGTTACACACTTATTTTAACAAGTGGGTAGAACTGAGTGATTTGGATGCTACTTATGACGGGCTGGCGGAACTAATACTTGTTGAGCAATTTAAAGATGTTCTTCCAAAACAGCTACAAACCTTTATTGCAGAGAATGGTGGTGCTCGGCTAGAGGAGGTTATCGCACTAGCCGAACGATATTTAACTGCCCATGGCGAAGTAGCTACCACTAAATCTTGTAATTCTTCTACTGCTCAAAATACTCCTGCAACACAGAATAAGGGTTTTCAGCAGAACAACTCTTATGGTAAAGACACCAGAGGGCACACTGGGGGTCCGCACCAAAATCCTGGTTTCCAAAAACAAAAACCACCAGCGAACAATAGTGGATGGGGCAAACCTTACTGCAAGAATTGCAAAAACAATGATCACCACACGAGCGTGTGCAAGAATAAACCCCCAACCCAGTATGCTGCGTGTATGATTATGGGGGCGAGTACCCAACAGAACGTAGGTTCAAGTAAGGTAACTAGGCCACCCACAGTTGAAACTATCTTGGTTGATGGTAGTCCCGTGGAGTGTCTCTATGACACCGGACTACAATATGACGCCATCATAGCTAGTCAGTTAGCGAAACCCTCACAGTTAACTGAACAAACTGTGGCAGTTAGGGGTGCTACCAGGAGCTCCCAAACAATAACTGCTAAGATAGCCAAAGTAAATGTGACATCAAAGTATGTCACTGGACTCATTTCAGCGGCAGTGGTTGATGATCCTGTATACCCTTTCATGCTAGGATGTAAGTATGTATATTTAGGAGAACCCTCATCACCCATGATAATGGCAGCTGTGGAGACCCGGAGTCAGGTTGAACATCCACATGAACCTGTACGCCCAATCAACCCTCTACCTCGGGAGATTAGGGCTGCACAAAATGAATGTCCAACTTTAACCCCTTGTTTTGGCAAATTGCCAATAGCTAGGAATCCCCCTGTGGTGGGAAATTTCTATGTAAAAGACAAGTTATTGTACCGTAGGGCGGGAACTACAGGTACCGAACATGGGCAACTTGTCGTGCCTAAAACATATCGTGACCGAATATTACATATGGGTCATACCATATCGTTCAGTGGGCATATGGGGGTAGGGGCTACTACCCAACGTATTTCGTGTCACTATTTCTGGCCGGGAATGACGGCTGATATACAAAGATATGTCAAGTCATGTCCGGAGTGTCAACGCGTGTCACCAAAACATTGGACGGTCCCCGTTACCTTAGGGGAGATGCCCATTCTGAGTACACCGTTTGAGCGGGTAGCCGTGGATATTGTAGGTCCTCTGCCTCGTTCTAAGAGGAGGAATGCTTATATTCTAACTCTTGTGGACACTTGTACTATGTGGTCGGAAGCCATACCGTTACCTGGTATAGACTCCAAGAAGGTAGCTGATGCCCTGGTACACATCTTTACTAGAGTAGGTTTTCCCCACCAAATCTTAACTGACAATGGGTCACAGTTCCGGGGAAAACTTATGGAAGAGGTTTTCAACTTGTTCCGGACGCGCCATATTCATACCAGCCCGTACCATCCCCAGTCCAATGGGACAGTGGAACGGTTTAACGGGACTCTCATGTCTATCCTACGCAAGTTAGCCCAGGAAAAGCCTGAACGATGGGATGAATACATTCCGGCAGCATTGTTTGCTTACCGGGAAGTCCCCCATGCTTCCACAGGCCTTCCCCCTGCTACCTTGTTGTTCGGGAGGCCTATAAAGGGACCGTTAGAGGCAGTAATGAGGACCTGGACAGAAGAGGGAGTGGATGAAACAGTCCTTACTGCTTCGCAGTATGTAGGAGAGCTAAAACAGAAACTGGAAACCGGATGGAAATTGGCTAATTCCAACCTCCGGCGTGCCAGAAAGAAACATGCATCCTATTACAATAAGAAAACTAAAGATAGGGCGCTTGAGGTAGGCGACAAGGTTTTATTATTGTTACCCCAAGGAAATAACAAACTTGAAATTGGCTGGCAGGGTCCTTTCCCCATTTTAGAGAAATTGTCCCGCACAAATTACAAAATTTCCATTAGGGGTAAACATAAGATTTTCCACATCAATTTACTCAAAAAATTTGTGGAAAGATTAACTGATCCACCGGTGCATCTGATGGCTCTGTCGGTGGCAACTGAGGTTGAAGAGGGAGAAAACTCAGGGGTGGAGTATCCTCTGAAGCCTCAAGAGACGGTGAACGACGTCCTCATCAACCCTGACTTGGAGACGTCCGAGTTAGAGAAGATGAGACGAGTTCTAAGGTCTCATGCCTCAGTGCTAACAGATAAGCCGGGTAGGACAAAACTGGTCGAATTTGACATGAAATTAAATACCTTGGACCCAGTTCGACAAAAACACTATCCGGTCCCATATGCTAAACAGGACGCGTTACAAGAAGAGATTAAGTATCTTCTCAAGGAAGGGATCATTTCTCACTCAGAATCTCCTTACAGCGCCAGTGTAGTGCTCCTACGGAAGCCAAGTGGGGAGCATAGGCTATGTATTGATTACCGCCAACTAAATGGAGTGACGGAATTTCAAGCGGAACCCTTACCGGATCAGGGACTGTTATTTGCCAAACTTAGTAAAGCCAAATACTTTTCCAAGGTAGATCTTAGTAAAGGATATTACCAGATACCGGTCAAGAAGGACATCCGACCATATTTAGCCTTCAGCACAGCAGATGGCCATTATGAGTTCAACGTGCTTCCTTTTGGGTTAAGTAACGCCCCTGGGGTGTTCACACGCATGATGCGGTTATTACTAGATCCACTGAAGGACCCTAATATTAGCAACTTCATGGATGATATTTTAATTGCTTCAGAGACGTTTGAGAGTCACCTACAGTCCCTAGACAGGCTGTTGGGAAGATTGGCGGAGACGGGACTGACCGCTAGACCTGCTAAATGCCAGTTAGCTTTTAGCCAGCTGGAGTTCCTGGGGCATACAGTAACGCAAGGACACATGTTCCCGGAACAGAAGAATATTGAGAAGCTGTTGAAGGCTACCAGACCCAGGACTAAGAAAGACGTGCGATCCTTTGTATCCTTGGGGGGTTTCTATCAAAAATTCATTAAGAACTTTAATGTGCTTGTAGCACCATTGACTGATGCAACAAAAAAAGCGGCACCAGAACAAGTAAAGTGGACTCCTGAATGCGAAGAAGCATACACCGCATTAAAGGACAAGCTCACTGATAGACCAGTATTACAGTTACCAGATTTGTCTCGCCCATTCACGCTGAGGACGGACGCAAGCAATGTGGGAATTGGGGCAACGTTATTACAACCTGGCCGGGAACAAGCAGAAATGTTATTCCCTGTAGCATACGCAAGCCGGAAACTCAACGGGGCTGAGAAAAACTACTCTACCATTGAGAAGGAATGCTTAGCTTTGGTCTGGGCTATTCAGAAATTTCAACCATACCTGTATGGGACGGAATTTACGGTACAAAGTGACCACCAACCCCTTATGTTTCTTGCATCATCTAAACAACTGAACACCCGGTTGATGAGGTGGTCCTTACTATTACAGCCTTATGCATTCAGAGTAGAATACATTCCGGGCAGTCAGAATGTAGGGGCTGATTTTTTGAGTAGACATTGTGCTATTGATGAAGAGGGGGACCTGTCCAAATGACCCATAAATGTCAGAGTAAGAGCTGACAAAACTATATGAGAGTTCGGGCTGGAGAAAAAGTTGCTTCTCCAACTTTTTTTGAACGATGGGCATTTGTGACAGGTTGGCCCACCTCTCAGATCGTTTTGTTACTAGATGGAGATAGCCCTCAGTAAACTCCTCTATGTATCCTGTAGTAATTTTTATTTTTATCTATATTTTCAAATATTAGATAAAATCGTCTTTGGTTAGTGTATTTATATACATAAAACTATAGAGAGAGTTAAATACTATTTCTTCTTATAGTTAGAAGTAGATGTAGGGTAGAGTTCGTTTACAAGCCAAGAAATCAAGTCAGGCTGAATTTATATTCAGGTTTGGCTATGAAAAATAATTTGGCCACAGGAAGGGAACTCTCCTGGATGAGAAGTTAACTTCCGGTAGCACCCTAAGATCTGCCATTTTTTCTAGCAACCTGGAAGGAGCAGGAGCTATCACGTCAATTGGCTAAAATTGAACACCTGTCTGTGTTTAAACATATTTTATTGCTGGCTCTTGTTAAGCCGAAAAACCCTCTAAAACATAGAAAAGCCAATGATAGTCTCCACTCCCGATAGGCCAGTCAAAATCTAGTTGCAGGGTGAGTTAATAATAATTTTGTTAAACAATTTTCTGTGTGTCAAAATGCCGGCAAAATCTACCGGCCATGCCGATCGATAATAGATACTATTAATTAAAACTAGTGTTAGTTAACTAATATTAGAATTAGGACCATGTTTGTGCCATGTGGCTTGCCGACAAGGGTAAAACGAAAAGCTCGTCACATGTGGCATTAAAAACATGGATAAATTACATTACGTGATTCTCGAAATTAGGTATCTGCCTGCGGAAGGACACCTGAGTTAGTCAGTAGACGATTAGAGTTAAGATAATTTAATTATGTGCTTAAACTTCGGAACTAGCGGATTTCTCTAGATAATATACTTATTAGTTGAAGGAGTTCAGAGAGTGAATAAGTTACCATTAATTATTCTTTATTAATCTCTATCTTGCCCATAGTCAGATTACTACCATGTGGTCCAAGATGGCCCACTTAACAAAGTTCAAACCTTGGGGGAATTCTCCAACCCTAATATTGTTCTTGTGTATAGTGAAAATAATCTTAAATCTAGCTAAGAAATCTTCTAGATAATTAATTATGTTTTAATTAATATAAGGAAGACTTGCTAGTAGTACAACTCATAACTCTTTAAGTGAACTTGGGGTGTTTCATTGATTTTAATGGGTCACTCGTGTACATCGTGAAGTTATAGTTGTTGTGTGTGATTTCATTTCATTCTATGGAATTCATCAATATGTGATGTTAATTCATCGTGTGGAGTGTAGTTTGTGTGTTTCCATACTTGAAAAATGATGTGTGGTGTTTCATCGATGTAATGGTTTGTTAATGTATATGTGATGTCGGAGTTGTGGCGTCTGAGTTTCAGTCCATTGAAGTCATCCTATATGTACTGTTAAGTCATTATGTGAATTGTGGTTCATGTTTCCATGAGTAATCATGACTTAGAATATATATTTGGAATGTGGTCTTTGAAGTAGAGCATTGTGATTGTACATGTTTGATCTAAATGTCAGCAGAGAGAATAGGATATCATTTGTATGCTGTTTCCATGAGATCAGTGTGCTGTTGTAGATTTCAGATAAGGAATCAACCTGTAAATTTAAATAATACATGCTATGAAAATTTATGAGACAAGATGCCATGCAGGACATGGCCAGAAGAATTTACAAGGCTGTCTTGAAGGATTATTCACTCCTTCTCACTGTCATTCACAGAGCCTGTACCCTGATCATCTGTAGCCGTAGTCACGACCGGTGATTGAGCTACGAACCACTCACTTGATGCAGCAGAGAGTGGAGTCCATACCACGATCCAGTCAGCACTGCCAGCTTACCATCCAGGAGGCTACGAATTATCAGATGAGTGGCTACCCACCCGTTTGCCACTGCACAGCAATCCTAATTTGTCCGCTATTGGCTAAGTGTCTATGATTATATCATCTAGCTGAACATTATCTGGTCAAGATGTCAGGGATCTGCGTATCTCTTATGTGTCAGTGAGTTCCCAGTGGGGCTCACGTAGTGTTCTGTAGGATTAAACGTTATGTTATATTTGTATTTTTAACAACTGCGTCTGTCATCATAGTAGTCGAATTAGCATCATCAGATTGTGTGACGAGTGAAAGGACTACATCTATACGTATCATTCTGTCTTATCATTAGGCAGTGGGGGCTCATTATTCATCCAGGCACGTTAGCAGGAATAACTTGACATACTGTCTTCGTGTGTTAGTACAGTTAGTCGTCATAACTTTCCGCCTGGCACTGTTTAGAAGTAGTGATCCATTCTGGGACTTTGTTAATCATTCTTCTAGAACTTCGAGCCATTTGATCGCTTCTTCAGCAGTGGTTAGATTCTCTATTCGTAGAAGTCTATTTAGTATCTACTTTGATCCAATTCCATCCTAGTAGAATACGTTACGCGACACTGATCACGAAATGCATATTTCAGTAGAAGTGAAAAGTATATTCCAAAGAGGGTGGGAGCTAGTACACAACCTTGCTTAACTCCACTCTTGATTTCAAATTCTTCAGAAGTTGCACCATCAAACTTGATTATACCCTTCATGCCTGTGTGGAACGATTCCACAATAGACAGAAGAGTTGGTGGGCAGCCAATCTTCTTTAGTGCCTTGAACAGACCCTCACGACTGACCAAATCAAATGCCTTTGTGAGGTCGATGAAGGCAATAAACAGTGGTTGATTCTGTTCACGGCATTTTTCTTGCATTTGTCGCAATGAGAATATCATATCAGTGGTAGACCGGTTCTGTCGAAAGCCACACTGTGATTCGGGGTAGACTTGATCTCCTAGGACTTGAAGTCTGCGCAGAACAATTCTGGCAAATACTTTTCCAACAATACACAGAAGTGAGATACCCCTATAGTTGTTGCAGTCGCTCCGATCGCCCTTGTTCTTGTACAAAGCCTGGGCTAAAATATAGAGATCATGTGTTGCCCATGCAGCATGATCCCTCTCTCGGCCTGCCTAGTTCACTCCAGAGGAAAGGTAACACCCCTACATCTGGAACAAGACAAGCTGCAGAAGCTGCCGGATCAGCAAAGCAATGCTCTAACTGTCCGCCTGTCGGAGCTTCGATCCTAGACCAGTCGCCAACCAAGGCTTAGGGCCTGGTCTGCCCTGCCATGACAATTTTGTCTTTAGCTTGCATTTCCTCGCACCAGGGTAAGGCTTGTACCCTCCCAATTGCGCTCTTCCGCCCGAAGCCGTTGGCACAATGTGGGGTGTCGGGTTTGGTAAGCGCCGCCCAACGTTCGGCGCTAACAGAAACCAGGTAGTACCGTCTACTGTTATACGGTAGCTGCAAAAGCTGCAAACACCATTGTAAGAATCATACCAATTATAACCAAAGCAGCATAAGAATCATAACAAGCAAAACCATTGCAGCAATCACCATCGTAATGGCACCCTCAGAGCCAAATCTAACAGATATCCGTCCATGAAAGGGGTTGATCCCAAGTTCGTAAGGAATCTGAAGACCTCCAGGAAACAGTGAGAAAGTGAAGGCTATAGCTGACAAATAAACTGCCATCTGACATCTACTGCCTGTAGCACCTTGCGGTGTTGGACAGGAGGATCTCGAGCTTGAGGAATTAAGGCCGCTTGGCTTGTGCAGTCATCGCGAACTGTTCAGGTAGGGGGATTTCTTTATTCAGTTAATCTCCACGATGAAGGTTGACTGCAATGGATCTCCAACTCTGTCTGTCTCTCGTCTTGATTGTACATTCTGTCAAATTGATGATTGTCCAACTCTTGATGTTATCTTCCCACTTGTATCGTTGTCTGCCTCTTGCTCGCTTGCCCTCAGCCTTGCCATCCAGTATGGTTTTAATGAGACTGTTATGTCCGTTAACGTGGTCGAAATATTTCACTTGCCTCTTTTTTATTTCTTTCATCAACTCTCCTTTCATTCCCAGTTCTTTTTTCAAGAACATCTATATTTGATTGTTTTTGTTTCCATCAAATTACGACATATTCTTCT
This sequence comes from Cepaea hortensis, assembly GCA_963921405.1. Taxonomy (NCBI): domain Eukaryota; kingdom Metazoa; phylum Mollusca; class Gastropoda; order Stylommatophora; family Helicidae; genus Cepaea; species Cepaea hortensis. The sequence goes on from OY992876.1 coordinate 298,401,522, forward strand.
TTCTTACCCGCCGACAGAAAATAATCTATACCTTTTCGAGGAACCGAACTCGGACATCCCTAAGGAGGATCCGCATTTTAACCACTCGGTAAGTCGGTCCTCATGTATTGGTTAGTTAAAGTTAGTTGCACATCCTTTAACAGGACGTCGTAGTCACCCCCACCCCAGTAATTTTTTTTATGTTGGTTGTGATCTCTAGGCAAGTTTACGTTCAGTAGTTTGCCAATTCTTTCTGAACGACAAGCACTCATACCATTATATAAAAACCAACGCAAGGCGGTCTGCTGCCAAATCGCCCACAGCTGTATTTCGAACGCGGTTTGCGAGATTACGAACTGCGACCGTATCCTCTTAGCCACGGAGCCGGATATCGGTTAGTACACGCCGTAAAAAAAACAAGAACATGTCTGGAATGGAAGGTGGCTAGAAGAAATCGTTCAAACAGCCAAAGTAAGATAAGGATGATGATAATGTAGTTTTAAAGCAGTAGCAGAAAGATGAACGAAAGGCTCGCGGTGAAGCTGCATCCAAGGCAGTACAATAAGGACCCTTGACATCAGGTGGCATGATGAAATCTTGGAAAAAAATGACTATAGATAATTAAAAGAAAAAAAATGTCATGGCTGCTATCATGTCTAAGTGTTCGTTATTCATACAACGTGATCAACTGTCTTGTTTGTTCACAATAGGGAAAGTTGTATTTGAAGATTGAGCACAACCCACTACTGGTAACGCTGATCGTATCCCGGTTCGAACCGTGGGCCTTGTCCACTGTCGTGAGTTGGCTGGCAGGTGTCGCTCCTAATGGATTAAACGACGAAACAGTTAAGTGAGAAAGTGACGGTCCTGTAATTTTTTAAGGGAAATGATCGTTACTTCAAACAATCGCCGTACTTTTGAAAGACGTGAACGTAAAGCGCGTAGTCTCCGGGGAAACTAGGAGAGATCAAAGGATAATTAACGATGTCAAGGAAGATCGTTTATCGCCGGGACGTTCGAAGCATGATCAAACAGTTGGACCGGGTTGACATACTGTGAACGAAATCCTTTGATCAAATGGAAAAAAAATCACGATAGAACGGAAGATCGTCTTTATTCAAGACGGGGATCAATACGGTTGTACAGAGATAAAACAACCAGGGAACAGAACAGAGGTTGAGGGTTAAGAACAAAACAATTGACGTAGTCCAGCCAATAGCTTTAAGCTGAATTTACTGTTTTAAAGATCAGTTGAAGATTATATTTAAGATCGGCGGGTGTGGATTTGATTCAGTGCCGTAAATAGAAAATATATCACAGAGTTTAGGTTGTGTAAAGATAACCAGCCCTGTCCCTTCATGGGAATTAAATGATGTACTTCTAGGCCGAAAATAAAATTCGCTAAGGTGATTATATATATAGATGTAGAGTAAAAACGCTAGCATAGGGAACTTTCGTGTGTAAACGTAGTATAGAGAGTCGACAGCATTAGGCTGAAGTGTGATTTAGGTTGTGTAGAGTAAAGGTGTCTGTACAGTCAGAAGGATAAGTCTATACTAGGATTTATGTGCTTTGCTTTAGCGTGTCTTTCTTTTACCTGGTATAGGGTAGAGTGCTGCACTACTCTGTCCTATACAAGAATATATCTCTAGTAGGATCTATAGAGGTTATTTACTGAATATAGCTGAGTACCTACATTCACATATCATAGGTCGGAGTTGAGTGTCTCTCACAGGCTGTTGTTTTACTCAACAGGTTCCCTGCACTTGACATTTAAGGTGATTACCCATCTGAGCCGAAGCATTTGGTCAGACTTTGGGGAAAGTAATACAGGATATGAAACGATGAACCCGATGTCACCAGAAGGTAAAATCAGTGTGAGTTAAAATTACCCAGGAACCTGATTCACTCTAAGTGAGGTGATAAAGACAAGTATAACATATATTTAAATAATGATGAAGAGGACTATTTAATATAGAACATAGAAAAGACAATCCTCATTGTATCAACTATATAGTGTTGGACTGGTGTTTATAATTTTTCCATACAAGGAATATATTACCGATCGTGTTTTGGAAACAAAAAGGAACATAATTACGCAATCAAGCAGTGTTGATCTGACATTCACAGGAACTATAAATATTACAGAGTGTCGAATGTGTATATGTGAAGACTCGAACTAACCTAGAATTCAGAGGAGAATATAGTCTTCAATACGTTTTCCAGAACATATTGGCAACAAAACCATCATCAGTCAGAGAGAAGCAGCCGGGTGAGAGATTCCACGTTATGTGCTGTGTGACGTCGAATGGCTGTATAATGATGACAAACTCTGATAATGATCCGAGAGTATATTCTTTCACACTTTCAAGATAGATCACATCACATATATTCACACACATACATTGCACACTCAACTGACATTTTTCTGCAATAAATGTTTTAACATTTTGTTCGAAACCTGTGTTAGTGGAGGTATGTGCTGAAGGAACGTGAAGAGGGGTATTGTCTGTTGAAGAGAGAGAGAGATAGTGATTAAAAGACTTTAAAAATAAAAGGGGGGGGGGGGGTGTAGACAAAGGTCCACCAGCAGAGGAAAACCGGGAAAAAGATAATTAACAAGTGTGCTTGTTGGTTCCACTTTCCCCCCAGGGACGACAAGCGACATCCACCAATGAACCAATCAACCAAAGATCCAACCAACCAACCAACCAAGCAACCATTCAACCAGCTAACCAACCAGTAAACCAACCAACCAGCCAACCAATCAACCTACCAACCTATAAGCCAACCAACCAATCAGCCAACCAACCAATCAGCCAACCAACCAATCAACCAACCAACCAACCAATCAACCAACCAACCAACCAGCCAACTAATCAACCAATCAGCCAACCAACCAACCAACCAATCAGCCAACCAACCAACCAACCAGCCAACTAATCCACCAATCAGCCAACCAACCAACCAACCAATCAGCCAACCAACCAGTCAGCCAACCAACCAATCAGCCAACCAACCAATCAACCAGCCGACGAGTCAACCAATCAGCCAACCAACCAATAAGCCAACAAACCAACCAACCAACCAAACAACCAACCAGTCAGCCAAACCAAATTGTCGATGGTCTGAAGCACATACAACTAACATATATAATAGGGGCGTTCATTTGAAATCCGTTCCAATGGCTTTATTACAAAACCACGAAAGAAACATTAACAGGTATGGTAGAATTAAACAAAGCATTCATTTTGAATAAATTATGTACCATGGGATGGTAAGAAGAAGTCGCCGTAGGCATTCAGGCATAGGTAGGCGCGAATACCGTCCGCAAAAAAGGTCTGTGGCTGCTCACTGAACCAAGTGTTTACCGCATTCATTACGTCAGCATCTGTGTGAAATCGTTGCCCCTTAAGAGCTTTTTTTAGAGGTCCGAACAAATGAAAATCAGATGGTGACAAATCATGACTATAGGCTGGATGTTGCAGAATTTCCCACTTCTTCCTTGCTAATGCTTTCTGCACATTCTTTGCGACATGCGGACAAGCATTATCGTGCAATAAAATCACACCGCGAGAAAGCATGCCGGGTCGTTTATTCTTGATGGCTTTTGCAGATTGTCTAGTCTTTGAACGTAGTGGGTAGAGTTGATGTTGACAATAGGTTCTTTAAAGTCGGCCAACAATAGCCCTTCATGGTCAAAAAATGCGCTCAGCATAACCTTACCAGCGGAAACCTGTAACTTGAACTTTTTGACTTTTGGTGATCCAGCATGCTTCCATTGCATGCTCTCTCTTTTGCTGCTCGGCTCAAAGTGGTGACACCATGATTCATCGCCTGGCACTATGCTGAAGAGAAATGCATCACCCTCCACTTTATAACGCAGCAAGTGGTTCAAACACCATCCCATGCGTTCCTCTTTGTGGTGAACAAACCTTCCGATATTGCAGTTTCTTACGAAGACCTTTTGAATTGTCCCATTTGACACATCAAATTCTTTCGCTAGCGAACGTATGCTTCGACAACGGTCATCTGTACTGCTGCATCAATTTTGGCGATGGTTTTTTTGTTGTTGCAACAATATGCGCTTGGCCCGGCCGTTGAAGATATGTCGTGAACTGACGTCCTTTCCGAAACATTCGTGCCCCGTCTGTCACTGTTGTCTTCGATACACATTTGTTACCGTACGCTGCCTGCATTCTTCGATGAATGTCCACACGTCGAAATCCTTTAAATGAAAGAAACTGAATCACTGTTCTTTGAGCTTCTTTGGGCGGATTTTGGATCAACCCCTCCATTTTCTCAACGGTCAGAAACAGAACCTATGCATCATGGGACGAGAAGCACTTTCTCTTTTATTCATTGGTCAGTACTTATCACATGACTATGTCATGATCATGTTCAATGTTCACAATTACATTTGGTGCAGCACGAACGGATTTCAAATGAACGCCCCTTATATATATATATATATATATATATATATATATATATATATATATATATATATATATATATATATATATAGACATATGCCTGGGTCATTGACATTGAGATGAGTGACCTGTGTAGCGGGATTACGAGAGAAACAATCAGCCCTGAGAAATAATGGGGCGGGTGTGAGTGGATACCCCTAGGGTGGATGGGGTGAAAGTCAGTGAGAGAGGAGACAGAATGAGGTTCGGTTTGTGTGAAGTCAAGGGCCTTCGGGGAGTTGATGTTTTGGCGGCCGAACGGATCGGTTGTCGAGGACGTGGGAGTTTAGACTGACTGTGGGTCAGTTCTTGTGTTGTGTTGTGCTCCCAGTTGTGAAGACAGGCTTGAAACCCAGTGGGGGTTAGATAGTAATGGAGGCCTGAACCCAGAGTGGGTTTATAGTTAGTGGAGACTAGACCCATGTGTGCGGGTGTATTGTGTGAGGTCCAGCTGTGGATAGGAGCTGGATTACCTGTCTTGTGAAGTTGAGATTCAGCAGGCCTTGAGAAGGCAGTGATGTGTGCGGATTAAGTGTGAGGAGGATATACTTATTCGGTGGATTTATATTGTGTCTGGATATATAAGGATGTTCCGTTTGTCCGTGTTCTTTCTGTATTAAAGGATTATATGCGCCAACTCAATCTTGTTTACTGACTGATGGATGTGTATTACTGGGGTGAGTTGCATTGTGAGACAGTTAGATAGCTCAATTGACACACCAGGAGCATCGTTACCTAGACAACGACCATCGCACGCACTTATCGTAAAGAACACCGTGTGATATCTGGGAGGCTTCGTCCGATCAAGAACAATATAGACATTGTTGTCATTCTGGTTATCTGTGAACTTGTCGATTAGAGAGGATATCTGTGTGCTCTTCGCTGAGAGAGGAGTTATTATCTGGTGACTTCGTTCCATCAAACTAACAAACCCTTGACAAATTGGATATTATTGCTTAAAGAAATTAATGTGAACTCTTCGGTGTGTGCGCCAGATAATTCACACAGACAGACGGGAGTAAACACGCAAGCTAGCAGTCGGGGCACGGAAAAACCAGTGTTGAATACAGAGTTCACGAGAAACCAGGTAAAATTGATACCAGGCAGTAGTGCGGAAGATAACAGACAGTTCTCGAGAAGGTCACACTACAGGTAAATTACTGGACAGTCAGCGCGCATGAAGACACAGCACAGGTCAACGGAGAGTGTGAGGTGACGGGTTAGTCACTAGTCACAAACAGCGCGTTGGTGAAAACGCGGCACGAAAAGTCGGCGCTAGCAGACATCACAGGTAAATGTCGCGTGTTTGCGACAAGAGCGAGTCAGCATAATTGGACAGTATCACTGTCGGTGATAAAGACAGGATTGAAAATTCAAAGATATTGACAGGTGTGTGTGCGAAGGACAACGCACAGTGTGTTTGCAGGTCGACAGTTCAAGATTGGTCGACGCAGTTAATAGGACAGGTGGAGACACCAGCGACCAGGTACTGGGGGAGTACATGTTTGATAAACTCTCTCGGGGAGGGGAGAGGTACGAGAAATTGTAAAACAGAGAAAATTGACAGTTGCTGATTCGACGGACAGGTGTCTTTGTGGATAACGGAGAATTTCCGGACATTACTTTGTTCACAGCCGGGTCGGGGCTGAGAGGTTGTGTGGAAAGTGTTTGTGTATGACGGAAAGGTGTCCGATCATTTTACAGACAGAGTAAGTGTGTCTTCCACGGAATTAATAGAGTACTGAAGTTGACCTGCGGGTCAAGGTTGGGGACAGTGGAAAGTTATTGAGATGTTCCAGAGGAGAACTGGATAAACAAGTTGTTTATGAAAGAAAGCCAGACTTTTTGTTCGACTTTGTTCAATCCCTTTGTGATCATTACCCTGTTATGAGCAAACATTTTAACGTGTCGTCATCGCAACCATGGTCGTATTTCTTTGCCAATAAGGATTTATATATACAAGTTTAGCATGGAATAAGGTTTAGCATGAGTTTATTCCATGCTCAGTCTTCGTAGACTTAGATGGATAGGACATCTTAGGAGGATAGATGATGGTAGAATACCAAAGGATATCTTTTTTGGTGAATTACAGATGGGTAAGAGATCTCAGGGTCGGCCTCTACTTCGATACAAAGATGTGTGTAAGCGGGACATGATTGATACAGGCATTGATAATGCACATTGGGAGCAAGTCGCCGCTGAACGTGTTGCATGGAGGGCAAATATCAGAAATGGAATAAAGTCAAAGGAGAAAATTATTGCAGAAAAGTCACACACCAAGCGTTTGAGACGTAAGATGGTGCATGATGGTGGAAATGACCACGTGTTCAGATGCACCCACTGTGAACGGACATTTACAGCGCAAATTGGCCTTATCAGTCACACTCGCTACCGCCATAGTTAAAAGTTATTATGCCTTTTTAAAGCACAAACTATCGTCTGTCAAGACGGCAAGGTGCCAATGGAATTCAAGTTTAAAGCGCTGAACATTTGCTGAAAATTTTGTTTGTTTTTTGGTGAATCTTGTCGGGTAACGGAAATCCATAACATTTATGATACAGCAAAGCGCCATCTCCGCAACGAAGGTAGAAAGACGTTTGGATTATTACTTTGGGGCCACCACGTCCAAGGAAAGTACAATAACGTGACGGACTGTGTTGAGACAGAACATTGTGGATACTTAATCATCATCTTCAATTTTTTTCGACGGTTTGAACTTGTGATCACCACGTGAAATTAAGTCACCACGCAACAAATTTGGAATATCGTAGACATTTCGGAACATTTACCAATATACATTCCCAGCATATTGTGAAAAATTATTAAAAAAACGAACTTGTGGCGACGGATTAATAGGCACATATTTGTCGGCCAACCATTTGCACATTTTGTTTGCTCCCATCGTCATACTTATTATTGTCGGGTGTTACGCAATTATTTGTATGTCGTCCAGTGTTTGTCAAGAGTAGGGGATTGTGTTGTTTCTCGAAGGTCGGGAGACAGGGCGAAAAGTTGTTTTCTGAGGTGCACCATATATTTTCTGGGAAGAAAATCGAAAGGTCGGTTTGTTTGGTTCTGCAGGGACGGTCCTGAATTATATAACGTGCCAGTTTGTGTTTAACGTCAGATCTGTGTATATTTTGATGCTATAATTTTTTCTTTCTTTCTTTCTTTTCGTTATATTTACATATGATATATGTTGTGTTCGGATATATGTTATTATTGTGAGCTTTCGTCATTTCTACTGTCTAGGGGTCGGTGTCAGTTTACATATTATTACGCGCACTGTGGTCGTTTCACACAAGCTTGTGGTTGTTACTGTAGTTTATTTCTTTGTGATCACCGTCTCCGTGTACTTGGCTTGTGAGTCTAACGTTTATAGACAACACATACTGTTATTATTCATTCGTTTTGTATATGTATTTATATGTATGTTTAACAATATTTCCAGAAATGTTATACAACTAGTTGTTATAGATATATGCGAGGGAGTATAGGTGATATTTCCCATCACTACCTAGTGCTTATAGATTGACTAGGTGAGTACAGAGTGATATTGTTAGTACTACGAATTTACGTACATAGTGAGTGGAGGTGTACTTAGGGAAGGTACACAAAGATTAACAGCAGAGTCTTCACATTTATAGTTGGCTGACAGACAGCAACGTGTCCACAAGTACAAGATGCCTACTTTAATGGAATATATTGAAGCAGGTGAACGAATAGGCCTGAAAGGTAAAGAGTTACAGGAGTTTGCAGAAGCAAAATTGAAAGAAGTTCAGCACTGGGAAAGAGAGGAGAGGCATAATGAACGCGAGGCAAAACGCCTACAGGAAGAAAAGTTAGCTGAAGCCCAACGCCTGCAGGAAGAAAAGTTAGCTGAAGCTCAACGCCTACAGGAATTAAAGTTAGCTGAAATAGAAAACAAGCGTCTACAGGAAGAGAAAGAGACACAATTGAAACTAGAAATGACACAAGTGGAACTTGAAAAGTTAAAACAAACAAATGCGGTGGAAATCGAGAAAGAGAAGATTAAAATGGAAGCTGAAATTGCACTCAGAAAACTAGAACTATCTTCGAAGGGTCAAAGTGAGGAAAACAGAAGACCTTCGCAGTCGTCACAGAGATTAAAACTGCCATATTTTACAGACCGGGACCATCTTGAATCTTATTTGGGAAGATTCGAAGCATCAGCGAAAGTGTTAGGTATTCCAGAGGGAGAGTATGCGATGCGACTTGGCGAGTTTCTTACGGGTAAGGCCCTAGATACAATGTTTAATTTACCTGTGGAAGAAAGAAACAACAATACTATTTTGCGTCAACGTTTGCTTACGAAGTTCCAACTAACCGAGCATGGATACAGAACAAAGTTTAGACAATTAGGGCCAGAAACAAATCAAGATTTCACAGATTTTGTTAACACAGTAAAGAACACATTTAACAAATGGATGGAGCTTACAGAAGTAAGGAAAGATTTCAATAAATTAGTGGACTTAATGTTAAGAGACAAGGTAGTATCTGCATGCAATACAAACTTAGTAGCTTTCTTTGAGGAATGTAAGCCAAAGGACGTAGACACAATGTCACAGTTAGGGCAAAACTACATGACTGCACATCCAAACAGTTCTATTGGTAGACTAATGAATGACGAAATAGTATGTGCAGCGTACACTAAACAGGACCAGAATCCAGTTATTAGACCAAGATCGAAAAGTGTGGATTCAGCACAGAAAGGTGAGCAGCAAGAACCTCAAGATAATGGTTTCCCTGGCAACCATGTTGGTAGAGCAGGACGGTACCCATACAAAAGGGGAAATTTCCAGAGGCGTCCAAATAGTTATGCCGGATGCTGGAATTGTGGGAGCTGGAGACACAAAATGGCAGAGTGTGATGCACAACCATCAGGTGGACCAATGAACAACAGTAAAAGGGAGATCACTTGTTTCAAATGTGGAAGGAAGGGGCATGTCAGCTATCATTGTACGATGAGGGAAACGGAGCATTCTAATGCAGCACAAGCTATTGAGACTATCAACAATGAAGATTGTAGTGGGTGCAAACCTCTTTTTGAAAAAGACGGTCAGCCAGTCTTAGTGTGTGGTCATACAGTTAAAGCAGGATCAGCAGTGCATGAAGGAGGAAGTCTGAAGATGCACCATGAATTTGTTAATGATAGGCCAGCGTTAACAATTAGGGATTCCGGATGTACGTCCATCGGAGTTAGAAAGAGTTTAGTGCATCCCGCGGATTATACAGGGAAAAAGATTAGATCCATAACATTTAATGGGACAGTAGAATTCTACCCATTAGCCGTGATAACAGTGAAAACACCATATATCACAGAATGAGTGACAGCGTGTGTTCTGGACGCACCAGTGGCGGATTTAATCATAGGAAATGTAGCAGGAGTTAAAGATTGTACAGAAGAAGAAGTAGTTTATTGGGACCAGAAACATAGTTTAAGTAGTAGCGAGGTAGGTACCAAAAGAAAACCTAAATTAGAGAGTACAGCTGAACAAGAAGAGGCACCTGAAGTAGACACAGGAACTCAGGGCAAGGATAGTACAGCTGAGCAGGTGAGAATGGATCTCAAATATAGCTGTAGGGAATCCCAGAGACAAGATAATACGACAGACAAATGTTTCCAAGGGTGTGGTAAAGTCAGACATAGGCAATTAAAGAAGGGTAGATGGTGCTTTGGAAGGAAGAATAATGTTCTCACTCGCAGGTTTTCAGATGGCGGAACTGCATGTGGGCAAGTAGTATTACCCTTAGCATATAGAGACCGATATACTAGAACAGCTCAGGATAGGGCATGTGCAGGGCACATAGGAGTAAGGCGGAAGCAGCATAGAGCAGGATGCCAGGTATATTGGTCAGGATTTAATAAAGAGGTCAGACTGAACACAGACCCCAGTGTAACAGTACAATATGCAGATACCAATGTTAACGCAGTTCAAAAGAGTGTTAACGACATCACTGAACCAGGATTAGCAAACAGATGTGTTAAAGATATAGGAAACATGAGGCATGGTTATATGAAGGGTAGACACAGCATCGACAGGAATCATAGGTGGAGGTTTGAGGCGAGAAAAGAACCACCTGATATAGGGTCGGTACACAAATAGCTTGTGTCTTTTTGAGGATGTTAATAGATCTGCCCATACACAGATATGATGTTTCCTATGATGTATTATTATTATGTGATGTATTAGTTTATGCATTGGTACACAAGATAGAAAGTGTTGGTATTGATGTGTGGGGAATAGGGGAGTGTACTATGAGCATTTGATGTATTATTTAGTGTGGTAGTTAGAGTAAGTTGGATTTATACTTACGACTACCCAGGCAATATGTCTGGGTCACATATTTGATAAGTATTAGTCTCCCAACATTTGAAAACGATGTTTTCTTTTAAGGGGGGGGGGATAATGACATATGCCTGGGTCATTGACATTGAGATGAGTGATCTGTGTAGCGGGACTACGAGAGAAACGATCAGACCTGAGAAATAATGGGGCGGGTGTGAGTGGATTCCCCTAGGTCAGTGAGAGAGGAGACCGACTGAGGTTCGGTTTGTGTGAAGTCAAGGGACTTCGGGGAGTTGATGTTTTGGCGGCCGAACGGATCGGTTGTCGAGGACGTGGGAGTTTAGACTGACTGTGGGTCAGTTCTTGTGTTGTGTTGTGCTCCCAGTTGTGAAGACAGGCTTGAAACCCAGTGGGGGTTGGATAGTAATGGAGGCCTGAACCCAGAGTGGGTTTATAGTTAGTGGAGACTAGACCCATGTGTGCGGGTGTATTGTTTGAGGTCCAGCTGTGGATAGGAGCTGGATTACCTGTCTTGTGAAGTTGAGATTCAGCAGGCCTTGAGAAGGCAGTGATGTGTGCGGATTAAGTGTGAGGAGGATATACTTATTCGGTGGATTTATATTGTGTCTGGATATATAAGGATGTTCCGTTTGTCCGTGTTCTTTCTGTATTAAAGGATTATGTGAGCCAACTCAATCTTGTTTACTGACTGATGGATGTGTATTACTGGGGTGAGTTGCATTGTGAGACAGTTAGATAGCTCAATTGACACACCAGGAGCATCGTTACCTAGACAACGACCATCGCACGCACTTATCGTAAAGAACATCGTGTGATATATATATATATATATATATATATATATATATATATATATATATATATATATATATATATATATATATAATACACGTGCTACATCTAGTCAACGAGACTGATTCTTGCGTGTGGGTTACCTTTCCTGTTACCAGTGTCCCTCGCCGTCAGGAGAACACACTCTCACTTCTGGAGTACTATTAATTTACGTCCCAAAGTCTAGGACGAGAAGTCAACATTTAACTTGTACATGATCCATAGCATCAGCGAATTATTTCTTTAGTATAGGTTACCCTTCTATGTTACTTTCCTCTGTTATTTCTGCTATTTATTTTACGACAGAACCCTCTTGTGCATCTATTCTATCTTTTTTATCATAGCATCTTCATCCATTAATACCTTTTTTGTTTTTAATTTCGAACATTCTGTGTTTAATCTTATTTTCTCTGCCTGTCAAATCACCGATTTGCCTACGCATAGTTCTTGTCTGTTTAATAGAATTTATTTCATTATTGTTGCACTTTTAAAAAAATCAATTCGCTTTTGACATTATGCATTTATAGGTATTTCTTTATTCATCAAGTATCTTATCACATTCTTCTTAGTAATTTTTTTCTGTCCTTTCTTTATATCATTAAATTTAAGATTTCTTCGGTCATCCATTCTCATGAACTTTTTGGTTTCTTTCTGATAATGTATCTCCGTGTTTATTTGATGAATGGAGTTTTCCAGCATTTCATATTGTTTGTGAAAGTCTTGTCTTTTGGATGTTTCATTTGATCTGTTTCTCACAATCTATGTTTTGTTGTTGTTGTTGTTGTTGTTTTTTTTTTTGTTTTTTTTGTTTAAAGTATTAAATTGTATTTGTTTGTCACAAACTTTTTATGTTAGGTATTAGATTGTATTTGTTTCTCACAAACTGTTTTATAGGTATTAAATTTTATTTTTGTTTCTCACAATCTTTGTCTTTTAGGCATTAAATAATACAATCTTTTATCTCTCTCACAAACTATGTCTTTTGGTATTAAATTATATTTGTTTTTCACAATCTTTCTCTTTTAAGTAATAAATTGTATTTGTTTCTCACAGTCTTTGTCTTTTAAGTATTAAATTGTATTTGTTTCTCACAGTCTTTGTATTGTATGCATTAAATTGTATGTGTTTCTCACAATCTTTGTCTTTTCGGGAATAATTGTGTTCGTTTCTCACAATCTTTGTCGTTTACGTATTAAATTGTGTTTGTTTCTCACAATCTTTGTCTTTTGAGTATTAAATCGTATTTGTTTCTCACAACCTTTATCTTTTAGGCAGTATTTCGTATTTGTTTCTCACAAGCTTTGTCTTTTAGGCATTAAATTGCATTTGTTTCTCACAATCTTTATCTTTTAGGTATTAAAATGTATTTGTTTCTCACAATCGTGGGAAACGAGCAGGCGGACATATTGTCTTGGTCTGCACCAAATGGTGGGGTGTTGGCGTACGATAGAACAGATGTTTTGTCGCTGCAACGTCCTTTCTTTTCCGTAATTAAGTCCTGTAAAACCACATTACTCAGTGGTCCTTTATATTTGTTTATGTTTCCATAGCTTTACTGCAGTTTCACTAATTGTATTCAGACCTGAATATATTACTGTATTATATTTGTGTTCATATATCTCTAAATCCTGCATAAAGCAAGAAATGTATGATGCGTTGGTTGATATAGAAATAGTTAAGTTACATTCTTGGGGTGGCTGGCTGACGGACGGACGGACGGACGGATGGAGGGAGGGAGGGAGGGAGGGACGGACGGACGGACGGACGGACGGACAGACAGATAGGCAGGCTAGCTGGCTGGCTGTCAGGCAGGCAGACATACGGACGGACGGGCGGACGGGCGGACGGGTAGACGGACAGACAGACAGACAGACAGACAGACAGGCAGACAGAGACAGACAGACAGACATTTACACACAAACCACGAACGTGTTGGCTCCAGTAGTCCTTTTCAAAGGGCGACAACTGAAAGGTTGCGAGATTACAAAGACACATCGGTGCCAACATCCCACAATAACGATCGTGGGCGAGGGTTGTTGGTGCCTCGTGTGTCTCTTCATTGCATTGTGTTTGCGGTCACTGAACCGTTTATTCTGATCTTCTTCGGGTGCCTCACATGGAACACGTATTGGCGACCATGACCTTTTCTGTCATCCGATGTTGTAATGAAGTTGATATTCCTTACGGAGACCATGGAGTCTTAATACATACAGCCCATAAACGGGCACTTTCCCGCTGTTTATGCTTGCCCTCTATAAGGAAATGACTTGAATCAGGAACCGACATCACAGCACTGGGGACGTTCCTATACGTGCTCCGTCCTCATCTTCAACAGCCAGCGAAGAGCCCCAATACTAATGAATGTACCGGGGCAATGTACAAGAGGAACAAGATGAGATGAGATGGTGTTCCTTACATTATTATATTTTTCCGCGATGGTTACGCGTCCTATAAATATTCATATGTCTTCCTTTGCCTCTTACGCTTAGTATTTTCTCTGCACAGGTTACCCGTCCCGTCTCTTCTGCAGATAAGAGCCATAATTTCATTATTGTTTTTCCGTTTGTTGTTGCTGCTGCTGCTGCTGCTGCTGCTGCTGTTGTTGTTGTTGTTGTTGTTGTTGTTGTTGTTGTTGTTGTTGTTGTTGTTGTTGTTGTTGTTGTTGTTGTTGAGTGTGTCGAAGGTGTAACGAGCGCGTTTCGCAATTCCGTACACCTCGTTCGAAACACGACTGCGAACAATTCGAACGACCGACCGACCGACCGTCATTCCTTCCTTTCTTCCTGACTACCTGTCTACCTTCCTTCCTTTTACCCATCCATCCATCTATCTACACATCCATTCATCCAGCTTTACACCTACCTACCTACTTACCTACCTACCTACCTACCTACCTACCTACCTACCCACCTCTCTACCCACCTCCCTACCTACCTACTTCCCTCCCTCCCTACCTACATACCTACCTACCTACCTAGCTACCTAACTACATACCCACCTTCCTACCTACACACCCAACCCCACCTACCTACATATCTACCTACTTACCTAACTACCTACCAACCTGTCCGTCGGTCTGTTTGTCTGTCTGCCCACACACACACACACACACACACACACGCACACACACACAAACATACACACACACACACTAGAAGATCTGAACACAATTATCCGTCCGTCTTTCAAGTCGTCCGCCCAGCTTAACTTGACGAGCGAAGAATGTCCTGCAGCCAGCGTCTCTACCTGGCTCTTCTTCAGGTGGTATTTGATGACACGTGCTGAATATACATCGGTAACCTGTACCCAAGCCTCGGATGACCTGTCTGCGGAGTGACATGTGTTGGAATGCAAATAGATCTACATACCTTGACATGAAAACGCGCGATGCACTCTAATACTCGGCATGCTAAACTGCATTGCAAGCAAAAAATTTACTCTCTACTACAATAATCTTGGCAGAAATCGCCAAGAACGCATTCACACAAGGGTTATCAGTACAGTGGTTTTCAAACGGTGACTGATTGTGTACGGCGGAAATATGATTGTGTACGATGGCAATATGATTGTCTACGACGGGAATATGTTTGCGTACGACGGGAACATGATTGTATACGACGGGAACATGATTGTGCACGACGGGAACATGATATGTACGACGGGAACACTATTGAGTACGACTGAAACATGACTGCGTACGACACAACATGATTGTGTTCGACGGGAACATGATTGTGTACGACGGGAACACCCCACGAGCAACATATTTGGTTCCCCGGCTGTCGAAGCTAGAATTAAATTCCGCTTGAATAGCTAGAGTGATGTTTGTGGTGAAATAAGACGCCTTGGGAGGACCGCGCTCCGTGAGAGAGAGGAGGGCTGGTAGTGCCCTAGCCCATAATTGAAGTAACCCAGGGGAAGAGCTGACTTCCTCTGGAGGAACGAAGTAGAAGAAGGAGTTTCTCCATCTTGGAGTAGAAGAGGGACTTGCGTGTTTCAGTGACCCCCAAGAGCTATGCCCACGGCTGTGCAGCTGCTGGGATTTCCTATGTAGGACAGGTCAAGTGGTAGGGACGAACGAACGAACGAAAGAGCCTACGAAAGACCGAACAACTTTTACGAGTTTCAAAGTGTTAAAAATTGGACTTGCAGGTCCGTCTTCTTCTTTTCCCCGACCCTCTCCTTCTCTTTCTCTCTCGAATATATTATTTCATCAATAGATCATCTAGAAGGCTAACCGAAAACAACAACAACAACAACAACAACAACAACAACGACGACGACGACGACGACGACGACGACGTCATTATATGCATTATAAAGATTTGGAAAATGTGCAACAACCATTAGTACATGACTCACTAATATTAAACATTGACGTGGCAATTGTTATTACTAGACAAGAATGTACACAAACCTGCTGCCTGGTAAGTAGACTGGGGACAGTCAAAGTTCTTATAGGTAAACTGAGGACAGCCCAAGTTCTTGTAGGTAGACTCAGGGCGGTCACCGTCCTTGAAGGTAGACTGGGGACAGTCAAAGTATTTGTGGGTAGACTGGAGACAGTCAAAATCCATTTAGGTTGACTGGGGACAGTCGCAGTCCTTGTAGGTTGATTGGGGACAGTCGCAGTCCTTGTAGGTTGACTGGGGACAGTCACAGTCCTTGTAGGTAGACTGCGGACAGTCAAAATCCTTGTAGGTAGACTGCGGACAGTCAAAGTCCTTGTAGGTTGACTGGGGACAGTCACAGTCATTGTGGGTAGACTGGGGACAGTCAAAATCATTGTAGGTAGACTGGGGACAGTCACAATCTTTGTAGGCAGACTGGGGACAGTCACAGTCCTTGTGGGTTGACTGGGGACAGTCGCAGTCCTTGTGGGTTGACTGGGGACAGTCGCAGTCCTTGTGGGTTGACTGGGGACAGTCGCAGTCCTTATGGGTTGACTGGGGACAGTCGCAGTCCTTGTGGGTTGACTGGGGACAGTCACAGTCCTTGTGGGTTGACTGGGGACAGTCACAGTTCTTGTGGGTTGACTGGGGACAGTCACAGTCCTTGTGGGTAGACTGGGGACAGTCAAGAAGTCATTGTAGGTAGACTGGGGACAGTCACAATCTTTGTAGGCAGACTGGGGACAGTCACAGTCCTTGTGGGTAGACTGGTGACATTCACAGTCCTTGTGGGTTGACTGGGGACAGTCACAGTCCTTGTAGGTTGACTGGGGACAGTCACAGTTCTTGTGGGTAGACTGGGGACAGTCACAGTCCTTGTAGGTTGACTGGGAACAGTCATAGTCCTTGTAGTTTGACAGGGGACAGTCACAGACCTTGTAGGCTGACTGGGGACAGTCAAAGTCCTTGTAGGTAGACTGGAGACAGTCAAAGTCATTGTGGGTAGACTGGGGACAGTCAAAATCATTGTAGGTAGACTGGGGACAGTCACAGTCCTTGTGGGTAGACTGGGGACAGTCAAAGTCCTTGTAGGTAGACTGGAGACAGTCAAAGTCATTGTGGGTAGACTGGGGACAGTCACAGTCATTGTAGGTTGACTGGGGACAGTCACAGTTCTTGTGGGTAGACTGGGGACAGTCAAAGTCATTGTGGGTAGACTGGAGACAGTCACAGTTCTTGTGGGTAGACTGGGGACAGTCACAGTCCTTGTAGGTTGACTGGGGACAGTCACAGTCCTTGTGGGTTGACTGGGGACAGTCACAGTCCTTGTGGGTAGACTGGGGACAGTCACAGTCTGCGGAAAGCAAACCAGAAAACATGATTCTCGAAGTGATATGTACTGAGCCATTGGCTTGACGAAACACAACTCACTCAATGATGCTGCTGCTGCTGCTTCTGCTGCTGCTGCTGATGATGATGATAATGATGATGCATTTTTAACACCAAAGTAAGACAGTGGGTTAATTATATTTCGCATGAAACTATTTGCTTTATTTATCAAACTCATTGCCACGGCAAATTCCACACTAAATCAACAATATGAGCCCCATGTTGAGACAGCAAGAATGACAGCAGATTAAGGAAGCGATGCATTCCGTAAATATTCTATCTATGTAACAATTTACATCGCCGTCATTGTTTTGTCATTATTTCTTGCCACGACCGCGTATATTCTCTTGTCAGCAGGGTTCTGGCCTGGGTCGTGACTTGGGACAAGGTCGCATCGCTCCAGCCGACGACCTAGTTTGGGGAAATTGGTATATGGGTTTGTCGAAGAGGTAGGTAAGAAAAGAAGAACGAGGATGAATTCATTGTACATGGCAGGTTATTTAACAGCTTGGTAGTGTCTGGAGTGTGTTCTTTATGTATCGTTGTGTTAATAGTGCCCCTTCCCCAGCATGATGGCCCTACTGCGGTGACCCGGTATGACCCCTCACAAACACAACACCAAATATGGTATTAAACTTCTTTCCCACGAATCATAGCTGGAGCTTTGGATTACATGCTCTGCGCTTGATATCATCTTCAGCGGTCAGTGTAGATGAAGTGAAGAGAAGAAGGTAAGGGAATAAAGAGAGAAGAAGGCGTAGAAATAGAAAGGCGGTGGTCAGGAGAGTAACCCCCATCACCCCCCCCCCCCCCTAAAAAAAAACAACAACAACAACAACAACACACACACACACACACACACAGCGCCTTGGATTCAAATGTATAAGAGTGAGCTATTGGAACTGTCGCAGTGCCAGGCAGAGAGGGCCTTTACTGGAGAAGCTGATTTATGATTTTGATGTCATCATGCTGCAAGAATTGAATGGAGATGATTACCGGTGCCATATGTCAGTCCCAGTAATCCGACTGAACAGGAGACACATGGGCAGGGTGTGCTGGTGAAGAAGGGATAAAAACATGAGGTTCTAGACATAAGTCAGTGGAATAATAATGATGTGCATGTGAATAAGAGATGTGCCGGGTATAAAGATAAACATTGGGGGGGGGGCGGTGTGGGGGGGGGATGATGTGGGCTGGAACTTAAATAATGTATATGCCACGGTAGATTCTTTTGTCACAAAGGAACGATGGGACTGGCTTAAGGAGCAGGAGGAGATCCCAGGCAGTAGGCTTCTCATTTGGGAAGAATTTAATGCACGAAACAGAGAGTGGGACAATACTGGGGAAAACATACAGGGAAATGCCCTTGTGACGCCATGGTGGATTCAGAAGTAATCTGCATAAACGATGGGAGGCCAACAAGAATGGGAATGAGGACTGGTGATGGAGTCACGGCTACTGACAGAGGACACGAAGTGTCACCAGCAAACCTACTTATGTGCAGCCTCTGTGGTGGACCTCAGGGATAGAACGCGCATGAAAATCCAAGAGAGCAGCAGTTTCACAGTTACAGAGAGTGCGGTGGACACCCAAATGCAAACAAAAGGAAATGGATAAAGCTTCAAAAGAAATTCAATTCAATTCAATTCATTTCAACTTTATTTTAAAGGGTTACAAATTGGGCACGCAGGCCCGTCTTACATTCGGCCTTTCCAATCACTGATCTTTAATTCATGGTGGAGTAATTCCAGCGCTGTGCAGTAGATGCCATAAGAGCGAAATGGGAACACTTTATGAATGCAACTGGAGTAGATAAGACACTGGGGAAGTTCTGGACACTGCACAGACCGATGCAATGGACAGATAGATCGTTATGCCACAGTGTGTACAATTTACAGAGATATCGGTTCGCCTTTGACAACGGACATAGAGAAAGGGAAAGCTTCCTGCAGAGATTTATAGCACAGACAGATTAGAGCGACGGGGACATCAGAGACTTAATTAGAGAAGATCTCTCATGTACCAGTAAAGATACCTACTGTGAAGATATCAAACGGTCGGAAGATATCAAAAATGCATTGGGGGAAAAAAAAAAGCAAAAGACACCGCACCAGGGCTCGATGTTGTTAGGTATGCCAACATGAGGGATATGCGTGATGTGATTAAGAACTTATGAAGTTCGCTGCTTGCTTTAACCTGAGTATCAGGACGTCATCAGTACCCCAGGATTAGGTGCACAGCTATTTAACACCCCTTCCTAAACCAGGCTAAGATCATTCAAAGCTAAATGGGTTTAGGATTATCATTCTAAAGAATACGTTTGACAAGTTGCTGGAGAAGATCGTTGCTGTGAAGCTTCAGGAATATTTAGAAAGGAAAAAACTCCCTTTTTGGTATACGGAGATAAATGTTGTCATTGACCCAGAAAAGGGGTCTTTCTTGTGGTACTCTGAACAATAGGATTGCTAAATCTGACCTCCCAAGCCTCATGATAAATGGTAGGCAATCTGAGCCGGTGATGGACCCTACTATAACTTCTCTTGGGGGTGGAACGGGGTAGGGGTAATTGTAGAATCGAATCGAATAAAGTATCTGGAAATCGCTTTTGATAAAAGCCTGTCCTTTAGGTATCATGTTGAAGTGGTGGTTACAAGATGTTAGAGGGGGGCTCAATGCACTGAAGTATATGGCAGCAATGGACAGTTTTTTCAGCACTTGATCATTCCAGTGGTAGAGTATGAACAGGGAAAGCTCACTGTCTGAAAGAGTCATTCGTCACTCACAGGCTAAGCAAGACGGACATACAATCAAATTGCAACAGGCATCACTAGTATTGGAATTTTTCTCTGGTCTTAGATTATGAGGATCAGGCACTTATGGGAATGCCCCGAGCGCAGTGATGTCGGTTCTTGACTCAACTCAACTAGACCCTTAATAGTGCATTTTTCGCCTCAGTGGTTCTCACGTTATCCTATATAATATGACTGGAATAATAAATGAAGTTGGTAAATGACCCTTGTCCACGCTTTAAGATGCATCGGGCTTATGGTGCTAGACCGATACTTTCATAGACCAATCGTCAATCACTGGGTGATGTGATCGATACCACACAGGACACCTTTACTGCCCAAGACATCTCCTGGTATCCATTGTAGTTTGGGTCTCTGTCTCTGTCTCTCTCTCTGTCGATCTCTCTATCTCTCTCTGTCTCTCTCTGTCTCTCTCTGTCTCTCTGTCTCTCTCTGTCTCTCTCTGTCTCTCTCTCTGTCTCTCAGTCTCTTTCTCTCTGTGTGTGTCTCTTTTTCTCTCTTTGTCTTTCTCTCTCTGTCTTTTTCTCACTCTGTCCTATTCTCTCTCTGTGTCTCTTTCTTTCTCTGTCTCTTTCTCTATGTGTCTCTGTCTCTCTGTTTCTTTCTCTCTGTCTCTTTCTCTCTCTCTGTCTCTTTCTCTGCTTCTTTCTCTCTCTGTATCTAACTCTATCTGTTTCTCTCTCTGTCTCTTTCTCTGTCTCTTTCTCTGACTCTTTCTTTCTCTCACGTGCTCTCTCTCTGTCTCTCTCTCTCTCTGTCTGTCTCTTTCTCTCTCTGTTTCTTTCTCTCTCTCTCTGTGTCTCTTTCTGTAGCTCACTTTATATCTCTCTCTCTCTCTCTCTCTCTCTCTCTTCTCTCTTTCTCTGTCTGTCTGTTTGGCTGCCCATACTCACATGACTACCTACCACATCCATCGAGCCAACTGCGCATTCATCCATCCATCCATCCATCCATCCATCCATCCATCCATCCATCAACCCACCCATCCATCAACCCACCCATCCAACCACCCACCCATCATTCCATCCATCCACCCACCCATCAATCCAAATTACCCTCACCTACCCTCCCAAACACCCATGCATAAAGCTTAGCGATCACAATCCAACAACTACCAATTCCCCCAAACAAAACATTACATTATTTCATATCGTCCTTACAACACCTTTTCCATTTCAACTCACCTCAACTGAGAGCTATGGACGCTAAACGCTAAGCGTGGAAAGCGGTGTGCAAGAAACTGATCACATCTACGCTTCTTCCCCGCTACCTACTGAAATGTACTGTCGACGACACTTCCCGCCATTTGTTGCAGCCGACAACTTGGCCATCCCGCTAGTAACAGTTGGGTGGCCCAGGGAGCGGAAGCTATCTCACACGAGTGATGAGCACAGAGGTGAGTCACGCGTGCATGGCTGAAACAAGATAAGCGAGTATCGCGGTTATCTTTGTTGAAATCTACGGCCGTTTGTTTACAAGCCTTCGTCTCCTCTTCTTCCCCCACCCGCATTTCCTTTCCTTCTCTTCCCTTCTATCCCTCCACCATCTTTTCTCCATCTCCCTTCCCTTTCTATCTCCCTCCCTCAACTTCCTCTCTCTTCCCCTTCTTATCTTCCCTCCCTGCCCTCTCTGTTCTCCTTCCTCACTTGTCTCCTACTTCTCTCTCTTCTCCCTCCACTTGTCTCGTCTCCATGGCCTCTGTCTGCTCCTCCTCTTCTTACCCGTCCTGTTTCTCCTATTCTCATGAAGGGAATTTAAAGACGAATATATATTGCTCTTCAAACACTAAAACAACTGAATAAATTGTGGTGTGGGATAGATAGACGTACAAAAATTTGATTTTTAAGAGCATGCATCTTTCCCATTGTAACATAAGCCTGTGAGACATGGACACTTACTAAACAAGCTGAACTGCGCATACATGCTCTTGAATATAAATGTTATAGACGGCTTCTGAGAATATTTTGGATACTAAAAAGAACAAATGCATTCATACGACAAGAGCTGAATACTGAAGAAGGTTGGCTACTAAAGATGATAAAATAAAGAAAATTGAAATAGCTTGGTCACTTGAAACGTCATGGAAGTTTGGAGAGAACAATAATGGAGGGGTATATCCCAGGGAAGAGAGGAAGAGGAAGACTAAAGAGAAGATGGGTGCAGGATATGGGTGTATCGGACGCAGGACATCTTGCTTATGACAGAGAAGTTTTCCGGAAGGTTGTTATGGGAGCGAGGAACACAGGATATGCTACTAGGTGAATGAATGAATGAATGAATGAATGAATGAATGAATGAATGAATGCACGTTGGAATAGGGTGACAGTCTCTCCCTCCAGTAGCGAATAACGGGGAGCGGGTGTCAAACCATTATCTGACCGCGCTCATATCACACATCGGACACGTTAAAATGTCCTTTCGACAGTTGAAAAATGGCAGGTGCTGTCTGAACAATTTGCTGCCCAGGCTAGTACCCTAGATAACTAAAATCACCCACAAAAAGATTAGAACATACTTATCCTGGTGCGAGGAATTGCATATCCATCCATCCATCCATCCATCCATCCATCCATCCACCCACCCACCCATCAAACCACCCACTCACCCTTTCATCCATCCACCCACCCATCAATCCAACTCACCTACCCATCCAAACAGCCATGCACAAAGCTTAGCGATCAACAATCCAACAACTACCTGTAATCCAACAACTACCGTCTAAATCACCCACAAAAAGAATACTTATAGAACATACTTATCCTGGTGCGAGGAATTGCAACCTAAAGACTAAATATCATGGCAGGGCAGACCTGGTCCTAAGACTTGGTCGGCAACTGGCCTAGGATCGAAGCACGACAGGCGGACAGTTAAAACATTGCTTTGATGATCCGACAGCTTCTGCAGCTTGTCTTGTTCCAGGCGTATTGGTGTAACCTTTCCTCTGGAGTAAACTAAACAGGTCGAGAGGGGGAATAATGCTGCATGGGCAACACATGATCTCTACAATTCAGCCCTGGCTTTGTGCTATGGAGAGGTATAGCTCCATTGTACAAACCATCGTCTGTCAAGACAGCAAGGTGACAGTCAGAACTGGAGCATCGCTGATAATACAGAGTTCGTGCACTATGCTGGAATTCTCTTTCTGTGATTTATGGAAGGAGGCTGGATCACTTGTGACGATATGGACAAGTAAAGGGTTGTTTTACACGCCATAGGGCCAAATGATCCCTAATAAGTAAATAGACGGATAGAGGGAATAACAGGGTCCATTATAGCAATGCCAAACCAAGGCAATAACAGAAACAGGGAAAAGAAAAATTGCAACAACTGAAATGAGATTCCGAGAATACTCATAATGTATCAAGAAGAAAGAACATCAGAAATGATGAAGTGAAGACTTAACCTGGGATAAGAGCTACGCTGGATTTCATTAGAAAACAAGTGAAATGGTTCGGCCACATAGCTAGGCTACCAACTGACAGTATACACAATAAGCAATGATGTACAGAACAATCGCGACCAGAAGAAGAGGTCGACCATGGATATACAGAATAACAGAGTCCATGGGAATCTCAGTATAAGAATCCCATAAACGGGCACTCTCCCGCAGTTTATGCTTCGCCTCGACACCACACGATGAGATGACAATGAGATGGATAGAGACGAGAAACGATGGCGTGAGATGAGATAAGATGAGGTGCACTGAGATGAGACCAGATGAATCGATTAAGATGGGATAAACTGAAATGAGATAAAATGGACTGAGATGAAATGAGATGGATTGAGGGAGACGCAGAGGTGTTTCCAAGGTACCAGGGCCAGGTTTTATACTGGTCAAGACCTACTAACACGTCCTAGTCGTGCTTCCTGGGAAACAGGTCCCTTCGGGGTCCTGGCTAACGTAGTAGGGTCGCTGATTCTTCCGAAGTAGGATAGTATCTGCCTGCACGGCGAGGAATCACCAGTCTGCACACCAATAAGCCAGACATGGGACAACGGATACTCCCGCAAACCTCAGTCTGGTATGACATCACATTGATGTTGGACAACAGGATGTCTTCATCCGACATACAGGACTTCGCGCTGGAGTTCACAGCCAGCGAACGCAAGCAAGATGAATTGAGATGAGATCGGATGGAGCGAGATGAGATGACATGGCTTGAGATGAGATGGACTGAGACGAGATGAGATGAGATGTACTGAGATGAGACGAGATGAAATGGATCAAAAATTAAATTAAATGAAATGAGATTAGATGAATTGAGATTAGATTGACTGAGATGAGTCAAAATCGATTAAGATGAGAGGAAATGAGATGCGATGAGGTGAGATGAATAATTAAATAAATAAACAGTCCTCATAAACAGCTTCAAGGAGCATTGAACATACAGTGCTGGCCCATATCTTTATAAAGCAATCGCTACTCCGCCTGCGTGGCCACGAGGTTTAACGCACTTGCGCTTGAACTTCTGGTGCTCTGATAGCCGAGTAGGTGGAATACTTCCCTAAACCGGTCATTTAGAGTTCATTGTTGACTTCTTGTTCAGAAAGCAATGGCAATCTACTGAATGTAAACTTGTCTAGAACATCAAACTGGGTTTGGGCTGATCGCCTCAGACTGTAACATCAGCCTTAAATTGCAGATTAAAGCCTCAAATTGTGGCATCAAGCCTAAAACTGCAGCTTTAAGCCTCAAAATGTGGTAACTTCGAGCCTTACACTACATCTACAACTCCCGTGTGTTGCCGGGGCCCATAAGGGAAGCAAAGAATAGCAACACTGTAGCCTACCACGCATGTCGTAAGAGGCGACTAAGGAGGCTATGGTTCCGTCGCCCTGCTACTGAGTGAGTGCGTGGCGCGACACTGTGAGCTGTGAGTTTCGTGTGAAATTCTTTTGAATCTGCCCGAGGTTTTTTGGAACGTGACTGCATGTTCGGGGCGATGGCAGCTGGCTATGTCCCAGAGTTGACCGGTTTTTGCCTTATGCAGAAATGCGTGGTTGCTGGGCTTCTGGTTGACTGCCACTGCCATCGACGATGAACTGTATTTTCGTGGACTGTGTGGGTGAACATCTAGGAAACATCCAGATGGGAAAATGACTGCCGATTCCATCAGAGATAAACTTGATGTTTCGTGGGGGACTTATTGTGTTGACATTCTGGCGGCGGCATTATGCACAGTGTATCTGTGCGGGCTGTTGTTTGTCGAGACTCCTGCCTTTTCCACTTTTCACATTGGGCAGTGGGGAGCGTTTTATGTGATATTCACTGGCACAGGAAAGGAGCATAATGGGGACGACCCGTTGCTGTGAAGTTGGAACCGTGACTAACTAACTAACTAACTAACTACATCTACAAGCCTCAATGTTTATCTTCAAGCCTTAAACCATAGCGTCAAGCCTCAATCTGTAGTAGCTTCAAGCTTCAAGCTGTAGCTTCTAGTCTCAAACTGTAGTAGCTTCAAGCCTCAAACTGTGGGTTCAAGACTGACACTGTAGCTTCAATCCTAAAACTGTATCTCCAAGTTTCAAAATGTAGTTTCAAGCCTCAACTTTTAGCTTCAAGCCTCAAACTGTAGTAGCTTCAAGCCTTACACTGTATCTACATGCTTCAACAATTATCTCCTAACCTCAAACTGTAGCTTTAAGCCTAAAACTTATCTCCAAGTCTCAAAATGTAGCTTCAAGCCTGAACATTTAGCCTCAAGCCTCAAATTGCAGTAACGTCAAGCCTCACACTATATCTACAAGCCTCAAATTTATCTTTAAGCCCTAAAATGTAGCTTCAAGCCTCAAACTGTGCAAGCTTCAAAGCACAAATTGTAGTAGCTTTAAACCTCACATTGTAGTAGTTTAAAGCTTCAAGATGTAGTAGCTTCAAGCCTCACACTATCTACAAGCATCAACATTTATTTTCAAGCCTCAGACTGTACTTTAAAGCCTTAAACTGTATCTTTTAGCCCCAAAAGGTAGCTTCATGCCTCAACCTGTAGCTCCAAAGCCTCAAAATGTTTCTTAAAGAAAACTAAAGCTCAGACGTCGCCGCTTCAAATGAACTACATACAACTTAGCTCAATTGCTTATTATTACGGTTATTTTCGGTAACGACAAATATACACGTAACCATTTTTACCTCCCCGGCGTCGCTATTTACTAGAACAATAAGAGGAATTACTACGTCTGAATTCCTCCCATGTAACCTTTCGGTACTCCACAGTAACTCGGGCGTGCTCCTTAAAAAAACCAGGTAGTCGGCACGCGGTCAAGTGAGTTAGCGGCACTCGTAAGTTAACAGCACTCGTCATGTCTTCAATAAGAGTCTTAATGTCTGAAAAAGTATGCACTAGACGGCTTTCGGCGGGAATCAAGGGGGTCCTGGAATTCCGACCCACCCGGCTGACTGATAGGGGATGAGGAGGGGGAGGGGTGTGGCTACATGGAGTCTTTTAGAGTGAGTCGTTTTTATTGTAACGATTTGTCAAGTGTGTGCGATTTCTGCCTGTCGGACGGTTTGCTTTTCAGTCAGTCCAATTGTTTGTCTCTCTGCTTGTCTGTCAGTCCGCTTGTCTGTCAGTCCACTTGTGTGTATATCCGCTGGTCTGTCTATCCGTGTGTCTGTCTGTCTGCTTGTCTGTCTGTCCGCTTGTCTGTCAGTCCACTTGTGCGTATATCCGCTGTTCTGTCTGTCCGTTTGTCTGTCTGTCTGCTTGTCTGTCTGTCCGCTTGCCTGTAAACCCGCTTGTCTGTCTATCCGATTGTCTGTCTATCCACTTGTCTGTCAGTCGGCTTGTCTGTCAATCTGCTTGCGTGTCTGTCAGCCCACTTGTCTGCCAGCCCTCTTGTCTGTCAGCCCACTTGTCTGTCAGCCCACTTGTCTGTCAGCCCACTTGTCTGTCAGCCCACTTGTCTGTCAGCCCTCTTGTCTGTCAGCCCACTTGTCTGTCAACCCACTTGTCTGTCAGCCCACTTGTCTGCCAGCCCTCTTGTCTGTCAGCCCACTTGTCTGTCAGCCCACTTGTCTGTCAGCCCACTTGTCTGTCAGTCGGCTTGTCTGTCAATCTGCTTGCGTGTCTGTCAGCCCACTTGTCTGTCAGCCCACTTGTCTGTCAGCCCACTTGTCTGTCAGCCCACTTGTCTGTCAGCCCTCTTGTCTGTCAGCCCACTTGTCTGTCAACCCACTTGTCTGTCAGCCCACTTGTCTGTCAGCCCTCTTGTCTGTCAGCCCACTTGTCTGTCAGCCCACTTGTCTGTCAGCCCACTTGTCTGTCAGTCGGCTTGTCTGTCAATCTGCTTGCGTGTCTGTCAGCCCACTTGTCTGCCAGCCCTCTTGTCTGTCAGTCCACTTGTCTGTCAGCCCACTTGTCTGTCAGCCCACTTGTCTGTCAGCCCACTTGTCTGTCAGCCCACTTGTCTGTCAGCCCTCTTGTCTGTCAGCCCACTTGTCTGCCAGCCCTCTTGTCTGTCAGCCCACTTGTCTGTCAGCCCACTTGTCTGTCAGTCGGCTTGTCTGTCAATCTGCTTGCGTGTCTGTCAGCCCACTTGTCTGCCAGCCCTCTTGTCTGCCAGCCCTCTTGTCTGTCAGCCCACTTGTCTGTCAGCCCACTTGTCTGTCAGCCCACTTGTCTGTCAGCCCACTTGTCTGTCAGCCCACTTGTCTGTCAGCCCACTTGTCTGTCAGCCCACTTGTCTGTCAGTCTGCCTTTTAATATGCACGTGTGTTCGAGTGCCAGCTCCGTGGCTAAAGGGTTACGGACGCAGTTCGTCATGAGACCGCATTGCGTTGGTTTTTTTATAAAATGGTATGGGTGCAGGTCGTTCAAAAAGCAATGGCAAACTACTGTACGTAAATTTGCCAAGAGATCATAAGCAGCCAAACAAATGCCGGAGTTGACTGCGATGTCCTGTAAAGGATATGTAACTAACGTTTAACCGTTCGAAAGCCTACTTAATTGTTTGACAACATGCATGCCTGCCAGTTTGCTTGTCTGTCTGGCTGTCTATCTGTCTGCCTCTCAATCTATTTGTCTGCCTATCAGTCTACCCATCCATCTATCTTCTTATAGTCCATGCCGTGTAGCACTGGTAATCATGTCTGTCCTCAGACGCCCTGTCTCTAGTATTGTCAATAATGTCTCACACTGTTGTTCCTTCAGGTCAGAATGTCAAACTGTCCAGCATCTTCTCTCTTGTCCCCACCCCTGCCTCTCTTCCCATCATGACGACATACTCCAGCCTTCCCCTTCACATAACATGATCTAAGAATGTGGACTGTCTTCTTATGATGTGAGTAGCCAGTTCTCTTTGTCAGTTAACTTCTATCGCCATATCTTCATGACTCTTTCTATGCGTTCAATGGTGATCTCATAATTCTTTCATAAAACCACTCTCCTGAACCTCCACATAATTCATGCCTTGTCTGTAAATTGTCCATGATTTTCTTCTTTACATCAGGATTGGCACAATTTACCTCTCTTACCTCATTTCCTCACATTGATTAACAAAGATAATTTGCAAAGAATATTCTTAATCTTGTGAAATGCTGCCTTTTGTCTATCTATAAATCACTTCATTGTTTGTCAGACAGGGACCCTGTTAGTCTACTTCATTGTCAGTTTGTCTGCCTGTCTGCCTGACTGTCTGCTCATCTATCTGTCTGCCTGCCTGCCTGCCTGCCAATATGTCTATATCGACAAAAGACATCTGGGAATCAGGGACTACGGTCAGCCCGCTTCCCGAGAACAAAGTATATGTTTGCTTGCTTGCGTGAAGTCCTGTATGTCGGATGAAGACATCCTGTTGTCCAACATGAGTGTGATGTCATACCGGACTGAGGTTTGCGTGAGTATCCGTTGTCCCATGTCTGGCTTATTGGTGTGCAGACTGGTGGTTCCTCGCCGTGCAGGCAGATACTCTCCGACTTCGGAAAAATCAGCGATCCTACTACGTTAGTCAGGACCCTGTAGGGACCTGTTGCTCAGGACGCACGACTAGGACGTGTTAGTAGGTCATGGCCAGTATAGAACCTGGCCTTTGTGCCTTGGAAACACCTCTGCGTCCCAACAAAATATATAAGACAGGCCGAAACATTCGTGTAAGGTGGACTTCATCTGACGATCAGAAACCCCAATTTGTGCTTTCTGCCCAGTGGCGTTTATACCATTGTATGCCTATCTAAGTTTAACATGCTCCAACATTTAAGTCACGATTATTACTGTGCCCCGCCCACAACAAAATGCTACATAATTTTGGAACCTTCATATGCCTTTATTTACCCACAAAGAAAAGACGGAGTGACGTCATTGTGCGGGCAAATACAGGGTATCAATAAGAAATGAGGTGCTAAAGCGGGTCAATTCACCTTAGCGTTGCGACTGTTGCGAGCCCACGAAATGGTTGATCTAGCCTGCGGGAACAGTGAGTGTGATGAAAAGATAACTCCTGCCTGCTGAAGTTGAAGACTACTCTCGTTAGAGTTCTTGTCCATAGTTCTTAAATGTGGTCTCATTGAATCTTGACGTAATGATCTAGGTTTGGTTGGTTAGATGGGTGGTTGGTTGGTTAAGTGGATGGCTGGTTAAGTGGATGGGTTAGTTGGTTGGATACGTGTGTGATGTGTTGTATGTGGGTTGGTTAAGTGGATGGTTGGTTAAGTGGATGATTGGATGAGTGGGTGGTTGGATGAGTGGGTGGTTGGATGAGGGGGTGGTTGGATGAGGGGGTGGTTGGATGAGGGGGTGGTTGGGAAGATAGTTGTTTGGTTGATTATTTGGTTGCTTGACTGAGTGGGTGGTTGGTTGCTTAGTTTATTGGTTGACTGAGTGGGTGGTTGGTTGCTTAGTTTATTGGTTGACTGAGTGGGTGGTTGGTTGCTTAGTTTATTGGTTGACTGAGTGGGTGGTTGGTTGCTTAGTTTATTGGTTGACTGAGTGGGTGGTTGGTTGCTTAGTTTATTGGTTGACTGAGTGGGTGGTTGGTTGCTTAGTTTATTGGTTGACTGAGTGGGTGGTTGGTTGCTTAGTTTATTGGTTGACTGAGTGGGTGGTTGGTTGCTTAGTTTATTGGTTAACTGAGTGGGTGGTTGGTTGCTTAGTTTATTGGTTGACTGAGTGGGTGGTTGGTTGCTTAGTTTATTGGTTGACTGAGTGGGTGGTTGGTTGCTTAGTTTATTGGTTGACTGAGTGGGTGGTTGTTTGTTTAGTTGATTGGTTGACTGAGTGGGTGGTTGTTTGTTTAGTTGATTGGTTGATTGACAGAGTAGGCAGGTGTGTGGTTTGGTGGGTAGTTGTGTGGTTTGGTGGGTGGGTGTGATTGGTTGGTTGGGTTGGTGGGTGCCTGGTTGGTTGGCTTGGTCGGTGGTTGGTTGATTAGTTCATTGATTGGATGGCTAGTTCGTTGGTTTGGTGGGTAAGTGAGTGGTTGGTTGGTTAGTTGAGTGTATGGTTGGTTGAGTGGATGGTTGGTTGGTTGGGAAGATGGCCGGTAGGTTTGGTTGGTTCGTTGATTGAGTGGTTGGTGGTTAGTTGATTGGTTGGATAACTGGTTCGTTGGTTTGGTGGGTGGGTGGTTGGATGGTTGAATGATTTAGGTCGCTAGTTGCTTGGTTTACTAAATGATTATATGTGGTGTTTTCTTCTGGATGTATGCTGGAGAAAGTGTTTAAAAAAGCGAGAACATGTTGCCTGCCTGCCTGCCTGCCTGCCTGCCTGCCTGCCTGCCTGCCTGTCTGCCTGCCTGCCTGTCTGTCTGTCTGTCTGTCTGTCTGTCTGTCTGTCTGTCTGTCTGTCTGTCTGTCAATGAATGTCCAAGAGTCAAGACTCGGTTGGGAGTTTGCCGTGTGTTACAACAACATTTAGCATGAGAATGGAAGCTGAGGCGGTCACGTCAGCCCTCCAATGGCTGGGATTAGTACAGCACAGGGATGTTGTGCTTGCAACGGACTCACAGGGTGAACTATGAAAAGTGAAAACTGACCTGTTCTGGACAGAGCGGCTAGCATATGTCGATAGCACGGAGACTGCGGAAGAATCACCGATGTTCTTCCCAGGAAGTGCAGGCAACACAAGGTCTCTACAATTCAGGCGTGGCTTTGTGCTTTGGAGAGCTATAACTCATCTTCCGTCCCGGCCTAGGGCTTGTAGTTATTATGCCTCTTGTTTTAAAGCACAATGTAATAAACTATTGTCTACCAAGACGGCAAGCTGCCAGTAACCGTGTGTGTGTGTGTGTGTGTGTTTGTGTGTGTGTGTGTGTGTGTGTGTGTGTGAGAGAGAGAGAGAGAGAGAGAGAGAGAGAGAGAGAGAGAGAGAGAGAGAGAGAGAGATATTCAGTGCCAAACCAAATGTAGGTTTGGACTAAACATGGTGGACCATCAAATGAACAAGTATTATAATGTAAATTTCCATTCTCTGAGCATTGAAACTGCGGAAGATGCCACGAAACCAAACAAATAACACGATGATCCTAGTATGGTGATATATCGTCCTTCTGGCCAAATGGGAAGTCATATTTGGCGATATAATATCCCTTGGCACTTAATCAGGTATGTATGTGTGTATTTGTGAGTGTGTAATGTGTGAGTGTGTGTATTTGTGTGTATGTGTGTGTTTGAGTGAGTGCGTGCGTGTGTGTGTGTGTGTGCGCGCGCGCGCGCGTGTGTGTGTTTATGTGCAGAGGTTAAACAGTATGAGAAGCCGATGTAACAAGAGCATAAAACAAAGTAATATTTCTTAGAGCATGTATCTTTCCCGTGGCTACCAACAGATATGGGTCATGAATCACTTCGCGAACACTAAACACGACAACTAGAGCTTGTGGACTTACATGTTTCAGAAAGAAGTTCTTAAGAGTACCATGACCAAGAGGAATAACAACACTGACAATTTACACTATATGAACGTAGAAGAAAACTGGCTCTGAAAAAGCGTCGGAAACTGAAATATTGTGGCCATTGTAAACGCCACAGTGGCTTGGGTAGAAACGTGATGGACAGCATCATGCTTCCGAAATCTACCCCGGACTGTGATGAACATCAATATAAACACAGAGTGAGTGCAAACTAGGAGGGAGAAGAATCATCATCATCAGCATCAGCTTCATCATCATCATCATCATCATCATCATCATCATCATCATCATCATCATCATCATCATCGGCATCCTCTCATCTCATCTTGTTGCTCTTGCCTCCTGCGGTGTCGAGGTGAAGCCTACACAGCTGGAGAGTGCCCATTTATGGGTTTCATGTATAGATGTTGGCAAGGACTCTGCTATTCCCTCTGTCCATCGTTTACTTGGCCGGCCTCTTCTTCTGCTTATATTTGGTCGGTACATCATTGCTTGTTGTGGTATACTTTCCGTTGGTAATCTAGTTACATGGCCAAACCAGAAAATCTAGCACTGTTATAACCCCAACTTTAGTCCTGATTTCTTCACTTATGATTTTCTCTCTTCTTGATACACTGAGTATTCTTCTCATGAATCTCATTTCTGTGTTTGTGATTTTTCGTTTCTCTTTTTCTGTCATTGTCCAGGTTTGGCATTGGTAGCATAGAGTTGGTAGGAAGATTGTGTTGTAGAGTGCTTTCTTAGTAACTATTGACACGCGTTTATTGGTGCCATTTGTCCAATGAATTGGTTTGCATTACTGCATATAGAAATGAACTGGCCGGAGCAGTGAAGACAACCGATATGTCCTTCTCTTTACACACAACGAGCAATCTCAAAATAGCGAATTACTTTTTTCAAACTCTAACGCCTTTGCTTTACACATCAACCGTCTGTGTACGTTTCAGCAGAACTAGGATGAAAAATAAATACAACGTAGAATTACCCAAGGACATAGATTACCTCGCAAACACGCTGTACTATCATTATTTAGCCCCAATGTTTTTATTTTGAGGCGGGTATGTCTAAAAATACACGCACAGAAGCTGTGTTTTCCATAACTGAGCGGCCGGCATGTCGATGCGCACCGAGAGTTGCATCATCGGAGGCCAGCTGTTGGGAGACTGCGGTTCTTAAACTGGTGTGACAAGAGACATTGATGGTCCGTAAGAGGATTGCTTCTTCTTACGGTCCATGCCGTGTGGTGTTGGCAGTCGTGACTGTTCACAGTGTGCTGTTAGTTAGTTAGTCAGTTCACACTCCAAACAACCGCGGACAGATGTAAAAGCATTTCACGCGAAATTCACAGCTCACAGTGCCGCGCCATGCACTCAGTAGCAGGGCGACGGAACCATACACTTCCAGTTCAAAATGAGGGAAAATGTGAATGAAAACGGTAGCCACGAGCATAAACACTCCAGAGGCCTTAAAAGTTTAAATGCCTATCCTCCATGTTCGGGACCGGAATTCCTCACAGTGTTCTGTGTCGTGTGCTGCTAATAATTTCTTAAACTTATGTTTATTCCAATCCATCCATTCATCGAATCAAATCAATTCTATCATATCTTATCCTGTCCTATCCTATCCATTCCATCCACCCGTCCGCCTGTCTGTCTATATTTTGTTCACGTTGAAAATACTGGGTACAGACATGACATGCGAGCCACCTGTAAAGAAGCTAGTTGGCCATTGCTTTCCTTCTCGGCAGTGATCATACAGGTCGATTACCGTAGCCATTGTCTCCACAAAGAGATCATCTGCCTACCGTCGTGACACTCCAGACCATAACCAATAACTATCTGTTGGCGGCTCCAAGCTTTATCCACCACCTGCACCCATGATTTCACGTTTGCCTGATTAGGGAAATGGGAATAAAACCTTGCCCTAGGTTGTCACGATGTTCTCCAATGCCCATCTGAATAAACATCTGAATGCCTGGTCTTTACTCTAAATCAGGGGCGTGGGGTCTTTATCCCCCCCCCCCCCACATCCAAGTGCCATTTGGATATTTATCATATCATTCGTAGGCCATATACGATTATCAGCCGACAAATTAGCCTGCTATAATTGGTCAACCATTTAGTTATCTCACCCTTTATGTGGGTCAGCGGCGATGGGATTACCGAAACAATTCATAATCCTGCATACCACGTGTGAAACACAACTGAGTGCGAAATGGATTCAGACCACCAAGTGTTGATTTTCTTACAATGGTTTGAGTGTCGCTTGTTCAGAAAGCAATAGCAAAATACTGAACGTAGTAAATTTGATCACAAAACAACCCTATCAAAATGCTGGGATTGAAGGCGGCTTCCTGTAAAAGATATACAAATAACTTTTTTGTTGTAATGGCTGAAACTGCAACTCTTTGCTGAGACGTGTGATGTTAACTGGTATTAATGAAGTTACTACTAGCAACTGATTTTCCAGATTTGCGACGGTCATTCTGGAGTACTGTCGACTCTTTACAATGGTAAATTTCGAGAACAATAATGCTGGCAGCAGTATTTTGCTATATGAAATAAGCTCCTAAACTGATTGAATTTAGTCCCACCTCCGTTGCCTTGGCAGGGCCAAATCAAATTATTTTGCCGGCCGTATACAGCCCGCGAGCCCTATGTTTTCGGCCTGACCTTACATTAATACCACCGACATCTGTCGGTGTATCATTGGCTTAGGGATAGTGAACCCGACATACCGGACTCGAAGTCAGCCACAGATGCTTGAGGAGCAGATCGCTATGCGCTGATTTTCACAATATGAGCTGAGCATCACCCGCTCAGAGAGCAAACTACTGTATTGTTACCAACAAATTGCATGATCTTTGCAGGACGTCGTGATCAACTCCAGGTTGATTGTCTAGACAATTTTGCGTTCAGTAGCTTGCCATTGATTTCTGACCGAGAAGACAATGTTTAAATCCTACTGACCGGTTTAGGGAATGACCCCCCTGCCCCGCCATCAGAGCAAGGAAGGTTAAGTGCTTGGGCGCTCTGATCCTTTTCCAGGATATTGCCTAGAAAATCACACAGAGCCAATTTTAATGGGATTGATTGCGACGTCATGTAGAAAGGACACGAAGTTAAGCAAGATCTATTTCTTCGATAAAACCATTAATTCTGAGCAATCTGCATACATTTTATTTACCACTTACAGCTGCAGGGGATTTGCCAGCAGACCGCCTTGCGTTTGCTTTCATACAATGGTACGAATGCTGATCGTTCGGAAAGCAATGGCAAACTACTGAACGTAAACCTGCCAAGAAATTACAAAACAGCCTATAAAATACTGACGTTGATTGCTACGTCCTGTAACTAACATTCTCTCCTCGCCTCTCCCTTCCAACCTTCTTCTTTTATCTCTTGTACCCTTCATTTCTTCTTCACTCTGACCTCACTTTTCCCATAAACCTCTCTTTCTTCCACGTTCCTCTCTTCATCTTCACACCTGTCGCTCTCTTACCGCCCTTCATTTCCCCTTAACCCCTCTTTCTTTCTTTCTTATTCGTCTTTTCTCTTCCTTCAATCTTTACGTCTTTTCTTTTCTTTGTCCTTCTTTCTTATCCTTCCTCTCTTTCTTCTCTCTTCTCCATTCTTCGCTTTCTCATTCTTTATTTTCTGCTTACTTATTTTTCTCTCTTCCCTACTTCTCCTCTTCCCTTCTTTTTTCCACTCTCCTCCGTACAGTCCGATATTTCCCTCTCCCTCCCATTCTTCGTCCATTCTCTTTCTTCGTCTCTTCCCCTTCTTCCCCATCATTACCCTTCTTCCTATCTCTCTCCCTCTGTCCTCCACCTCTTCCTGTCATTAATCCCTTCCTCAAAACCTACACAATTGTTAAAACTGCATTGGTAACCAAGTGTGAAGAAAACATGCACACCAAGCTATTTTCACCCTAATTCCCAGCGACAACCTGGCAAGGTCTTACTAAACACATGGTGATTACTTTTGCTGGTTGTCTTTTGTCGGCCAAATTGACTTTACAAAGCTAATTTCTTAACACGGCCTCTACCAGCCATGCTTATTGGTTGTTACATAAATCAATTTCAATACAAACCGATACGTAGAAAAATGTGTATTCATTACAGATTCAAGGAGTATGCTCAGTAATGTAGAGAAAGGAATGTTTCGTGTAGAATGGCTCACCTCGCTTCAGAGGTCACAGATTGTGAGAATTGAATGGATATTTTGCCCTGGCCATGCGGGAGCGTTGAGGAATGAACAGACTGACAGGCTGGCAGGGAATGCACCTCTTGGTTATAGATTACCTGTGGAAAAGGGAGAGGTTGTCATGCGCCTGTGAGGCCAAGTGGAGAAGGTGGGGAAACAGATTGAGAACGTATGTGGAAAGAATGAGATTGCGGGGAATCGGCTGGGGTTTTAGAAGAATCTCAAAACTGAGAGCGAAGACCAGGAGAACTTTCAATCACATAGCGGTGGGAACGATTAATAGTGCGACTCTTCTCTGGCTGTTGAACGAGGGGACGAAACGCGTCTTAGAATGTCCTGAGTGCAGTGATGTCGGTTCTTAGCTCAACTCATGTAGAAATCTTGATCAGGCTCCGTTCAACTGTCAGTCTGTCGACGTATTGTAATTGGGGCTCTTATAATATTTCTTTTCTGCTTTTTGGGAAGCGGCTGGCTGAGTGGCTAGAACGCCGGATTCTCGTTCGGGAGACCCGGGTTCGAATCTTCGGTAAGGTGTGGGATTTTTTTCTGTCGGGGTGTAAAAGGAAAATCCTAGCCTGCACAGTTCGCGTCGACCGCACTAGCCAGGCGGTCTCAATTCCTCAGGCTCAAAGACACCCCCCCCCCTTCCCCCCCATGCCATACACGGCATATATTGGCAGTAAATGGCAGTTTGACAGCTTTCTGCTTTTTTTTTTTCTTTTTTTTATTCTACCATTACCCCTACCCTGTTCAACCTCAAGGATAATTTATAGTTAGGGTCCATCACCGGCTCAGAATGATAGTCCTGTGATTGAGTCAGCCATAAAAGCAGCTGCCCAGGTTTTTACCCTCACAGGCTTATTAATCCGAAGGTGATTAATGTCTATACCGCGTAATGCGTTCTGTTACCGAAGATAAGAGTTCTAGCGTATCCAATTTATGTGCGTGTCTGACTTGTGTTAGGTGATGTGGTCAGTGTCACGCCGGCCTCCTTTACTTCTCAGGACATTTACTGGTACCCACTGAAGCCTGGGTCAACCTGGGAGCATGGGCCAATTTTATTATTTATATATGTGTGTGTTTGCGTGTGTGAGTGAGTGTGCGTGTGTGAGTAAGTGTTTGAGTGAGTGTGTTTATGAGTGCGAGTGTGGTATGTGCAACTCTGCGTATGTGGCTGTGTGTGAGTGTGTGCGTATGCACGTGCATGCGTGTGTGCGCGTGCGAGTGTGCTTCATAATCACCGGCACATTGCCGTCTTGACAGATGATAGTTTGTTACATTGTGCTGCAAAATGGCATGATAACTACAACCAATAATGGCGGTAGCGAATGTGACTGATAAGGCCAATTCGCGCTGTAAATGTTCGTCAACAGTGGATACATGTGAACACATAGTCATTTCCACCATCATGCACCATCTTACGTCTCGTACGCTCAGTGTGTGACTTATCTGCAATCATTTTCTCCTTTGTCTTTATTCCATTTCTGATAGTTGCCCTCCATGCAACACGTTCAGCGGCGACTTGCTCCCAATGTGCATTATCAATGCCTGTATCAATCATGTCGCACCTACACACATCTTTGTATCATAGTAGAGGCAGACCCTGAGATCTCCTACCCGTCTGTAATTCACCAAAACATATGTCGTTTGTTATTCTACCATCATCCATCCTCCTAACGTGTCCAACCCATTTAAGTCTACGAAGATTGAGCATGGAACAAACCGTCACACAACCTGATCTTTCCAATACTTCAGTCTTTGTGACTTTGTCTTGCCACTTATGCTGCATAATCAACAACAATGGAAATGCAGACATTAAACAGTTTTCTTCCTCCTCTTCTTCTTCGTTTCTCTTTCCAAAGAAGTGCATCACGTACATTTATGCCCCTCACAGGTCAGGGTGTCCAACATCGGTCTCCTCCTCATCCTCCTCCGCGTCCGCCTCCGCCTCCTCTTCTTCTTCTTCTTCTTCTTCTTCTTCTTCTTCTTCTTCTTCTTCTTCTTCTTCTTCTTCTTCTTCTTCTTCTTCTTCTTCTTCTTCTTCTTCTTTCTCTTTTCTCTTTCCAAGGAAGTTCATCACGCAAGCGGGCGCGCGGGCGCTCGTACGCACCTGCGCACCTGCGTACCAGCGCGCGCGCACGCACGCACGCACGGACTTGACGGACGGACGGACGGACTTGACGGACGCACGCACGCAGGCAAGCACGCACGCACGCGCGCGCGCGTGCGTGCGTGCGTGCGTATGTATGTATGTATGTATGTATGTATGTATGTATGTATGTATGTATGTGTGTATTATACTTCTGTTTGTGGGTATGTCTGTCTGTTTGTCTACGCAGGCACCCATGCAAGTACGCAGACAAGCAATAACATATGCATGTATCATTTATGAATGCAGACATACATTAAATGAACTGCCAGACTACAGTTTCTCATGAGACAAAAAAAAGTTTCCTTATGCTCCCTGTGAGGTCACGAAACGCAAAACCACGACCACACAACTTATGTAACCAGACAGCCCCAGACAGCGCTGCCAAGAGTTCATCAAACGTCTCATTCTTCAGCCCCATATACCTTCAAATTAAAAGAAATAATCTCGATGCTAAAAATAAATATCCCCTCAGCGATTCTGTTCTTATGTTAAGTGAACGTGTTCATTTTTCCGATGATACTTTTACAACATATTTCTGCGTTTCCCCCATGAGGTCGTAAATTACCCCACACGACCGTCGCGTTACCATATTCATACCATCAATTATTGCAACTGTTCTATTTTCGGCTACCCATAATCCAAATTGCAGTCACGAAAGAGCCTATTTGCGGCAGACTTTCAATATGGAGGTCGTGAGAAAATTCTGTAAAATTACGTTTTTCGTCTTTCCTAGAGAACCTGAAACAGAAATAGTCGGAAAACATTTCCACGTAAAGTAAATGGTGTGCAAGAACGGCTAAAAGAAAAAGAACTGGTAACAGAACAAGAACTGGTAAAAAAGCAAGTCTTTTTAAGAGGAACGAGTATGAAACCTACATTCATATTATCAATCAACACTTTCTTTATCCATTCACTTATCCATCCGTTCGCCCACCCGTCTGTTCGTCAGCCCATTCATCTATCAATCTTTCCCTCCATCCATCAATCCATACATATGTCCACAAATCCATCCATCCATCAATCCATCCACCCAACCATCTATGCATCCATCCATTCAACCATCCTTAAATCCACCCATCCAACCGTCCATCCATCCACACATCCATCCGCCCATCCATCCATCCATCCATCCATCCATCCACTGATCCATCTACCCACCCATCCATGCATGAATGCATGCATCCATCCATTCACCCACCCATCCATCCGCCCATCCTCCGATCCATCCGCCCATCCATTTAGCCCTTCCATCCACTCACCCACTCACTTACCCATCCATCCGCCCATCCATCCATCCATTCATCCGCCGATCCACCTGCCCTTCCATCAGCCCATCCATCCATCCATCCATCCATCCATCCGTCCGTCCGTCCGTCCGTCCGTCCGTCTGTCTGTCTGTCTGTCTGTCTGTCTGTCTGTCTGTCTGTCTGTCTGTCTGTCTGTCTGTCTGTCTGTCTGTCTGTCTGTCTGTCTGTCTGTCTGTCTGTCTGTCTGTCTATCTATCTATCTATCTATCCATCCACCCATCCATTCGCCCATCCATCCATCCATCCATCCACCCATCCATCCATCCGCCCATCCATCCATCCGCCGATCCATCAGCCCATCCATCCATCCATCCATCCATCCATCCATCCATCCATCCATCCATCCATCCATCCACCCATCTACACATGTGTATTCTACTTTCACCCGTTATTCCCTGCTGGGGCATAGGTCTTCAACGAACTGGCTGCAAGACTTCTGCTACCTCATGCAGCTCTTCCCATATCCTCCCCATTTGATTCACTTCTGTCTATAATGCTCTTCTCCGTGTGTTTAATATCCACCTCTATTCTGTTTGATCTATGGGTTCCAGATACAGAACTCTCTAGTTATACTATCCTCACTTTTTCTAAACGTGTCCTATTCAGCGCTTGCGTCTTTTCCTCATCCCTTGCTTCACTGGTGTGTGTTTAGTTCTCTTTATGAGCTCCGCTTTGGTAATTCTACTGATATTCATCAAACTCGTTGATCGTTTAAGACGCATTCAGCCATAACAATGATACAGATGTTTCCTTTGTATTTCCAGGTAGTGTCTTTCAATTAGTAGTGTCAGTTTGTTTTTGTTTGTTCTGTGCTGACGAAGGCTTTGGGGACAACGTCCATTTTGTTTCCTGTAATCGTGGTCTAGTAAAGTTCACAATCTACTTCTCGTTGTTTTTTTTTTTTTTTTTTGGTGTGTTGGTGATTCATAGTTCTAACATACCACCTTAGTCTTCTGTTCTCCCACCGCAGACATCAATTAATGAATGTAAGTCAGTGTTTCCCAACCTTTTTTGTGCTATGCCCAACCTAAGCCTTTCTAAAATTATTATTCCCCCCCCCCCCCACCCACCTAACATATACATTATTTTTAATACTCAAAAATTGAAATGTTCACTAAAGAAACTTGAATGATAGGTTTTAGGAAGATATCAATAGGAAATTATTGAGCAAACACAGTAAGTAAATTTTCAAAACGTATAATGGAGAACTGAAATTCAAATACAAAATAATTTTAATGAAAGATTTGTCTATATTATTTTAATTATTAGTAATTATTTATTATTTAAATTTAGTGAGACCCTTGCGCTTGATGCTTGCTGCAAAGAGATCTTATGTCATGTTCCAATTTAGTTATCTTCAGTCTCAAGTCTCCCCGTTTTGTTATATCCAGCCGATTTCTTCCATTTTCGAATTGCCCCCCTTAAGATTCGAATTGCCCCCTGTGGGGCCTGGGCCCCACGTTGGCAAACACTGATGTAAGTAGTTTATTAGTAATTGCTCATTCATCCTCCATGTTTCTCATCCATACAGTCATCATCATAAAATGTCGTGCCCACTG
This sequence comes from Cepaea hortensis, assembly GCA_963921405.1. NCBI lineage: Eukaryota > Metazoa > Mollusca > Gastropoda > Stylommatophora > Helicidae > Cepaea > Cepaea hortensis. The sequence goes on from OY992876.1 coordinate 298,442,799, forward strand.
GCATAGTCGTTCATGACTCTCCACAGATCTCGGTCTTTGGTTTTCTGGATCAACTCTGCCGTTGATATTCCTCCATGCCACCGTCACAATCTATCCAGCATCATTTTTCGTGGTCTGTCTCTGCCTCTCTTCCCTCGATCTTTCCAGTTGTCACGATGTTCTCCAGCGCCTTTCTTCTCATCACATGATTAAAACAGGCTGTTTATCTCTTTCTTATTGTTGTATATAATGTTCTTGTTTCGTTAGCCCTTTAATGCATTCGTTGTTAGTTACGTTGGCAGTCCAAGGAATTCGCAACATTCGTCTAAGGAACCACATCTCTGTTGCTTCCAATCTCTTCCTAATTTGTTCATTTATATTCCAAGATTCACTGCCATACAATTCCAATTCAAATTTTCGAAAAAAAAAATCTCAATTTCGGTCTCGTCTAACCTGCTTCCTCTGCGGTGGTTATTTTTGAGAGCCGTGGTTTTTGTGGGTTCATTCACCCTGGTTCTTGTCTTGTTCGCTCTTACGAGTGAGTCCTATCTCGGACTGGTTATGTTGGTTTGTGTCTGTGATGTCAGCTGGGGGATCGGTCGGCGGCTGTCCTTTGTTCCCGTCTCCTCTGGTGGCATATTTGGTAAATAAAGTCTCCTGGCTTGACTGGTTGCACTGCTTATAAGGATTTTTTATTTAGTCTTGTTGCCTCCTTTTTTGTGTATTTTCTGTATCAGCTTTTCGATGTTTTCATTTTATTCCTTGTGCCTGTTTTCCCTGTCGAGTTTGAGTTGTTGTTGCCTTTCGATTTCTTCCTCTATGGTCAGCCATGGGACGATCTCTCCATCATCTATATAGTATTGCCATGGGTGTTCGTCATTCTCGCATAAATCTGGTTCTTCAGCGATACGGCAGGGCATTGGTTTCCCCTTAAGTTTCTTGTGCTTCTTTGCTTTTTCTTCCAGCGCCTACTGTATTCCTTGCATTTGAGTTCGTATGTCCTCAATATCTCTGCGATTTCTTCGTCGGTAAATATTGGTGGGGTCGGGGCGTCCTCTCTGCCGTCGTCAGGGTGCTCATCTCGGTTTTCTTCGGATGTCTGGCGGGATATTGGTTTCCCTTTGAATGTTTCGGGCGTCGTGGTTGGGTTGCTGGCTTTCGCTTGCGATTCAGGCTCGATCTCTTGGTTTTCATCTTGCGGTTTCTTGTACGGCTTCTGTTGTTTTGTTTCGGAAAAGTTCCATTTCAGCTTTCTGTAGTTCTCCGCTAATCACTGGTATCATGAAGGCTAATAGACTACAATGGCTGGGGCATATAGAAAGAATGGAAGATAATAGGGAAACAAAACTCGCTTACACTCAGGAAATAAATGACCGTAGACCCCGAGGTAGACCAAGAAGACGGTGGAGAGATAATACATGTACAGACCTACAAGCACTTGGAATCAACGACTGGCAAGAGAAGGTCCACCAGAGAGACGAATGGAGACGGATTGTATTTGCAGCAAAGAACCTCAATGGCTCGGAAAGCTGAAGAAGAAGAAGAAGGATTTCTTCGTTTTCCTTCTTTATCAGTGCCATATGTTCCACTTCTTGCTTGATGTTTTGCTGTATCTCCTTCATTTCCGCCAGTAGTTTTACGTTGTCGCTGGTCAGCAGTGCCTTGACTTGTCTCTTCAACTCGTCTGTTTTTGCAGTTGATCTCTTTCAGCTTGTGATATATCCGTGGCTGTCTCGCACCTTCGCATTGCTTCGTTGTATAGTGTTAGTTAGTTAGTTAGTTAGTCACGGTTCCAACTTCATGGCAACGGGTTGTCCCCATATTGCTCCGTTCCTGTGCCAGTGAATATCACAAAATGCTCCTCACTGCCCCATGTGAACAATGGAATAGACAGGAGTGTCGGCAAGCCAACAGCCCGCACAGGTACACTGTGCATAATGCCGCCGCCAGAATGCCAACACAAATGTCCTCCAAGAAAAATACAGTTCATCGTCGATGAAAACGGCAGTTGTATAGTGTATTTGTGTTGATGGCGAGCTTTAAGACGTCTCTGTGTGTTGCAGGTACGGACAGCCCAAGTATCTTACTCCATGCTTGCTCAGGCAGTTGGCGCACTTTCTTTTGTTGTTGGGTGCTCGAAAGTCCGTGTCCAGCTTGACCAGCGGACACTCCTTGAATGCGTGGTGATCGGCGCAATACCGGCAGATTTCTGTCTTACTGGGACATGCTGCTCTGCTGTGGCCGGCCCTCTGTGGAACATTGATTGATTCTTGGGATGAATCTCTCTGGCTGTTGTATTTTCTTGTTGATTGATACTGTGGTCGGCATTTCGCTGCCCTCCGTCATCACCACTGCCAAGGTTGTAGGTATCTTGGAGTAGGTGAGGAGCCGCTCCGCCTTCAAGAATCGGATGTGAAGATTCTCTTCTCTTAGCTGCTTCAAGATTTCTTCGTCTGATAGCTCCACTTGGATACGCTTGACAACCCACTTGCTTGTCGGGGAGTCGGTGTTTCCGACTCTGGTGTCTTTCTCCTCTCTCTGCTTCTCAGTAGGTTTGGCTCTTGTCTGTGGTGGGCTGTCGACATTCTCCCTCGTGGTGGCTTCAGTAGTCGCAGTAGTTTCAGGTTCTTTGTTACAGCTCACAGGCAGGCTCTCCACGTTCTTCTTCTTGTCGGCTCCCACGTTGCACATCTTGGATACCGCGTGTCTTTTGGTGTTCTTGCAACGTGCCATTTTACTCTCCTGTATCAGGCCTCTTGACTTGTTCAGGTGACTTGTCTTGATAGTGTTCGCAGTTGCGAATTCACTGCCATACAGCAAAACAGGTTCTATATAGCTCTTCAACACTCTCTTTCTTACATTCAATGAGAGTGACTTATTGCATACGATATTCTTCATTTTCTGAAATGCAGCCTTTGCTTGCCCTATTCTGTCGTAATAAGTGTCGTCCCTGGGTGAGGGGAATCAACACCCACATTCTTTTAACTCCATATCATTATCTTGAGGATCTCTTGGATCTCTGTCCACAAAACCCCATCAGTCTTTGGATATTTCTCTCTCTCTCTCTCTCTCTCTCTCTCTCTCTCTCTCTCTCTCTCTCTCTCTCTCTCTCTCTCTCTCTTCTTCTTCTTCTTCTTCTTCTTCTTCTTCTTCTTACCACTGGACCATGCCCCCTCTCATTCTTTTACAAAACATACTGCACAAATCTAGCTTCTAACAAAATACATTAATTTATTTTTAAAAAGTGTCAGGTATGTGCAACGTGTGTGTGTAGAATGTCTGTCGTATAATCTAGGGTGTATGCAGAATCAGACCGAACAGCTCAGGATCAAAGACCGCTTTCATCACAGTACCGGCCACACAACAGCGCCATAGATCAAGTACAGAAGGACCTCACCAAATTATGCGTCTCTCCGGCCAGGTGTCGACCTCCTCCAGTGGTTCTTGGATAGTCCGGATGCCTGGTCACCAAGGGTGGATGTAGTCCAATACTGATCATGAATCCGTCACACACAGTGTAACTAATATGTCACTAAAAGTTATGTGATCTGATAACCCTTGTACAGTAAAATAAATGTTTACTGTCACTTTGAAACAAAATGTTAATTGTTAATTTCCCACAGGAATTCACCATTTGGAAAACACAATGTTAATTGGTAATTTCTCACAGGAATTCACCATTTGGAAAACGCAATGTTAATTGTTAATTTCTCTATATAAATACTATTGTCCCTGTTACTGGTGGTATTGTAAGTATCTTCACTCTAATATGATGATAACTACCACGGAGGAATCACTCTTAGATGATCGTCGGTTCCTGCTCAGTAGAGGCCAGGTTCTTGCAGACCCTCTGGGTTATGGGCCCAGTGCAAAGGCCGCTGAGTAAAACTGCCTTCAATGATCGAGCCATAATCTTCTTCTATGACTTGTCTGCTAGCTTTTTTGGAAAACATAGTGGAACCATATATTTATTCCCGTCTGAAATCGAGACCACTAAATCACACAATGGACAAATGTCCGCCGATGTAAATCAACATAAGACACAGTGGTCTCTTTCCATAATCAGATCAGGAACATCAAACACGTCCTTGTTGCCTCACAACATTTGGTCGACTCCCGCCAAAGGTGTTTGTCCAGACTGTTTTAAAACTGTGTCTGAATGACGTCACAAATCTGACTAGACACTAAGCGTCGAGAAACTATTGTTTTCTCTCCTTTTCCGACTCGATGTAAACAACCGGCCGGCTGTCCCGCTTTAATCTGGGGAATTGTTCCCGGTACTCCAAAAAGTCTTGCCGGCTTGTGATCTGGAGAAATCTTTCCCCCACAACAAAAGATCCTGCCGACTCTCATCAGGACAATCTGTCCCCAATATCAAAGAATGGCGGCTGCCTGTAGACGAATGGCGAGACAGTCTTTCATCGATCGACAACTCCAAGAATTCCGTGACATATTCTGCTCTTGATCTCTGTTGTGCATCTTCCATCTGATGTTATAAATGTCCCTAGATATTTAAAACTATCCACTTGGTGAAGAATTTTGTCTTCTATATCCATTTCACATTTGGGTGTCACCTGTTTCTTTGATATCACCATTGTTACTGTTTTCTTGATATTCAAGGAGAGTCCTTTCTTTGCACTCTCTGTTACTACAGATCCATACAACACTGTTGATTTAATCCACGGGTATCTCCATCCATGAAGCCCAGAAACGAGCACTCCCCCGATGTTTACGCTTCACCTCTACACCGCTAGGTACATGAGGAACAAGATAAGAAGAAGAAGAAGAAGAAGAAGAAGAAGAAGAAGAAGAAGAAGAAGAAGAAGAAGAAGAAGAAGAAGAAGAAGAAGAAGACGACGAAGACGAAGACTACGAAGACGAAGAAGAAGACGAAGAAGAAGAAGAAGAAGAAGAAGAAGAAGAAGAAGAAGAAGAAGAAGAAGAAGAAGAAGAAGAAGAAGAAGAAGAAGAAGAAGAAGAAGAAGAAGACGACGACGAAGACGAAGACGAAGACGAAGACGAAGACGACGAAGACGAAGACAAAGAAGAAGACGACGAAGACGAAAACTACGAAGACGAAAAAGAAGAAGAAGAAGAAGAAGAAGAAGAAGAAGAAGAAGAAGAAGAAGAAGAAGAAGAAGAAGAAGAAGAAGAAGAAGAAGAAGAAGAAGAAGAAGAAGAAGAAGAAGAAGAGGAAGAAGAAGAAGAAGAAGAAGAAGAAGAAGAAGAAGAAGAAGAAGAAGAAGGTCTTTTTCGGCTGTGGAACATATATTCTATCTCAGCTAATCTTCCTATTTTAATCTAATTTAACTCGTCTGATCTATTAACTCTAATCTGTCTATTCCCATCAATCTAATCTAATATATCTTACTTAACCGAATCTATCTAATGGAATCTCATGTGCTCACATATTTAATCTCATCTCATCTCATCTCATCATGTTCCTCTTGTACCTTGAGGTGTCGAGGTGAAGTATAAACAGCGGGAGAATGCCCGCTTATGGGCTTCATGTATCGACGTTCCCATGGATTATGTTTTTCCCTGCGTCCATCGTTTACGTGGTCGGCCTCTTCCTCTGCTTCCCTTTGGTCTGTACATCAATGCTTGTTGTGGTATACTGTTAGTTGGTAACCTACTTAGGCTTGCTACCTTCTAATAACATCTAGTGCGGCCAGTGGCGTCACTGGGGTTGGTGTCACCCAGTGCGGTAAACTCTTGGTGTCACCCCTCTAGACTTTCACCATGGTCTTCTTCCGGGTGTTCCTGTACCATATATAATCGCATATAGTAATGTTTGTAAAATAAGTCAAAAAGTTAATAAGGACATCTCTGTGGCTGAAGGGCTTGCGAACGCGGTTTGTGAGCCCGTATACCCGGGTTCGAAACACGGCGGTGCTGGTTTTTTCGAAAAAGGTATAGAGGCCGGTCGTTCAGAAAGCAATGGCAAACTACTGAACGTAACACTTGCCTAGTACATCAACAGCAGCTGAAAATGCTGGTGTTGACTGCAACGTCCCGTAAGGGATACGCAACACAAAAGAAAGAAAACAAATTGAACAATATAACTTCAATACTTCAGGTAAAACATAAATAAAGAACTTCGACAAACTCGGACAAAGTTAAATTTTTGTTATTTTGCTATGTCTGCTTTGTCAAATTTGCAATTTTTTTATTTTGGTGTCACCCCTTGATGGTGTCACCCGGTGCGGCCCGCACCCCCCGCACCCCCCTAGTGACGCCCCTGAGTGCGGCTACAACACCCACTTTAGTCCTTATTTTTTTTTCATTTCTGACCTTATCTCTTCTTGATACACGAGTATTCTTCTCAGAAATCTCATTTCTGTTGTTGTGATTTTTCTTTTCTCTTTGTCAATTATTGTCCAGGTTTGGCATTAGTAGCATAGAGTTGGTAGGAAGATTGTGTGTAAAGTGCTTTCGTAGCAGTTACTGATACCTGTTTGTTATTTAGTATTGGTGCCATTTGTCTAATGAATTGGTTTGCTTTATTGTATCTATTTTCGACCTCCCATTTGATGATATTATACTTCCTAGGTACTTGAAACTCTTTACTTGTTTCAATGGATGTTTGTTTAGGTAAATCTTCAGTTTCAGTCATTACCTCTGATTTACTTGTGCTAATTTTCATGTTATGCTCCCTACACATTTCATTTAGACTATTCATATGGTCTTGTAATTCAGCTTCTGATGTTTCTAATAGTGCTTGGTCGTCCACAAACAGGAGTTCTCCAATGATTAGATTTGCAGATGGTTCTTCTTCCGTGTTCTCGTCATGCGGTGTTCTTGTGGTTTCTGTTTGGCTCGTTTCTTTACATGTGTTGTCTATATATGTTATAAACAAGAGAGGGGACAGGACACAACCTTGTCGTACTCCGGATATTGTGGTGAAGGGTTCTGAGTGTCCTCCAGTTGCTCTCACTATGCATTCACTGCTGTTGTGTAACCTTCTACATAGGTTTGGTAGATGTGTACTCACTCCATGGCCACCACTCGCCACCTGCCCGTGGAGGCGAGGTCGCGGAGGATTAACGCTGAGCCGCCATCGTCTGGAGCCTACCTTGTGCCAGACGTATTGGTTACCCATTCCTCTGGAAAACACAAGGCAAGACTGAGAGAGGGAACATGTCGTTTGGGCATCACATGTTTCTCTGAAGCTCTGCCCAGGCATTGTGATGGTAATTTGGCCACATTCCAACTTACATACTTTGGTCTGTCAAGACTGCAAGGTGCCACTCACTCACTCCATATTGTTTAAGGATTCCCTACAGCTTGTTTCTATCTACTCTATCAAATGCCTTTTCTTGGTCGACAAAGGCTAAGTAGAGTGTTTCACTGAATTCGATTGATGTTTCTTTAAGTTGTCTAAGAGCAAAAATGGCATCTGTGCATCTTCTGTTTATCCTAAATCAAAGTTGTGTTTCGCTTAGCTGGGGTTCTAAAGTAATTCGTAACCTTTTCTCAAGAAATTTGCAAAATGTTTTCCTAGTATGACTAAACAGTGAAATGCCTCTGTATTGTGTGCAGTCTCTTTTGCTGCCTTTGTTTTTCCAAATTGGGATAATTATGGCGTTTCCCCAGTCTCGTGGTGTCTGTTGTTCTACCCAAACATAGTTGAATAGTCCATTTAGCCTTTCTATTCCTACTTCTCTTGCTGCTTTAATTAGTTCATTTGGTATTTCATCTTGTCCTGGTGATTTGTTCAATGAGGTTAATCTGGCGGCTTCTATAATTCTTCTTTCAGTATCTCTGGTTCTAGTTCTTCGGTAGCATCTGTGTCGGTTTCTTAAATTCCTATGATATTTGATGGGATGTCGAGAAGTTGTTCGAAGTACTGTTTCCATCTTATTAGGATTTCATTTTGTTCACTTATTGTTTCTCCATTTTTGCTGTTAATTATTTCAGTTGGGTCAAAGGGTTCTCCTCTGGTTCTCATTGCACTTATCTTTTTGTAGAAGTTTCTAGTTGCCTCCTTGTAGTTTTTATTTAGGGTTTCTGAATACTCCTCCCAGTCTTTTTGTTTTCCTCTTTTTACTATTCTATTCACATGTCTTCTCGCTATTCTAAATTCTATGTAATCGCATTCCTGTTTGCTCTTCGACCACTTTTTATATGTTTTTTCCTTTTAATCTTTTACAGCTTTTTATATTTCTGTGTTCCACCAACGTGTTATTATTTTATCCGTGTTTTGCGTTTTTTCGTGGTTCCACATGTTATTTTTGCAGTATTTAAAATGCTTGATTTGAACATCTCCCATTTTTCTTCCACTTATCTATCTAGTGTAATTTAATCTATCTAATATCATATAGCTAATTTCGTCTATCTAATCTAATACAGGACGTGTTTTTAATGACATTGCAGTGTTTAAAAATATTGCCAGTCCAAGTTGTGTATTTACCTCTTATGTTGCATGAACTTTACAGAGGGTGAATACAAAACTTGGACCGGCAATATTGTAAAACACTGCACAGTCATTAAAAATACACCCTATAAATCCGATATAGAATATTCTAGTCTAGGCCCGTGGAGATCAGCGTAGCCGAAAGGTTTATCGCCCTCACGCTTAAACTTCCGCTGCGCTGAGGGCTGGGTAATGGGTTAGTTCCACACACCGGTCAGTAGGATTTCCATGTTGACTTCTTGTACATTGGCTTGATGGCAACGTCTTGCAAAGGTCCAGTAAACAATATAACATAACACAAAGCAATGTAGCTTTGCAGAACATAATTACGAAACATACAGGACATTGCGGCGACTAGCCTTCATCAGCAAACAAATACATACACAAAACACAAAATATAGTCACGGAGAAAACCCTCCAGTGACTACGTTTAGGCACAAGAACGGAACGAAAAGAATTAAAAGATGGGAAAATGAGAACAATGAAGAGAAAATAAAAATTTCACCAAAAAAAAAATGTTTGCTGCTTATCTCAGAATTCCAGGCTGTGAATGCAAAGGTCATGCACATTTGTTAGTCTAGTCCAGTCTATCTAACTACCTGTCAACTGAACAATCTATTTATTCATTCATCCACCCAGTACCACTTCCATACACCCATATATCCTATCATTCACCCGTCCATAGATCCTCCTACTCATCCATCCTTCAATCCAATCATTCACCCATTCACCCTCCGACCGGCCCTTTTATCTACACACCCACCCATCCATCCAATAATTTGTCCGACCATCCATCCATCCAGCTATCCATTAATCCACCCACCCATTCATCCATCCACTCATCTATCCATCCATCTAATTATCCATCAGCCCCTCTATCTGTCCATCCATTCATCCCTCCATCCGCCCATCTCTCCCTCCACCCATTCACCCACCCATACATCCATACATCCATCCTCTCACCCACCCATCCACCCACCTATCCATCAATCCTCCCACCACTCTCCCATAAATCCATCCACCCATCCAGCTACCCACCCATCCAGCCAACTATCCACCTACATATCCATCATCCACCCTCCCACCCTCCCACCCACCCATCCATCCACCCATCCATTCACAACTGATTCTGCTGTAGTAACAGCAAACATTGCAAACACAGAACCTTCCGCTATAAACCAAAAAAATCCCAGGGACCAGCACGTCAAGCATCACAGATGTACCAACGACCCGGACCTTTCCATGCAAATCTTCAAGGTCGCAAATACCTGAGTTATGAGAGAGGGAAAACTAACCCGTTAGGCTTCACCGGAAATCTCTTCCAGGTCAAGGGGGTTCGGTTGTTGCGCATGCGGGCCGAGGTAAGGTTTACGCGAGGTGGAATTGTTCAGTTGTGAACTTTTGCTGACGTATTACACACGGGGGAGGTCCTGCGGCTAACACAGAAGTTAAATTGTACAGGGTGTATTTTTAATGACTGTGCAGTGTTTGAGAATATTCCCGGTCCAAGTGTTATATTTACCTATTATGTTGCACGAACTTTACAGAGAGTGAATACAAAACTTGGACCAGCAATATTTTCAAACTATGCACAGTCATTAAAAATACACCCTATGGTGTTTACACGTGTTGACTGGTAGCCTGGAAGATAGGGAGAAGGATAAAGGAGAAAAGAAGATCAGGAAAGAAGGATGTGGGATATGGGAGATGGAAACGGTTGGAAAGAAGAGAAGAAAAGAAAAGATTGAAAGCAGGGCCGTGCGATAGATTTTCTCAGTATGATGCAAGTCTTCGAAATGTCATCCCTTAAATGTTTTTGTCTTAAAGAATGCCGCCACGACCCCTTATTCTACCCCTTTACGGTGCCGCCTGACGCGGCCGGATCTCTGTATCATAGCATTATATGAATACAATTTGGTGGAACTGCGGTAACGCTGTGGAAATATAAGTGAGACAGTATGGAAAAATGGTTTTCACATACCGCCTTTTTGAAACAGAAAGTTCACCGACCAGTATAAGTTCAAAATTAGTGAGTGACCGGGCGCTGACTTGATCATGGCCTGCTAACCGAGAGTTTACCTTTCGTTGTTAGTGAAATGAGAAATTCAGGAAACATGAAACCAAAACGTAGCATAGGCTTTCTGGGGAACAGTCAGTTTGGGCAAGAAGTACAACGGAGGTGGCTAGATATATGGGAACGGCCACGCCTCATGAACCAGACCAGGCGAAGGCAGAAAAGGTAAGGTCTTCGACCTCAAGCTATAACCTAGTGGTGTCAAGGGATCTAGAATAAAGCGGTTTAGGGAGAATTAATTATGCAGCACAGCTAAATGCTGATTGGGTAGTCTTTCACAAGGAAGAGAAACGTCACGTGATTCCAGAAAGAAGCGCCAAGTATATAGAGATATATATTTTGGAATCCAGTCAGTTAGAAGAGTCGAGCAGGAGAGAGGACAGTTAATAGTGGACTCCGGGAGCGGCGGGGGCCTGAGCCCTCTTGGGGCAGCCCAAGGAACATAGTAACAGGACTTCAGAAATTGTGGCTAATCCGTGCCCAAGTCTGTATAGTATCTGTAGGAGGAGGAAGTGAAGGAAGACGGACAAGCGCTCATGCTAGAACTCGTCTGAATCACTGATAGGAGTGAGAGCGACTAAGGATCTGTGAACGGAACCTACCCAAGGCAGATAAGCCAAAGAAGGGAAAGACACGCAGAGTCCGAGGGTTGTTAAAGTGCAAGAAAGCCACTTGAGTTAAGAGGACCGCCAGCTAAGGAGACCGCTCGTTAGTTGCAGTAGATGGCTAAACGTCATACAGGACGACCATAGCCAGGGACGCTGCGGTTGGAACCACACAGGAGACTAATATCAAATACAACTGGAAACTGGTGGTGGGATCCACGGCAAACGAGGTTGAAGAGAGCAATCGTATTTCAAATATGGGACCCAGATGATCAACTGGACGGCAGAAGTTGAATGTAAGTTGACATAAGACTTAGACCTAATTAGTTTAATTGTATATTATAATCAGATATCTTTGTTTAGAGAGCTATAGCAAACTACCGTAGGTGAACTTACCGCGTAATCATGAACGACCGACAAATGTCAGGACTGAATGCGACGTACTGCATATTACCGATATTTAAATGGCCGAAATAGAGTGATGGGAGTCATATTAATCGGTTAGATAAGCAGAGTGTGGATAAACTGTATATGTTCATGTAAACTGAGCCATTAGCCTACAAGATTAATGAGAACTAGGCTAGTGCAAGTGCATGTAAATACGAAGAGATGGCAGTATTGCAAGAATATAGACACAGCGACCAAACACAGCAGACGGCAGAAGAAGATAGCCAGGCACTCGCGATCACTAGGTCAACCAGACAATAGGGGCAGGTGAGATCGTTGGCCAGAGACGGGGCGGGCACAGGAAAGAATGTGTGTCTTTTGTTCGCTGGACATAGGTAAAAGGAGGTCGCGCTTCTGCGGCTGTGTAGCTAAGGTGTAGTTAGGCTGGCCCGGCGTGGTACAGGCAGCGAGTTCAGATCTTCGGGTGAATGGTTAAATACTTAATGTTGGCTGTAGGCGGCGCGTCGGGAAATAGGCGATAATAATATTAGTTAAACATATGTGTTCACAATAAGATTCTTAATTTATGTTATGGCTAAGATATACTAATACTAGTATAGATAAAGAAGCGATAGGTGTTAAGGAATTTGTAGGTAGTGAAAGACTAATGTTTATTCTCACATAAAACTCACGGGTATTGTTTTATACTGTTTCAGGCATTGCCTGGGTAAAAGGGAGTCGCCCAAGCATACCGGGCATACTTGTCTAAACAGATATTCATCTGAACAAAATAATCCCTGGGTATATGGATTGATGGATCAATCTATGGATCAATGGGTATTTGGGCTGAATACATGTACCACTAATAAGCCTACGAAAAGATAGTTACGAAACAAAGGCCGGTGTAGTTCCTAGCTTTAGTCTTTTACTTCATGCGGTTAATAGGTGATAAATAGTGGCATTCCCCTAACATCCAGTGGCATAGGCTGTTACACTATCTATCTCTCTCTTGTGAGGCAATGCAGCATCGTATTATTACAGTTCAATATGCATTATGTGTCTGCAATGCATGTACTGATTACTCTATGCGATTATGTTGTAGATTGTCACTCTGTTATTGTTCAAGAAGGAAATAAATATACGATTGAGTTGTCTTTTATTTCGACTTGTCAATCTGAAGTAATATAAGTAGAGTAGCGTAGTGACCTTATGAGGTGGGTTGTACATCTCTTCTATAACCTGATAACACACACCACGAGACATTGATGGTGCAATAGTAATTAACTATTGTTCTCACGCGGAGACACGAACCTACATCTGTCGTATCCCTTACTCTCATCCTTTTTCTCCTTCTCTCTCTCTCTCTCTCTCTCTCTCTCTCTCTCTCTCTCTCTCTCTCTCTCTCTCTCTCTCTCTCTCTCTCTTCATATTTCTTTACTATCAAAGGTAGTGTGTAGTAGGCAGAGTTCGACTGAGGAACGAACTTTTAGGCTTCACACTATTTATATCGTTTCTACCATTTCCCTCATCATTCTTTTCTTTCTCTCCTCTCTCCCTCCTCTCTTATTCTTCCTCTTCTTTTCTAGCTGTCACATAAGCAATATAAAATAACACACAGTAATGCAGCTTTACATAACAGTATTACGACACATACAGGGCGTTGCGGCGACTAGCCTCATCAGTAAACAAATACATCCCGTCCTTATGCCTTAATGTAGTCATCAGAAGATCTTCTCCTGTACAATATGTTGTGTTTGTTTCGTGCATGTATTTGTTTGCTGATGAAGGCTAGTCGTCGCAATGTCCTGTTTGTGTCGTAATTCTGTTATGTAATTATGCATTACTTTGTGTTATTTTATATTGTATCATAGCACAGCACGGCACGGACCTGAATGAAAGAGGAGTGGTGAAGGTCAGTAGGGAATTTTTTTTTTAAAAAAACATAAAAAAAAAAACAGACGAAAAAGAAAGAAAAGAATTAAAAAAGAGAAAATGAGTGAACAAAGCGATGGAAAGATGCAATTAACAGGTGAGATGGAAAGAGGAGAATCAAAGAAGAAAATAACCAAAAGAATTAACGAAAAGAAGATAAGAAGATAAGGAAAACAGAGAAGAAACGAAGAGATGATTGATTGATTGATTGATTTAGGAACCGACATCACAGCATTCGGGTCATTCCCATAAGCGCTCCGTCCCCATCCTCAGCAGCCAGCGAAGAGTACCAACACTAATAGTTCCAGTAGCAATTAAAAAAATTTTTTTTTTTTAAAACAGACGAAAAAGAAAGAAAAGAATTAAAAAAGAGAAAATGAGTGAACAAAGCGATGGAAAGATGCAATTAACAGGTGAGATGGAAAGAGGAGAATCAAAGAAGAAAATAACCAAGAGAATTAAAGAAAAGAAGATAAGAAGATAAGGAAAACAGAGAAGAAACGAAGAGAGAGAGAGAGAGAGAGAGAGAGAGAGAGAGAAACAGAGAGAGAGAGAGAGACAGAGAGAGAGAGGAGAGACAGAGGGTGGGAGGAAGAAGAGCAAGACAGTAGAAAAACAGACAGAAAGACAGTAGAAAAGGGAAGACGAACATGAACAACGATAAGGAAATGAGATTTTTTTTAAAAAGACAGACTGAAGAGAATGAAAACAGAGGTTACAGCTAAAACAGAAAATAAGAGAACCAAATAATAGAAGAAAGTAACAGAATGACAAAAGAAGCAAAGGAGGTGGCTTATAGGTACGACGCTCACCTTTAACTGGAGAAGATAGGGTCATGGGTCACACTGTAAAGTTGTATAACGTAAGAAACCTGAAGATGCCTAGCTATGTGCGATCGCGACGTAAGACTGATCCGAGTCTCTGGTAGAGGCTATGATGGAGACCCAACATTACCCATGCCTACGGCAACGCAGAATGATGATGATGCTGATGATTAAGCATGTGGTAGTGGATCTGACGTCTTACCTTCTCTGATAAGGGCCGGAAAACTAAAATGACCAGTATGCACGTTACTCTCGATAAAAATCCAGCAGCAGTTAAAAATCGAAAATAATAGTCCACAACTACTGTTTTCCAGACGACGACGTTTGAAAAATTATAAACCTACCCACAAGAATGAATTACTAAGACACAGAGAAGTAGACGGTAAGCTTTACTAGAATACGATCACAACTAATCAAATGGACGTTGTGGCTAAACCAAAAAGTGGTGCTCTAGCAAGGTGGCCTTAATCCATCAGGATCAAGACACCCCCACCCCCTCCCCCCTGTCCTACACCTCTAGGTACTATAGGCAGTAGATGAGAGATGACAGTCAAGATTTTTGGGCACGTTATAAGCAAATATAAACCTGCAAACTAAGCGACAACTGGCAAAGTTGGCGGGAAAAGAGGAAGGGAAAGACAGAGAGAATAATACCTGATGACTTAGCCACATGGCGTAATAGGAATAGGAACACAAACCAAATCTGTTCTAAGACATCGTGTGAAATGACGAACTATGGTCTCCCAGACTTATGGGGATGCGCATGATGATGATGATGATGATGAATATAATTAAAGTAAAAGACCATGTCTAAAGCTTTGAGGTGTGTTGGGTTTATGGTGTTAACCCCATATTGATGAGGTCAGCACTCCCGAATGGACAAGAGCGCTCGTTCTTAAACATCCGGTGTGCTTATTCTGAGGTGGGGGTTCAACCCCTACACCGGTCAGTTGGACTAAATTGTTGACTTATCATCCTTGACTTTGGGACGTAAATTACAAGTACCTCTGAAGTTGGTGTGGGCTCGACTGATAGCGAGGGACACTGGTAATAGGGAAAGCTAATTCATACGCAAAATTCAGTCCAGTGCTTCCGCGTGTAAGGACTACGCTTGAATTCAAAGCGGGCGAGCAGGAACCCACAACCCGCCAACCCTATCCCCATTTTTAATAGACAGTGTAACACTTTTTCCATTACAATTTATGATATAAGGTTTATAATACATGCATTTAGAAATAATTCATAAGCAGTACTTACTGTGTGGATCACTCCGCCCTTTGACATATCCCATTGACAACGGTGACTTGCGGGTGATACAATAGCCATATGACGAAATCACAAGTGATCTAATTCATGATAGACGGTCCGAATGTGAAAAATGATCATCCTGAAAACATGTCCAGTGGCTGTATGATGTCTCTGACGCTTGAATGCAGTCCTGCGTGAAATACTGAAGAATCTAACTGTTCACTGTTATTAAACAGCACATCAGTTCGTGCAGCTCGTTGCGCGACGCATCTGAATTAGACGGTGTGAAAAATTATAATCGCAGAGTGAAGCATCTGAATTAGACGATGAGAGAAAATATAATCGTTCTCTTCTAAAATAAAGGGTTTAAAATACCCTCTTTCATTAGTTCATATCCGTAATTTCCTAATGATTTGTATGCGTTGTTTTTTCGTCAGAATGCTGTAGAATAGAATACAAGGTTCACGGTTTATCTGAATTTTGGTAATACATGGTAAACATAACATAAAGAAAGCTTTTTTTTATATATATTTGCATATCATTTACAGGACGTTGCAGTCAACACCAGCATTTTACTGACGTTGTTGATGTCTTTACGTTCAGTAGTTTGCCCGTAAAACTTGACCAGGAATCACGAACGGCCAAAATGATGGGGTTGACTGCTGCGTCCTGTGAAGGACATGCAACTAAACTTTAATTTAATTTGCCATTGCTTTCTGAACGACTGGCTACCATACCAACACGTTAAAACCAGCGCGACACGTTCTGCTGCCAAATCTGTCACCGCTGTGTTTCGAACGCAGGTAAGCCGCATTACGAATCGCGTCCACAACGCCATAGCCACGGAGAACGGCAAAGGAACCTTTAACGTATCTTAATTGATTCAGTGCCGAAGGATAATATTTCGCCGAAGGCAAAATGATGATATATTCTAAGGCCATAGTAATAGTATTATTTATTTTGTCCGATGGTATCTTCCGCAATTTCAATGCTCAGTGAATGGAAATTTACTTTATAATATTTATCCATTTGATATGTACCAAGTTTGGTCTAAACAAGAGGTTCCCAAACCATGGCCCGCGGGCCACTTGTGGCCCGCCAGCTGTAAGAAAATGGCACGCGAGGACTCGTTTTTTAATATATGTTTTAATAATTTTGTTTAAAAATCCAGTCGTCAGCGTGCGATAATTTACTCTGCTCGTGGTTGGTATGCTTATATATTATCGAATGCGCCTGTTCATTTCACAACGAAAAGTTACGAAGTTCCCATATCCCAACCTTGTCGGCCAATCAGAGTGCACAAAAAAAAAAAATAATTCTGCACTGAAAAATATCTGTTTCAGTGAGAAAAAAAAAAATCATTGCCGGGAATGTCTGCTGAACGGGAATGTCTGCTGGACGATGACTGGCTTAATAAAAAGGCATTTTTGGTGGATATCACGTGTCATTTAAACTCTTTAAAGTATCCAGGGGAAAAAAAAAACTATTCACAAATGTATGCGATGACATTTCTTCATTTAAAATTAGACTACGACTGTTTATCGGACAGCTGACCGAAGGGACTTTAGAGGTGTTTCCAACTTGTGGTGTAAAAGGAATTTGACTTGTTACTGTACAAAGTAAAAGTTGAAAGTCTTCTGATATCTTTCAGTCGAGATTTCAAGAGTTCAAAATAGAGGAGGATAATGTTTCTCTCTTCATAAATCCGTTGGTATTTCCTATTGCCAAGCTATGTCAATTACAGCAAAACCTTCAATAATTAATCTGAAATGCAATTCTGCTATGAGATGTACATTTCTGAAGCTGCCTGCTTCACCTTCAATTGATCATATGATTTCATACTGTCGACTATTGCGTGTCGAACAATTTGAACACATGCGTTCATTCGTCCAGAAAAACATTTGTCGTTTTGGTTGACTTACAGATGCGAGCAGTCATTTTCCCCAATGACCGTTATAAAAAACAAGCAACATTCTAGATTTACCGACAGTAACCTAGCTGCGTTTATGACATTGGGCACGACAGATTTGTGCCCAGACGTTGATTAACTGACATCTTAACTTAAGTAACTGGTTATAAAGAACAGTTACAATTGTAAATTAATTACATTAATAGCGATTTTTGAAACTGATTAAAAATTTATTGTGAAATGAAAGTTTGGTTGTAAACCAAAAAATGACCGCAGTGTAGTACTGACACTCAATCAATCAATCAATCACGTGCCATGCTGGAAAGCGTGGGCGGTCATGACTCGACATTTCACTCGATCACCAGCGTCGTGGATCTGCTCAGTGTTCCTGTCTCGTCCATGCCATGTGGCCAGGCCATCCAGGTATTTTCCTCTCGGTCTGTTTCCTTCGATCTTGCCAGTTGTCACCAAGTTCTCCAGTCCATTTCTTCTCATAACATGTCCAAAACATTGTGACTGTCTACGTCTAATTTCTCTAATCAGTTTACGATGTTCAATTGTCTCCTGTAGTACTTGGTCATTGGTTTTTCTGTCTGTCCATGGTATTCTTTGCATTTTCCTCAGAAACCACAATTCTGCAGCCATCAGATGTTTTTCAGCTTGACTGCCCATTGTCCAAGTTTCACATCCATACAAAAGAACAGGCTCTATGTATCCCCTCAACACTCTTTTTCTCGTTTCAATTGACATCTTTTTATTGGTCAGAATGTTTTTCATCTTGCTAAAGGCTACTTTCGCCATGGCGATTCTTGTTCTAATCTCTTCAAGGCATCTCCCATCAGATGTTATGACTGTTCCAAGATAATTGTACCGATTCACTTGTTGAAGAATATATCCATTTACTTGTATATTACATTGTGGCACTTCTTCCTTCCTAGTGACGACCATAACCTGAGTCTTTTTACAATTTAATTCTAACCCCAGTTGCTCACTGTGTACAACAACCGCATTTACTAATTGTTGCAGGTCCTGCGCATTGTCTGCAATTAATACTGTATCATCTGCATATCTAATGTTATTGATGTTTTGTCCTCCAATGCTTATTCCATTTATATTCTCTACATTTCTGAAAATATTTTCACTGTATAGGGAAAAAAGATCTGGAGACATCACACATCCCTGCCTAACACCTCTTATAATTGGCTGATACTGTCCCACTTCATTATCAATCCTTGTTGTTTCCAATACATGTTTTTTATAAGTCTAATGTCTTTCACATCAATTTGCAGATCTGCAAGCATATCCACCATGTTGACATGTCTAACTCTATCAAAAGCCTTTGTATAGTCAATAAAGCAAAGATGTATATCCTTGTTTACTTCTATAGCACGTTCAATAACTGTTCGCAGCATATACACAGCATTTACTGTACCCTTTCCTTCTACTAACCCACATTGTTCTTCCCCTATTTCAGGTTGTATCTTCTTCCTCACTCTTTGCATGATAATTCTTAGCAAAATCTTTGTGATGTGACTCATTATACTAATTGTTCTATGTTGATCACATTCCAAGGTTCCTGATTTCTTTGGGATTGCAATAAATACAGAGTTACATAATTCAGGAGGTATATCTCTAGTATCATATAATGTGTTCATCTGTCTGGTGACTTGCTCTAGTCAAAATTCTTCTAAAGCTTTAATCATTTCTGTTGTGATGTTATCTGCACCGGGGGCCTTGCCAGCTTTCATATGGTTAAGAACATTTCGAACCTCCATCTCCAAAATTGGCGGTCCTTCATTATTAAATCTAATATCATACTGTTCGTCTCTGTTATCATCATAAAGGTGTTTCACATAATCTGTCCGTACATGTAGAATCTGGTCTTTTTATATTATGATTTTGCCATCTTTAGTTTTTAGACACCCTGTTGATGTACTTGTTCTTTTATTAGTAAGTTCCTGAATTCTTGTGTGCACTAATTTGGTATTTTGACTGTTGTGTTGGTTTTCAATTTCTAAGCACTTTTCCTCAAGCCATGATTCTTTTTCCTCCTTACATAATATTCTGACTTGTCTGTGGATTTCTTCATATTTGACAGAATTATTTTTGTTGAGTCTTCTTGTTTCCATGAGGTGTAAAATTTCTTCAGTCATCCATTTCTTACGACCCACCTTCTTTAATTTTGGAATAGTTGTTTCTGCAGCCACATTGATTGAATTCTTCAACGTTTCCCATTGATCATCCACATCCTGGAATAATATCTCTAGATCAGACAATATTTCAAATCTGTTCTGTACTTCTATGTTGAATTTGTTTTGTATTTCCTTGTCATTACTCAATGTACACAAATCATATTTAGTGTTTCCTGTTATATACTTGACTTTCTTCAACTTTATCCTCAATGTTCCTGTGAGTAATCTGTGATCACTATAACAATCAGCACTGGGAACTGTTTTTGCTACTGTTAGCGCGTTTCTAAATCTTCTGCTAATGAGAATGTAGTCAATCTGGTTTCTAATCCTGCTATCAGGACTCCTCCATGTCCATAATCTTCTAGGGTGTTGCTTAAACCAGGTGTTTCCTACAATCATTTCCTGTTCTTTTGCCCAATCCACGAGTCTGTATCCTCTTTCTTTTCTCTCTCCTAAACCATAGTTTCCTACTGTGTATCTATCCCCTTGATTTCCTACTTTTGCATTGAAGTCCCCTATTATGATGTTTATTTCTGAATTTTTACATTTCTTTAAGGCAGCCTCTATGTCATTATAACATTCTTCTACACTATCTTCACTGGATTCTCCTGTTGGTGCATATCAATCCATCCATCATGTGCCATGCCGGTAAGCGTGGGCGGTCATGTTCTGCCATCTCACTCGATCACCAGAGTCGTGGATCAGCTCCGTGTTTCTGTCTCGACCATGCCACAAGGCCAAGCCATCCATGTACTTGCTTCTAGGTCTTCTCCTTGGTCTGTTCCCCTCGATCTTACCAGTTGTCACCAAATTCTCCAATCCATTTCTTCTCATAACATGCCCAAAAAATGTTGACTATCTACGTTTAATTTCTCTAATCAATTTACGATCTTCATTTGTTTCTTGAAGGACTTGTTCATTGGTCTTTCTGGCTGTCCATGGTATTCTTTGCATTTTCCTAAGAAACCACATCTCTACAGCCATCAGATGTTTTTCAGCCTGACTGCTCATTGTCCACGCTTCACATCCATACAAAAGTACAGGTTCAATGTAGCATCTCAACACTCTTTTTCTCGTTTCAATTGACATCTTTTTATTGGTCAATATGTTTTTCATCTTGCTAAAGGCTACTTTTGCCATGGCGATTCTTGTTCTAATCTCTTCAAGGCATCTCCCATCAGATGTTATTACTGTTCCGAGATAATTGTACCTGCTCACTTGTTGAAGAATATTCCCATTTACTTGTATATTACATTGTGGTATTTCGTCCTTCCTAGTGACGACCATAATCTGTGTCTTTTTACAATTTAATTCTAACCCTAGTTGTTCACTGTGTGTAACAATCGCATCTATTAAATTTTGCAGGTCCTGTTCATTGTCTGCAATCAAGACTGTTGGTGCATATACTTGAATAACATTTATGCTAAAAGGTCTGCCACTTAATTTAACTAGTTGAACTCTGTCCGACACGGCCCAATATCCTTGAACAGATGTTGATGTTTTCCGGTCCAAAATAATTGCCACTCCCCTATGACGATCTTCACCTCCAGAATAAATAATCTTGAAATCGTCCTCTATCTTGATGCCTGATCCTGTCCATCTCGATTCGCACATACCTAAAATATTAATCTTTTCCCTTTCAATTTCTTGTTTTATGTTCTCTAATTTTCCGTCGTTGTTTAACGTCCTAACGTTCCATGTTGCTAATTTTAACGTCTCTGTCCTTGTCTTGCGATGATCAGTCTTTAAGCGAATCATGATATACTAGGCACATTTAAAGAGGTAGTTTGCCGTTGCTTTCCCTGGTCGGAGACCGCAGCCATTGACTCAAGAAGAGCTCTTCTGCCTGCCGTCGTGAATTCGAGACCATGGCCAACGAATATCTGTCGGCTGCCCTAAAATTTCATTCACCACCTGCCTTCCGTGGCTTCTTTTGAAAACTTCCAATAAAAGAGCACAAAATAACATCACATAATCCACAGGAAAACACTATTCGCAGCAAATCCATAGGAAATCACACGAAATCCAAAGGAAAACACTAAATAGCGTCCCCCGAAAAGTACGCGTCATCCTGTCGCCATTGTACCGGAAGATATCTGACACTGACACTGACTACCTTTAAAGTTTTATAATTTTGTTGACCAAAGTTAAGAAAGGTAAGACTGATATTGCACGAATTTTATAATTTTATAACTTAGTGGCCCGCTTAACTACCGAAAATAGTAGATATAGCCCTCTGCTTGAAAAGTTTGGGAACCACTGGTCTAAACCTACTTTTTGATTGACACTGAATCAGTTAAATATGGAGTCTCCGCGGTGACGTGGTTACACCGACTGCCTCGTGTGGGTTCGATTCCTGGCTACAGCGTTAGATTCATCATCATCATCATCATCATCATCATCATCATCATCATCATCATCATCATCATCATCATCATCATCATCATCATCATCACAATGTACAATGCTAATAAGCGTGGGCGGTCACGTTTCACCATCTCACGCGATCACCAGAGTTGGGGCTAAGCTCGGTGTTCTTAAGTCGACATACAATGTGGAAAAGCCATCCAGGTATTTACTTCTCTGCCTTTCCCGTGTTATCTTTCCCTCAATCTTGCCAGTTGTCACCAAGTTCTCCAATTAATTCCTTCTCATAACTTAACTTAACATAACGTGGCCAAAATATTTTGACGTAAAAAAGTCTTACACTTTAATCAGTTTATTGTTTTCATTTGTTTCTTGTAGGTCTTGGTCATTGATTTTTCTGTCTGTCCATGGTTCTCTATGAATTTTCCCCAGAAACCACGTTTCAGCAACCATCAGATGTTTTTCAGCTCGCCTGTTTATTGTCCAGGTTTCATATCCATGCAAACGCACAGGTTCTATGCAGCACATCAACACTCTTTTTCTCGTTGCAAATGACATTTTATTGGTCAATATGTTTTTCGTCGCTGGAGCTACAGTATTTGTGCTATGGCATGACACTTTTGGCAAGCTATATGGTCCCTGTGCAATGAAGTCGTTCCTCTGGTCTTTTAAACTCTATTTAAACATGCCTTAAAATGCATAGGGCACGTGGTCAAAAAATAAGTTCCCGAAGCAGGAACCAGTATCCGTGGATTGATAGGACCGCCGTATCTTGTATACCTCAATGCTCGTAGGAATATATGGCCATTCTTTCCAATTTATTAGCAAGCCACGCGTGTAGGGTTTGAACCCGCTATCTCGACATCAGTACACTGGAAGTTTAAGAGTGAGTGCTCGTATCCATTCGGCATTACTGGTGATCACCTCCTGTCTCTAGTTAAAGATTACTTGACCCTCAAGGGGTCGTGAGCCTATCTTGGGTGATTCTGCTTTGTAGAAGGTTTATTTTCAACGCATAAGGCTAATTTTCACCACATAAGGTTAATTTTCCACAATTAAGGTTAACTGTCCTTACATAAGGTTAAATGTCCTCAACATAAGGTTAATTTGTCATCATATAAGGTTAATTGTCTCCACATAAGGTAAACCGTCCCCACATAACGTTAATTGTCACCACATAAGGTAAATTGTCCACGCATATGATTAATTGTCACCACATAAGGTACATTTTCCCGACATAAGGTTAATTGTCCCCACATGAGGTTAACTGTCTCCATATACGGTTAATTGATGCCACATAATGTTAAATGTTCAAAAATAAGGTCTCCTTCTGTCCGCCCCATACACTTCATTTGTCATTTCCTTGTTATTTTTATAGAGATGGTCTCTGTGACCACGGCGTTTACAGTACTTGCACTTAGGCTTCCGGTGCGTTGACGGCGGAATAACTGGATCGTTTCCTTCACCGGTCAGTTGAAGCACAATGTTGACTTATGGTTCAGAAAGCAATAGCAAACTACTCATCTCATCTTGTTCCTCTGGTAAATTATTTTGCGTGACCAGAGCAGGTCATTCTTCTGCGCCTCAGAACAGGACACAATAGATTACGCAACCACATGTATACAAAATTCAAGATTGGTGACTCAGCCATGTGCACGTGTGGTTTGGCGTCGCAGACAGCAGAGCACATACTCCAGGATTTCCCAAACTACAACATATCCAGGCGAACCTTCTGGCCTAGAGAGACAACAGTGGAAGATAAACTCTATGGACCGCTGAATGAACTAAAAAAGACTGTTGGATTCATACAAGAGACAATATTGCAGTTATAGGCTTATTTCAGGCGAACGAAAGAAGAAGAAGAAGAATAGGACCTCGCTGTCAACACCCGCATTTCTGCCGCTGCTACCTCTTGGAAAGTTTACTTTCAGTAGTTTGCCACGGCTTTCTGAACGACCGGCACTGATACCAACGCGAAACCAACGCAACGCGGTCTGCTGCCAATTCGCGCGCAGCTATGTTTCGAACGCGGGTATACGGGATTACGAACCGCGTCCGTAAGGCCTTCGCTACGGAGGTCGGCAGTACTGGTTGTTGCTACTACTAGTGAGTGAACTGCACTGATACTGAGTTAAGGTTAGCTATCCCTATTACCAGTGTCCCTTGTCATTAGGTGAACCCTCTCCGACTTCTAAGGTACTTGCACCCACTGTGAAGCCAATGACTTCACCGGCGTGTGTAACGATCAAATTAAACTGCGACCAGAAGAAAATCCTCTGAGCCACACGGGCTTCAGATGAGTTAATTAGATAATAATCAAGTAAACGAGAAGAACAACGCCCTTTTTGAATGTATCTACTCTTCTCTGGAAGCCATGATTATTTTTAAAATATCTTCCCGCCGACGAGCAGACGTAGAAACCAACATGTCTGCCCCGTGACGTACTTTGATCATTCCACTGAATTTTGGGAGCCAAACAAGAAACGTCGCATCTTTGTTTACAGTTTCAGCATCCAAAATAATGCAAGGCACTGTGTGTAAGGTTCTCTGATGAACATGCAGATGGAGATCATAAATCTGTCGCCAAAGCTGAATGAACTACTAGTCTCTAAAAATGAAATACATAGGAGATACATTGGCGAGGAGTAAGCGGGAATCTGGGAGTCAAAAAGTACAGAAACAAGTCAATGAACTTAATTATTTGGGTACTTTAATAACAGCTGACAGAAGCTGTATTCAGGAAGTGAAATATAGAATAGAATAGCCTAAGCAAAGGCAACATTTCACAAGATGGAGAATATTATCTGCAATTTATCTTTGTCAATCGATGTGTGGACAAGAGTTCTATATTGAGCAAATATGCACAGAAGCGAATCATGGACAATTTGTAGAGAAGTGACAAATTATGTAAGGTTTTTTCAGAATTACTAGAACACCATTGACAGATAGACAAGGAAATGAAGATATCTTGAAAGAAGTTAACTTACAAAGAGAACTGATAGCTCGCATCGGAAGAAGACAGTTCACATTCTTTGGACATGTCATGAAAAGGGTAAAGCTGGACTATGTCGTCACAACGGGAAGGTTGAAGGGGAGAAGAGGATTGCAGCCGTGCTTCGAACGCGGTATGCTTTTCAGCATTCTTCTACAAGACCACATCTCCAATGCTTCTAGTGAGTTTTTCGTCGGTTTACTAAATGTCCAGGATTCGCAGCCATACGTTAAAATTAGTTCTGCATAACATGCAAGACCTCTTTTTCTAACTTTCATGGACAAGGACTTATTACAGAAAATGTTCTTAATTTCTAGAAAACCACAAACTGTCAACAAATGCTTGGGTTGATTGCTACGTCCTGTATAAATCATGCAGCTAACTCTTTTAAAATTATTATTAGAACATCTTCAACCTGAAGTTCCTATTGCGAAAGACAACTCGGTGACCCTGTTTCTGTACTTTTTCACTCCCAGATTCCCGCTTACTCCTCGCCAATGTATCTCCTAGGTCAGTGGTTCTAAACCTTTTTTGGCCCTTGCCCCCCTTCAAAATTTTGTCAGAACGTCATCCCCCCCCCCCCCTCCTATAAAAAATTTGGCCCTTGCCCCCCGTCACCGTATTTTCAGAACGTCATTCCACTCCTTTCATATTTCCTATCTAAAAATCCCCCCACCCCTATACAGTATACACAAAAATGGAAGGTAAATTTAATAGCATATACTAAAACAAGTCTAGACATCCACATTAAACATGATTTGTGGGTCTACTTACTTTATAAAATGAATTTTAGAAGGATGAGACGTACATAACTGTAAAGTATGAAGGGAAAAACAATATCAAGTAATCGGTTCTTGTATTAACGCGATCTTGAAATGGTCTTCATTCCTCCTCTGGAAACCCTAAAATTCCCCCCCCCCCCTGGGGGGGGGGGGAATTCCCCACCGGCTGAGAACCACTGTCCTATGTATTTCATTTGTAGGGACCAGTAGTTCATTCAGCTTTGGCGACAGATTTATGATCTCCATCTGCATGTTCATCAGAGAACCTTACACACAGTGCCTGGCATTATTTTGGATGCTGAAACTGTAAACAAAGATGCGACGTTTCAGGTGTCAGGTCTTAGTCAGATATGACTGAGCTACCGTATAACAATAGACGGTACTACCTGCTTTCTGTTAGCGCCGAACGTTGGGCGGCGCTTACCAAACCCGACATCTCACATTGTGCCAACGGCTTCGGGCGGAAGAGCGCAATTGGGAGGGTACAAGCCGTACCCTGGTGCGAGGAAATGCAACCTACAGACAAAATGTCATGGCAGGGCAGACCAGGCCCTAAGCCATGGTTGGCAGCTGATCTAGGATCGAAGCTCCGACGACAGGCGGACAGTTAGAGCATTGCTTTGCTGATCCGGCAGCTTCTTCAGCTTGTCTTGTTCCAGATGTAGAGATGTTACCTTTTCTTTGGAGTTAACTAGGCAGGCCGAGAGAGGGATCATGCTGCATGGGCAACATATGATCTCTATATTTTAGCCCAGGCTTTGTGCTATGGAGAGGCAATAACTCCATCCCTGGTCTTAACCGGTCTCGGAATCAAAGCGAGAGACAACTGTTACGGGTTATAAGTCCCTGTCAATTGGTGTAGACATGGGGCGCCACGCGTTGCCTCTGACGGTGGGAGACACCTACAGGTGTCACTGATCAGCTACCGGCCGCCTCAAGCTGGGCAGCCCCCGGCCAATTGGGTGCTGATCCGCCACAGACTGCCCGCTTCAATTGGTGCTTGGGGCTAGGACAAAATCTGAATCGCAGGCTGTAAAACCAATGCACCAAGTACTAATAAACAGAAAAATAGAAACCTCAAGCTACGGCTTGCAACCTGGAACGTGAGAACCATGTGTCCAGGATTTTCCACTGACTTGACCAATATTGACGATGTGAGAAAAAACGGCAAAAAGGCAACACGGTGTGGGCTTTGCAGTGAAGAATTCGCTACTGGGAATGATTGAAATTCCAACAGGAGGAAATGAAAAACTATTATCCCTGCGCTTGGCAACCTCTTGTGATTTTGCCACAATTATTACTGCATATGCACCGAGATTCGATTCCTCTGATGATGTGAAGGATTCATTCTATGAGGAGTTAGACTCCGTGATCAAAGCAGTTCCAAAATCTGACTACATTTATATGCTCGGTGATTTCAATGCTCACGTGAACAAGGACTCGAGTTCACGGCCAGTGTGAGCTTTACTCAAGTGAGACCAAACTAGCGGATGATGCTCTCAACGCCATAGAGGCTCTACCAACTCTTGACCACCTGGGCACACTTCCCACCATAACAGAAGTTAAGTGTGCTATAAATCCAGGTAAGGATGGGATTCCAATACAGGTTATCAGGAGTAGGCAAGACACACTCACTCTACAGATCCACCAGCTAATAGAACTATGCTGGCGAGAAGGACAAGTCCCACAGGATTTCAAAGATTCAAGCATCATAACACTGTACAAGAACAAGGGCGATCGGAGCGACTGTAACAACTATAGGGGTATCTCACTTCTGTGTATTGTTGGACAAGTATTTGCCAGAATTGTTCTGCGCAGACTTCAGGTCCTAGGAGATCAAGTCTACCCTGAATCACAGTGTGGCTTTCGACAGAATCGGTCTACCATTGATATGGTATTCTCATTACGACAAATGCAAGAAAATTGCATTGAACAAAATCAACCACTGTTTATTGCCTTCATCGACCTCACAAAGGCATTTGATTTGGTCAGTCGTGAGGGTCTGTTCAAGGCACTGAAAAAGATTGGCTGCCCACCAATTCTTCTGTCCATTGTGGAATCGTTCCACACAGGCATGAAGGGTATAATCAAGTTTGATGGTGCAACATCTGAAGAGTTTGAAATCAAGAGTGGAGTTAAGCAAGGTTGTGTACTAGCTCCCACCCTCTTTGGAATATACTTTTCACTTCTACTGAAATATGCCTTTCGTGATCAGGATGGTGGTATATACATTCACTCACGCTCAGATGGCGGCCTCTACAATGCTCAGAGATTGAAGGCCAAGACCAAAATTAGGAGGGTACTGATCAGAGAGTTGTTTTTTGCAGATGATGCTGTAGTTACGACCCACTCTGAGGAAGAATTACAATGTCTACTATCTACATTCTCCAATGCTTGTTCTGAATTTGGTTTAACAATTAACAAAAAGAAGACACAGATTATGTCACAAGGTGCACATGGGGTACCATCAATCTTTATTGATGACGCCGAAGTAGAGATGGCAGACCATTTTACATATCTAGGATCAGTGGTAAATAGCAAATTATCCCTAGATCAGGAAATCAACATCCGGATTCGTAAGGCAGCAACAACAATGAACAGGTTAAGAAAAAGAGTCTGGAAGAACAGGAAGCTTACTGCCAAAACAAAAGTCCTTGTCTATCAAGCCTGTGTCCTTAGTACTCTTCTTTATGGCAGTGAAACTTGGACAACTTACTTACACCAAGAGAAATATTTTAAAAGCTTTCATATGCTGTGTCTGCGAAGAATTCTTGGTATTAAGTGGCAAGGCAAAATCACAAATACTGAAGTATTGGAAAGATCAGGTTGTGTGACGGTTTATACCATGTTCAGTCTTCGTAGACTTAGATGGATAGGACATCTTAGGAGGATGGATGATGGTAGAATACCAAAGGACATCTTTTTTGATGAATTACAGTTGGGTAAGAGATCTCAGGGTCGGCCTCTACTACGATACAATGATGTGTGTAAACGGGACATGATTGATACAGGCATTGATAATGCACATTGGGAGCAAGTCGCCGCTGAAAGTGTTGCATGGAGGGCAAACATCCGAAATGGAATAAAGACAAAGGAGAAAATTATTGCAGATAAGTCACACACCGAGCGTGTGAGACGTAAGATGGTGCATGATGGTGGAAATGACCAAGTGTTCACATGCACCCACTGTGAACGAACATTTAGAGCGCGAATTGGCCTTATCAGTCACATTCGCTACGGCCATGGGTAAAAGTTATTATGCCTTTTTGAAGCACAAACTATCGTCTGTCAAATCAGCAAGGTGCCAATGTAATGACTTGTTTCGCACTGGTTCCGGTCACTTTGATGTTGCATTAGGGAAGATATTTTTATGTGTGTGGTAATTACCATTAGACATATTTATTCTCAGATATTCATACTTGGTCCTCTTTTTTTGTTTTGACTTTCTGTTGCAATTATATCTTAATTCTTACAACTAGGGCATGCATATATAACGTAAGAACGTGGAGAGAAATATTTGAAGCAAGAATGAAGACATAACTATTTAAAATAACCACTAGGACATAATTGTCACGTAAACTAGTTAGGACAAAAATATTTAAAGTAACGACTATGGCATAAGCATTTTAAAATACCAACTAGGGCATAAACCGTTAAAGTAACAACTAGGGCATCAACATTTAAAGCAACAACTATTACAACACGATTAAAGTAACAACTACAACAGAAACATTTAAAGTAACAACCTGGAGATAAATATGTAATAATATTGAAGCATGAAGAAAAATTTACAATAACCACTACAATGAAACATTCGAAGTAGGAAACAAAGTAGCAGTAGCTAAGAGATACTAGTTGAAAGTAGCGACTGACTTGGGCTGAATAAGTTATAGTAATAACGGGGACGGAAACATTTAAAGCAGCGGCGAGAACAAACATTTAAAGTGAAATCCCCCCCCCCCCCCCAAAAAAAAAAAGAATTATATAAAGTAACTAGATCATACATAAAATAATACCCACTGTAGAAACAGTTAAGAAAACAATTACAGCAAACATTTAAAGTAATATCCAAAGTAGAAATATCTAAAGTAACAACTAGAACAAGTGTTTAAAGTAATATTTACGGTAACAACGAGATCATACATAAAGTAACACCCACTGTAGAAATAACTAAAGTAACAACTACAGCAAATCATCATTATCGTGTGCCACGTCGATAAGCGTGGACGGTCCTGTTTCGCCGTTTCGCTCGATAACCAGAGTCGTGGATCAGCTCAGTGTTCTTGTCTCGACCATGCCATGTGGCCAAGCCATCCGAGTATTTACTTCTCTGCCTTCCCCTCGTCCTTTCCCCCTCTATATTGCAAGTTGTCACCAAGTTCTTCAATTTATTTCTTCTCATAACGCGGCCAAGAAATTGTGACTATCTACGTCTAATTTCTATAATCAGTTAACGATTTTCATTTGTTTCTTGTAGGACTTGGTCATTGGTTTTCCTGTCTGTCCATGGTATTCTTTGCATTTTCCTCAGAAACCACATATCCACAGCCATCAGTTGTTGTTTTTCAGCCTGTTTGCTCATTGTCCATGCGTCACATCCATACAAAAGCACAGGTTATATGTAGCACCTCACTCTTCTTTGTCTCGTAGCAATTGACATCTTTTTATTGGTCAGGATGTTTTCCTTCTTGCAAAAGGCTACCTTCGCTTTGGCGATTCTTGTTCTAATCTCTTCAAGGCATCTCCCATCAGATGTTATGACTGTTCCGAGATAACTGTATCGATTCACTTGTTTAAGAATGTTTCAATTTACTTGTTTATTACATCCTTCTTCCTAGTGACGACCATAATCTGTGTCTTCTTACAATTTACTTCTAACCCAAGTTGTTCAGTGTGTGCAACAACCGCATCTACTAAATGTTGCAGATCATACTCATTATCTGCAATCAATACTGTATCATCCGCATGTCTAATGTTATTGATGTTTCGTCCTCCAATTATGATTCCTTCCATATCTTCTACATTTCTGAAAACATCATCACTGTCCAGTGAAAAACGATCTGGAGACATTACACATCCCTCTCTCACACCTCTCTTAATAGGCTGATATCGACCTACTTCATTATAAATCTTTATGGCAGCTTGGTGTTTCCAATATATATTGTTTTACAAGTCTAAGGTCTTTCCCATCAATTTGTAGATCAGCAAACATCTCCATCATGTTGGCATGTCTTACTTTCTCGGAAGGCTTTCTGTAGTCAATAAAGCAGAGGTGTAGATCTTTGCTTACTTCTATAGATCGTTCAATTAAAGTTCTCAGCATATACACAGCATTTACTGTACCCTTGCCTTCTACAAACCCACATTGTTCTTTTCCTATTTCGGGTTGTATTTTCTTCCTAACTCTTAGCATGATAATTCTTAGCAAAATCATCGTGATGTCGCTCATTATACTAATTGTTCGATGTTGATCACATTCCAAGGCTCCTGATTTCTTCGGGATTGCAATAAATATAGAATTACATAAGTCATGAGGTATATCTCCAGATCATATATTGTGTTCAGCAGTCTGGTGACCTGGTCTATTCCATATTCTTCTAACGCATTGGCCATTTCTGTTGTGATGTTATCTGGACCCGGGGTCTTGCGAGTTTTCATATGGTTAAGAGCATTCTGAACTTCCATCTTCAAAATTGATGGTCCTTCATTATTATTCAGAACATCATACTGTTCTTCTCTTGTATCATCATAAAGGTCTTTCATATAATCTGACCACACATGTCAAATCTGATCGTTTTCTATTATGATTTTACCATCTGTGGTTTTTAGGCAACCCGTTGGTGTGTGTGTGTTCTTTATTTTTGTAGTGATGTCATTAAATCTTGTGTTCATTAATTTTTTATTCCAGGTGCTGTGTTGGCTTTCAATTTCCCTGCAATTTGCCTCACGCCATGCTTCTTTTGGCTCTATGCTTAGTTTCCTAATTTTCCTGTGAATCTCTTCATATCGTTCATGGTTGATTTTGTTATTTCTTCTTATTTCCATGAGTTTTAAGATGTCTTCCATCATCCATTTCTTGCATCCTATCTTATTTATTTTGGGGATAATTGTTTCTGCAGCTAGGTTGACTGATTTCTGTAATATTTCACATTGGTTTCTGACATCTTGAAATAATATTTCCAAATCGGACAATGCAGCAAATCTGTTCTTTACATCTACGTTGAATTTATCTTTTATCTTCTCACTCCTCAGTGCAAATATGTAAAGTAACATGTAATATCTACACATCCACACTGAGGCGTAGATTTTACAATCAACTGACCTGGGCCCTCAGGTCGAGTCAGCCTCAAATAGGTACCAGAAAGCGGCCGGCGTAACTGATCACATCACCCAGTAAATGTCGTTTAGTCTACAAGAATATAGAGCTAGCGCTTGATACTTACGTAGCTGTCTCCTGGCTGATCTCTCGCCTGTCGGCACGGAGGTCAGGGATTCAATTCGCATAGGGCTGAAAACGAATTTTTAAAGATGATCTGAGTGCCAGGCCGGCCCCATCTAACAATCGGTACCAGAAAATGTCTGTGGAAGTAAATCTGGTCAGTGTGATACTGACCACTTCATACACTGAGTTCCGATTGGTCTATACAAATGTGTCTAACAACATAGACTCAATGTACCTTAAGGCGCGTAAAGGTGTCGTTTTCCTGACTTCTATACCTTATACTCCTCCTACCACGTAAAAGTGTTCTTTACCTGACTTCTATACCTATTACTCCTCAAGTTGTGTAAAAGTGTCCTTTACCTGACTTCTATACCTAATACTCATCGAGTCGTTTAAAAGTGTCCTTTACCTGATTTCAATACCTAATACTCCTCCGTGTCGTTTACCTGACTTCTGTACCTAAAACTCCTCGAGCCGCATAAAAGTGTCCTTTACTTGACTTCTATGCCTAATACTTCTTAAGCTGTGTAAATGTGTCCTTTACCTGACTTCTGTACCTAATACTCCCTGAACCGTGTAAAAGTTTCCTATAACTTATTTCCATACCTAATACTCCTCGAGCATATAAAAGTGTCCTTTACCTGATTTCTATACCCAATACTCCTCGGTGCATTTTACCTGTCTTCTGTAACTAATATTCCTTAAACCGTGTAAAAGTCTTCTTTACCTGACTGCTGAACCTAATACTCCTCAAGCCGTATAAAAGTGTTCTTTACCTGACTGCTGAACCTAATATTCATCTGGCCGTGTAAAAGTGTTCTTTACCTGACTTCTATACCTAATACACATCGAGCCGTGTAAAAGTGTTCTTTACCTGACTTCTATACCTAATACACTTCGCGCCATGTAAAAGTGTCTTATATGTGGCTTCTTTACCTAATATTCCCCGAGGCGTGGACAAGTGCTCAGCACTGTATTCTGGTTTAACCCATTTTATCAGATTAAACGACCCAGAGCCGTGCCGGTGAGAAAAAACAAATACCCTCCTATTGCTGAAGACTCATACTTTATAGACAAAGCAGTTCTCGGTAGCTGATGTGGTCTGTATCACTCCGCCGCCTTCATTTCCCACTTCTTTTCCTGGTACCCATTTTAGGTTGGGTCGGGCTCTGGAGGATCGGGTCTATCTTAAATATCCGAATCCGCCCCCTTTGGTAATCGCACCTAAGACCACCGAGCGGGTAGGCAAAAGGGAGATATATCAGGCAGTAAATTATGCAACCTATTGTATGTAGAATTATCAACATTACGAACGGGTAGGCAAACGTCAAAGGGAGATATATCAGGCAGTAAATTATGCAACCTATTGTATGGAGAATTATCAACATTACGAGCGGGTAGGCAAACGTCAAAGGGAGATATATCAGGCAGTAAATTATGCAACCTATTGTATGGAGAATTATCAACATTACGAGCGGGTAGGCAAACGTCAAAGGGAGATATATCAGGCAGTAAATTATGCAGCCTATTGTATGGAGAATTATCAACATTACGAGCGGATAGGCAAACGTCAAAGGGAAATATATCAGGCACTAAATTATGCAACCTATTGTATGTAGAATTATCGACATTAATTGATTTTTAGGAGGGGGGAATGGGGGGGGGGCGTCAAACGGAAATATATAATTATCAATATTATTTTATTGCTTTTTTTTTTAGGAGCATCTAACGGTAAAATCCATCCATCCATCATGTGCCATGCCGGTAAGCGTGGGCGGTCATGTTCTGCCATCTCACCCGATCACCAGAGTCGTGGATCAGCTCCGTGTTTCTGTCTCGACTATGCCACAAGG
Source organism: Cepaea hortensis (assembly GCA_963921405.1). NCBI lineage: Eukaryota > Metazoa > Mollusca > Gastropoda > Stylommatophora > Helicidae > Cepaea > Cepaea hortensis. Next base: position 298,476,801 of record OY992876.1, read on the forward strand.
CCAAGCCATCCAGGTACTTGCTTCTAGGTCTTCCCCTTGGTCTGTTCCCCTCGATCTTACCAGTTGTCACCAAATTCTCCAATCCATTTCTTCTCATAACATGTCCAAAAAATTTTGACTGTCTACGTCTAATTTCTCTAATCAATTTACGATCTTCATTTGTTTCTTGAAGGACTTGTTCATTGGTCTTTCTGGCTGTCCATGGTATTCTTTGCATTTTCCTCAGAAACCACATCTCTACAGCCATCAGATGTTTTTCAGCCTGACTGCTCATTGTCCACGCTTCACATCCATACAAAAGTACAGGCTCAATGTAGCATCTCAACACTCTCTTTCTCGTTTCAATTGACATCTTTTTATTGGTCAATATGTTTTTCATCTTGCTAAAGGCTACTTTTGCCATGGCGATTCTTGTTCTAATCTCTTCAAGGCATCTCCCATCAGATGTTATTACTGTTCCGAGATAATTGTACCTGCTCACTTGTTGAAGAATATTCCCATTTACTTGTATATTACATTGCATGTAGAATTATCAATATTAATTTATTGTTTTTGGGAGCGTCTAACGGAAAAAATAGAAGGCAGTAAATCGTGCAACCTATTGTATGTAGAATTATCAACATTATTTGATTGTTTTTTTTTTAGGAGCGTCTAACGGTACTATACTAGGTAGTAAATTGTGCATCCTATTGTATGTAGAATTATCAACATTAATTGATTGTTTATGGGAGCGTCTAAGGAAAATATACCTGGCAGTAAATTGTGCAACCTATGTATATAGAACTCTCAACGTTAATTGATTGTGTTTCTGTGCGTCATTTCTTGCACTGCTAGTGTATGGAAGGACAATATTTTGGGGTTAAGGGGATAAAAGCTGCTTGCCCACACAATTGTGCCGTTGCATACAATCCAGGATTCTCTGTTTTACAACACCGAACCTTACCTAGCTTCAATTTTGCGCTCCACGATGTGTTATGAGGACATTCTGACCACTGTTGCACATACTTGTCTGACATCTAGGCCGCAAGCTCGTCTAACCCCTGAGCCACAAACCGGTCTGAACCCTCAACAACACACAGGTCTAACCCGACACCTGCCCTAGACTACACTCTCGTCTAACCCTTCGATCACACATTCGTCTAAACCTAAACCCACAAGCTAGTCTACCCATACACCCACAAACTAGTCTAACCCTAAACCCACAAGCTAGTCTAACCCTACACCCACAAGCTAGTCTAACCTTACACCCACAAGCTAGTCTAACCCTACACCCACAAGCTAGTCTAACCCTACACCCACAAGCTAGTCTAACCCTACATCCACAAGCTAGTCTAACCTTACACCCACAAGCTAGTCTAACCCTACACCCACAAGCAAGTCTAACCCTACATCCACAAGCTAGTCTAAGCCTACATCCACAAGCTAGTCTAACCCTACACCCACAAGCTAGTCTAACCCTACATTCACAAGCTACTTTAACACTATAATCACAAGCTAGTCTAACCCTACACCCACAAGCTAGTCTAAACCTACATCCACAAGCTAGTATAACCCTACACCCAAAAGCTACTTTAACACTATAACCACAAGCTAGTCTAACCCTACACCCACAAGCTAGTCTAACCCTACATCCACAAGCTAGTCTAACCCTACACCCACAAGCTACTTTAACACTATAACAACAAGCTAGTCTAACCCTACACCCACAAGCTAGTCTATCCCTACATCCACAAGCTAGTCTAACCCTAACCCACAAGCTACTTTAACACTATAACCACAAGCTAGTCTAACCCTACATCCACAAGCTAGTCTAACCCTACCCCCGCAAGCTAGTCTAACACTACATCCACAAGCTAGTCTAACCCTACACCCACAAGCTACTTTAACACTATAACCACAAGCTAGTCTAACCCTACATCCACAAGCTAGTCTAACCCTACACCCACAAGCTAGTCTAACCCTACAACCAGAAGCTAGTCTAACCCTACACCCACAAGCCAGTCTAACCCTACACCCACAAGCTAGTCTAACCCTACACCCACAAGCTAGTCTAACCCTACATCCACAAGCTAGTCTAACCCTACATCCACAAGCTAGTCTAACCCTACACCCACAAGCTAGTCTAACCCTACACCCACAAGCTAGTCTAACCCTACATCCACAAGCTAGTCTAACCCTACACCCACAAGCTAGTCTAAACTTAAACCCACAAGCTAGTCTAACCCTACACCCACAAGTTAGTCTAACCCTACACCCACAAGCTAGTCTAACCCTACATCCACAAGCTAGTCTAACCCTACATCCACAACTAGTCTAACCCTACACCCACAAGCTAGTTTAACACTATATCCACAAGCTAGTCTAACCCTACATCCACAAGCTAGTTTAACACTATATCCACAAACTAGTCTAACCCTACACCCACAAGCTAGTTTAACACTATATACACAAGCTAGTCTAACCCTACACCCACAAGATAGTTTAACACTATATCCACAAGCTAGTCTAACCCTACATCCACAAGCTAGTCAAACCCTACATCCACAAGCTAGTCTAACCCTACACCCACAAGCTAGTCTAACCCTACACCCACAAGCTAGTCTAACCCTACACCCACAAGCTACTTTAACACTATACACACAAGCTAGTCTAACCCTACACCCACAAGCTAGTCTAACCCTACATCCACAAGCTAGTCTAACCCTACACCCACAAGCTACTTTAACACTATAACCACAAGCTAGTCTAACCCTACACCCACAAGCTAGTCTAACCCTACATCCACAAGCTAGTCTAACCCTACATCTACAAGCTAGTCTAACCCTACACCCACAAGCTACTTTAACACTATAACCACAAGCTAGTCTAACCCTACATCTACAAGCTAGTCTAACCCTACACCCACAAGCTACTTTAACACTATAACCACAAGCTAGTCTAACCCTACATCCACAATCTAGTCTAACCCTACACCCACAAGCTAGTCTAACCCTACATCCACAAGCTAGTCTAACCCTACACCCACAAGCTAGTCTAACCCTACATCCACAAGCTAGTCTAACCCTACACCCACAAACTAGTCTAACCCTACATCCACAAGCTAGTCTAACCCTACACCCACAAACTAGTCTAACCCTACACCCACAAACTAGTCTAACTCTAAACCCACAAGCTAGTCTAACCCTACATCCACAAGCTAGTCTAACCCTACACCCACAAGCTAGTCTAACCCTACACCCACAAGCTAGTCTAACCCTACATCCACAAGCTAGTCTAACCCTACACCCACAAGCTAGTCTAACCCTACACCCACAAGCTAGTCTAACCCTACATCCACAAGCTATTCTAACCCTACATTCACAAGCTAGTCTAACCCTACATCCACAAGCTAGTCTAACCCTACACCCACAAGCTAGTTTAACCCTACATCCACAAGCTAGTTTAACCCTACATCCACAAGCTAGTCTAACCCTACACCCACAAGCTAGTTTAACCCTACACCCACAAGCTAGTCTAACCCTACACCCACAAGCTAGTCTAACCCTACATCAACAAGCTAGTCTAACCCTACATCCACAAGCTAGTCTAACCCTACATCCACTAGCTAATCTAACCCTACATCCACAAGCTAGTCTAACCCTACACCCACAGGCCCATACAACCCCTCTGCCGTACACCCATCAACATACAAGTAATCAACACTCAACTTACAAATACTTACAATCAAAAACAATACCTGTCTCACAGATCCTCCACAAGCCTCGCCCTCAAACGTATCCAAATAAACATAACACAGTAAGACACACACAAGTCTCAAAACCAAATGGCTACCCTTGCCAGGAAGTTGCGCAATGTATACATCCCACGGAGCACGTGTTCAACTGCCAGCACAGACACGAGCACACACTAGCGTGAGTTCACCGTTGTCAGAACTGCTTCAGCCCTTGGCACGTGCAGTGCAAGATGGAAACCCTTATTTTCTCAGGATTTCCCCCCATAATGCGAGTGCTCCCTGACGTCGACTCGACAAGGCTCCAGCAAGGCATGATTGCGCTAGTGTTCGCGTTCTCTCTCTTGCTCTCTCTCTCTCTCTCTCTCTCTCTTGCACTCTCTCTCTTTCTCTCTCTCTTGCACTCTCTCTCTCTCTTGCACTCTCTCTCTCTCTCTCTCTCTCTCTCTCTCTCTGTGATGTCGCTTTCAGTGTTTCATTCCGTAAATGCCCCTCTCTCTCTTTCTCTCTCTCTCTCTCTCTCTCTCTCTCTCTCTCTCTCTCTCTCTGTGATGTCGCTTTCAGTGTTTCACTCCGTAAATGCCTCTCTCTCTCTCTCTCTCTCCCTCTCTCTCTCTCTCTCTCTCTCTCTCTCTCTCTCTCTCTCTGTATGTGTATCTTTGAAAATCCCAATTACTCACGGTATCTTTAAGACTGTGTATCGTTGAGTGTCTGTCTTTGTCTCCCCACCCCCCCCACCCCCACCCCTCCACCAGTGCTTCATTCTGTATGTGTCTCTTTTTCTCTGTATCTTTGAATCTCTCGAAGTCCTCACTGTATCTTTGAGTCTCGCTCCCTGTACCTTTGAGTGTCTGTCTCTGTATTTATTTGTCTCTGTCTCTGTATCAGTGATTGCGCTTGCGTTCGTGTTGTCTCTCTTGCTCTCTCTCTCTCTCTCTCTCTCTCTCTCTCTCTCTCTCTCTCTCTCTCTCTCTCTCTCTTAGATTTTCATTCTGTAAATGTATCGCTCTGTATCTTTGAATCGCTCCTAGTTACTCACTGTATCTTTGAATCTCTCTTTATCTCTCTGCATCTATGAGTGTCTCTCTCTGTCTCTCTCACTGTATCTTTGAGTCTTTCTGTTTCTCTTTCTCTGTATCTTTTAATCTGTCTATGTGTCTCTGTTTCTTTGAGTCTTTCTCTGTCTCTCTTTCTCTGTATCTTTGACTCTCTCTCTGTGTCTCTCTATGTATCTTAGGGACTCTTACTGCCAGTCTGTATCTTTGAGTGTCTTTCTCTCTGTCCCTCTGTCACACTCTGTCTCTCTCTGTAACGTTGAGTCTCTCTGCGTCTCTCTCTCTCTCTCTCTGTATCTTTGAATATGTCAATGTCTCTCTCTCTTTTTCTTTGAGTCTGTCTCTGTCTCTCTTTCTGTTTCTCTTTCTCTGTATCTTTGAGTTTCTCTGTGTCTCTCTGTGTATCTTTGAGTCTCTCTCATCATCATGTGCCATGTCGGTAACCGTGGGCGGTCATGTTTTGCCATCTCACTCGATCACCAGAGACGTGGATCAGCTCAGTGTTCTTGTTTCGGCCAAAGAACACGACCAAATCATCCAGGTATTTACTTCTCTGCCCTCCTCTTCCCTCGATCTTGCCAGTTGTCACCAAATTCTCCAATTTCTTCTCATAACGTGAACAAAATATTGTGACTGTCTACGTCTAATTTATCTAATCATTTTACGGTTTTCATTTGTTTCTTGTAGGACTTGGTCATTGGTTTTCATGTCAGTCCATGGTATTCTTTGCATTTTCCTAAGAAACCACATTTCCACAGCCATCAGATGTTTTTCAGCTTTATGATCATTGTCCACACTTCATATCCAAACAAAAGCATAGGTTCTATGTAGCACCTCAACACTCTTTTACTCGTTGCAAATGACATCTTTTTATTGGTCAGTATGTTTTTCATCTTGCAAAAGGCTGCCTTCGCCATGGCAATTCGTGTTCTAATCTCTTCAATGCATCTCCCATCAGATGTTATGACTGTTCCGAGATAATTGTACCGATTCAATCAATTGTTTAAGAATATACTCGTTTACTTGTATATTAAATTGTGGTATTTCCTTCTTCCTAGTGAGACCATAATCTGTGTCTTCTTACAATGTAATTTTGACTAAAGTCGTTCACTGTTTCCAACAGTCGCATCTACTAAATGTTGCAGAACCTGCTCATTGTCTGCAATCAATACTGTATCATCCGCATATCTAATGTTATTTATGTTATGTCCCCCAATGATGATTCCTTTCATATCGTCAACATTTCTGAAAATATGGTCACTATACAGGGAATAAAGATCTGGAGACATTACACATCCCTATTTCACACCTCTCTTAATAGGCTGATATTGATCTACTTCATTCTCAATCGTAATGGCAGCTTGTTGTTTCCAATATAATTCTTTTTTTTTTTTGTCTAACGTCTTTCCCATCAATTTATAGATCTGCAAGCTTCTCCATCATGTTGACATGTCTTACTTTATCGAAAGCCTTTGTGTAGTCAATAAAGCAAATATTTAATTCTGTGTTTACTTCTATAGAACGTTAAATTAATGTTCTCAGCATATACACAGCATTTGCTGTATCCTTTTTTTTCTACTAATAAAAGAACACCTATATCAGCAGATTGCCATACAACAAAAGATCTAAAAATCATAATAGAAAAACATGAGATTTTACATACATGGTCAGATTATGTGAAATACCTTTAAGATGATACACGAGAAGATAATATGATATTCGGAATAATAATTAAGAACCATCAATTCTGAAGATAGAAGTTCAGAATACTCTTAACCATATCAAATCTGGCAAGACCCCGGGTCCCGACAACGTCCCAGCAGAAATAATCAATGCCTTAGAAGAATATGGAATCCTGTCAAAAGGGCAGAATGTTAGACGGGCCTGCGTGCCTAATTCTTAACCCTTTCAAAATAAAGTTTTGTTGTTGTTGTTGTTGTTGTTGTTGTTGTTGTTGTTCCTTGCCTTCTACAAACCAACACCGGTCTTCTCCTGTTTCTGGATGTATTTACTTCCTAAGACGTTGCATGATAATTCTTAGCAAAATCTTTGTGATGTGACTCATACTAATTGTTCGATATTGATCACATTCCAAGGCTCCTGATTTCTTCGGGATTGCAATGAATATAGAATTACATAATTCAGGAGGTATATCTCCACTACCATATATTGTGTTCTCCGGTATGGTGACCTGATCTATTCCATATTCTTCTAAGGCATTAATTATTTCTGCTGAGACGTTGTCGGGACCCGGGGTCTTGCCAGATTTCATATGGTTAAGAGTATTCTGAACTTCTATCTTCAGAATTAATGGTTCTTAATTATTATTCCGAATATCATATTTTCTTCTCTTGTATCATCTTAAAGGTATTTCACATAATCTGACCATGTATGTAAAATCTCATGTTTTTCTATTATGATATTTAGATCTTTTGTTGTATGGCAATCTGTTGATATAGATGTTCTTTTATTAGTAGAAAAAGAAACAATAAACTATCATTTACTGCCTATAATACCTTGCGGTGTGGGACTGGGGTGGGGGTGGGGGTGGGGGGGGGGGGTTCTTGAGCCAGTGAAATTAAGGCCGCCTGGCTAGTGCAGTCGCCGCGACCTGTGCAGGTTAGAGTTTTCTTTTTGCCCCGGACAGAAAAATAAACTCCACGCCTTACCGAGGACTCGAACCCGGGTCTCCCGAAGGAGAACCCGGTGTTCTAGCCACTCGACCAGCCGCTCCACTCTTTCATTAGTAAGCTCTTGAATTCTTTAGTGCATTAATTTGATATTATTACTGTTGTGTTGTTTTTCAATTTCTATGCAATGTTTTTCAAGCAATGCTTCTTTTGCTTCTTTACATAATGTTCTGACTTTCCTATGAATCACTTCATATTTGTCATGATTATTTTTGTTGTCTTCTTGTTTCCGTTAGTCTTAAAATTTCTTCAGTCATCCCTTTCTTACGACCTACTGTCTTTAATTTTGGGATAGTTGTTTCTGTAGCCAAATTGATGGAATTCTTCAACATTTCCCATTGATCATCCACATCTTGAAATAAGATCCCTAGATCAGACAATACATCTGATCTACTCTTTACTTCTATGTTAAAATTGTCTTGTATTTCATTGTAATACTTTTAATGCTCACAGATCATATCTAGTATTTCGTGGTGTATAGTTAACATGTTTGAATATTTATGTATCTTTCAGTCTTTCTGTGTCTCTCTATGTATCTTTGAGTCTCTCTCTGTCTCTGTTTCTCTATGTATCATTGAGTCTCGCTCTGTCTCTCGGTATCTTTGAGTCTCTCTGTGTCTTTCTATGCATCTTTCAGTCTTTCTGTGTCTCTCTATGTATCTTTGAGTCTCTCTCTGTTTCTCTAAGTATCATTGAGTCTCTCTCTGTCTCTTTGTATCTTTGAGTCTCTCCGTGTCTTTCTATGTATCTTTAAGTCTCTCTGTGTCTTTCTATGTATATTTGAGTCTCTCTCTGTTTCTCTCTGTATCTATGAGTCTCTCTCTGTCTCTCTGCAGCTTTGAGTCTCTCTATGTCTCTCTATGTATCTTTCAGTCTCTCTATGTCTCTCTCTGTATCTTTGAGTCTCAATGTCTCTCTGTAACTTTGAGTCTATCTCTGTATCTCTTTGTACTTTGAGTCTCTCTGTGTCTCTCTACGTATCTTTGAATCTATGTATCTTTGAGTCTCTCTTTGTCTCTCTATGTATCTTTGAGTCCCTCTCTGTCTCTCTGTATCTTTGAGTCTCTCTATGTCTCTCTATGTATCTTTCAGTCTCTCTATGTCTCTCTCTGTATCTTTGAGTCTCAATGTCTCTCTGTAACTTTGAGTCTATCTCTGTATCTCTTTGTACTTTGAGTCTCTCTGTGTCTCTCTATGTATCTTTGAGTCTCCCTATGTGTCCCTTTGTCACACTCTGTTTCTTTCCTTGTATCTGTGAGTCTCTCTCTGTCTCTTTGAGTCTCTCTATGTCTCTCGCTGTATCTTTGAGTCTTTCTGTCTCTGTATGTATCTTTGAGTCTCTCTGTCTCTGTATGTATCTTTGAGTCTCTCTGTCTCTGTATGTATCTTTGAGTCTCTCTGTCTCTGTATGTATCTTTGAGTCTCTCTGTCTATGTATGTATCTTTGAGTCTCTCTGTCTCTGTATGTATCTTTGAGTCTCCCTGTCTCTGTATGTATCTTTGAGTCTCTCTGTCTCTGTATGTATCTTTGAGTCTCTCTGTCTCTGTATGTATCTTTGAGTCTCCCTGTCTCTGTATGTAACTTTGAGTTTCTCTCTGTGGCTCTTTCTGTTTATGAGTCTCTGTCTCTGAATCTCTCTGTCTATCTTTGTATCCTCGAAGTTCTCTCTGTGTATCTTTGAGTATCTCTTTGCCTCTATCATTAAGCTTGTCTCTGTCAGTAGTAGTAGTAGTAGTAGTAGTAGTAGTAGTAGTAGTAGTAGTAGTAGTAGTAGTAGTAGTAGTAGTAGTAGTAGTAGTAGTAGTAGTAGTAGTAGTAGTAGTAGTAGTAGTAGTAGTAGTAGTAGTAGTAGGAGCAGTAGGAGAAGATGGAAAGAAGGAATAAAGGAAGGAAGGAAGAAAGGAAGAAAGGAAGAAAGGACGGACGGAAGGAAGGAAGGAAGGAAGGAAGGAAGGAAGGAAGGGGAAGAAACAATTATCATGATGACAAGGAAATAAAGATGTCATGTCAACTACCTAGCAAAACCATTTAACCCTATGCCTGCTCTTAACTGGACAGTCCAGTCCAGCCCGACTGGACCAACACAATCCTTGAAATAGACAACGTAAAATACACAATGAAAAACATCCGTGAACTGTATCAAGTCAACCAGCAGCCGCGGATCAGAGAATAACAGGGACTAAGTCAAACAGTCTGTTCATCTCCGACAGCTACAGCAAGCAATCAGGGTGAACACAAACCACTCAAGTCACGGAGATCATGACCCAGTGTAACGCGGTAGATGTAAACAACATTGTTTTCCTTAGTTCGGAACAGTTTTCGTCTTCTCTCTCTCTCTCTCTCTCTCTCTCTCTCTCTCTCTCTCTCTCTCTCCCTCTCCCTCTCTCTCTCTCTGGCTCTCGCTCGCCTATTTGTTCATTCAGAAAGAAAAGTGATCTTTAGCAAGGTGTAGGTAATTTCCTGTTATTGTTTGTTCTCCTAAAGCGAGGCTGTGAGAGTGGGTGTACAAGTTGTGGATTACTAACTGGCTGCGAAACACCTGAGCCCGATATAAGTAACTGAAAGACCCATTACCTACACTTTGAGGCCTACTGGGTATATGCTTAGTTGCATGTCCTTTACAGGACGTCGCAATCAACCCCAGAATGTGTCGCTGTTTGTGATTTACTAGACTAGTCTGCGATAAGTAGTTTGCCCTTGCTTTCTAAACGGCCGAAACTCATACCATTGTGAAAATCAACGCAAATCGTTGAGTTGAGTTGAATTGAGTTGAGTTGCGTTGCACTGAGTGAGTTTATTTGCGCTGCCTTGAGTGACGACTGTCGACCAGGTAGGTAGTTAACAAAGATCACATGTCCTTATCTAGAACGTTGCAATCAACCCCCATCCCTTGTTGGCTGTGTAATTTACTCATCAGTTTTACGTTCAGCAGTTTGCCGGCGTTGTGGCTTGGGGCAGTGAACGTGTTTCATAATTCTCCGAAATACCGAGTCGAGGGCTCGAAATCTGCCGCAGATTGTCTTGCTTTGATTTTGATGGAATGAGTGTCAGTCGTTCGGAAAGCATAGGCGTCATACTCACCTCATCTCATCTTGTGCCTCTTGTATCTTGCTGTGTTTAGGTGAAGTATAAACAGCGGGAGAGTGCTCGTTTATGGGCTTCATGTATCGAGATTCCCATAGACTCTGCTATTCCCTCTGTTCATCGTTTACGTGGCCGGCCTCTTCTTCTGGTTCCATTAATTTAGGTGTGATACTAAACTTGCCAAGAGATCACAAACAGCAAACAATGCTGGGATTGACTGCAACATATCCTGTAGAGGATATACAAGTAACTTTAACTAAACGTAAGAATTCTCCAGTAAATGATAAACAGCCAAAGATGCCGGGGTTTATTGCGACGTGCAGTAAAGAAAATTAAACTATCGTTTTAGTTTGTCAATGCTGCTTGAACAACAAATCAACTGTTAAGACAGGTAAAATTGAGCAAAGAATCGACTTCATAACACTCGGGATATTCCTATAAGTTCTTTGTCCACATCTTCAACAGCCAGCGAAGACTGCCAATACTAATGGCACCAGTAGCAGTCGGATTATCTGTCCGTCTGACCTTTCCCCGAAAACCTGAGTATCGGCCAGATCCTCTGGTCACTCCCCGCAGCACCATTGTCTCCCGCGCTGTAAACACGATCCCATATTTCCCCGACCACGTCAGCTTTATCATTCACCAATCCATCATCATCAAGTGACATGCGAGCTGGCGTAGGCTTTCATGTCTCTCAACTTACTCTGCCTTTTGTGTTCTGTATCAACTCTGCTGCTGATATACTTCCAAGCCACCGTCTCAATCCATCCAATACCATTTCTCTTAGTCGTCCTCTGCCACTCATCCCCTCGATCTTTCTAGTCGTCACGATGCTCTCCAATGCCTCTATTCTCATTACATAACCAGGGAAAGCTGTTTGGCTCTTATTTATTGTTGTATATAATGTTCTAGTTTCATTAGCCTATTTCAGGCAATCGTCATTAGTTACTCTCGCCGTCCAAGGAATTTGCAACACTCGTCTCAGGAACCACATTTCTGTTGCTTCCAAGTTCTTCCTAATTTGTTCACTAACATTCCAAGATTTACTGCCATTCATCAAAACAGGTTCTATATATCACTTCAGCTCTCTCTCTCTCTCTCTCTCTCTCTCTCTCTCTCTCTCTCTCTCTCTCTCTCTCTCTCTCTCTCTCTCTCTCTCTCTCTCTCTCTCCATTTAATGATTCATTCATTCAGTAGCATGTCCTTTGCATAACCACGCTCCCATAACAACCTTCCGGAAAACCTCCCGCGTCTGATACACCCATCTGGAGATCATCCTCCACACCCTGCTTCTATCTTCTCTTTGTCCTTCCTCTTCCTCTCTTCCCAGGCATATACCCCTCCATTATTGTTGTGTCCAAACTTTCATGACGGTTTAAGTGACCAAAATATTTCAATTGTCTTTGCTTTATAGTATTTAATAGCCAACCTTCTTCGATATTCAGCTTTTGAAGTATGGATGCATTTGTTCTTTTCTTTATGCAAGATATTCTGAGAACTCGTATATAATAATTATATTCAGTAAATTTAATGACAGTGACTTACTATTCACTGATTATATCAAATTAGGTCGCCACTTCCCTATTTGTACCAGGTATCGGGTACTTCCGCCCCCCCTCCCCCCCCCCCCGGTGCTAAAGCCTGAATTCTTGTCATGTGGTACCCAGTGAGCTTCCAGGCGTTCGCTCCCCAGAACAGATGAATCACTGATCGAAAAAGACACAACAGTTATGGGATTATGTCAGTTTTGTGAATATTGCATCAGTTTATTTCACATATAGTGTTATATTGTAAGCTTGGCTATATCATTCACGTGTTGTATATATTTCTAGGCGCATGCCGTTAACGATTCTAATATTGTGGATTATAATTGGTGTATATAATGTGGGTATTTATTTCAGTAGTGGATTATAATTGGTGTATATAATGTGGGTGTTTATTTCAGATGTGGATTATAATTGGTGTATATAATGTGGGTTTTTATTTCAGATGTGGATTATAATTGGTGTATATAATGTGGGTGTTTATTTCAGATGTGGATTATAATTGGTGTATATAATGTAGGTGTTTATTTCAGATGTGGATTATAATTGGTGTATATAATGTGGGTGTTTATTTCAGATGTGGATTATAATTGGTTATATAATGTGGGTGTTTATTTCAGATGTGGATTATAACTGGTGTATATAATGTGGGTGTTCATTTCAGTTGCGGATTATAACTGGTGTATATAATTTGTGTGTGTGTGTGTGTGTGTGTGTGTGTGTGTTTATTTCAGTTGTGGGTTACATTTCATTGGCATCTTGCCGTCTTGACAGACGATAGTTTGTTACATTGTGCTCTAAAAAGGCTTAATGACTACAACCCATGGCGGTGTCGAATGTGACTGATAAGACCAATTCTCGGAATCAAAGCGAGAGGTAGCAGTTACGAGTTATAAGTCCTTGTCAGTTGGCGTAGACATGGGGCGCCACGGGTTGCCTCTGACGGTAGGAGACACCTACAGGTGTCACTGATCAGCAACCGCACGCCTTATTCCGGGCAGCACCCAGCCAATTGGGTGCTGATCCGCCACAGCCTGCCTGCTTCAATGGGTGCTTGGGGCTAGGATAAAATCTGAATCGCAGGCTGTTAAACCAATGCACCAGGCGCTAATAAAAATAAAAATAGAAACCTCAAGCTACGGCTTGCAACCTTGAACATAAGAACCATGTGTCCTGGATTTGCGACTGACCTGAGGAATATTGACGATGTGAGAAAAACGGCTGTGATTGATGCCGAACTCAATCGTCTTAACACTGATATTGTTAACCTGCATGAGAGTCGCCTCCCTGAGGAAGGGGCACTCAGGGAAAATAATTGCACTTCTTTTGTGTATGGAAGGGTAGAGGGTAAGCAGAAAAACGGCAACATGGTGTGGGCTTTGCCGTGAAGAATTCGTTACTGGGAATGATTGAAATTCCAGCTGGAGGTAAGGAAATACTATTATCCCTGCACTTGGCAACCGCTTGTGATTTTGTCACCATTATCACTGCATATGCACCGACGCTTGCTTCCTCTTATGACGTGAAGGATTCGTTCTATGAGGAGCTACGCTCTATGATCAAGGCAGTTCCAATATCCGACTACATTTATTTGCTCTGTGATTTCAATGCTCGTGTGGGTAAGGACTCGAGTTCATGGCCAGAGTGCCTTGGAAAATACAACATCAGTCGCATGAATGAAAATGGGCAACGGCTGTTGGAGCATTACACCAGAAATGACCTATGTATTACAAACTCCTTTAAAACAAAAGAACTACATATGGTCACATGGAAACATCCAAGATCAGGCCTTTGGCATCAGCTGGATTTCATCATCACACGGAGACAATATCTGAACCAAACATAATTAATTCGAAGTTACCACAGTGCTGACTGTGATACGAATCATTCTTTGGTTGTTGCAAGAGTTAGGCTGAGACCAAATGTGGGTGTTTATTTCAGATGTGGATTATAATTGGTGTATATAATGTGGGTGTTTATTTCAGTTGTGGATTATAATTGGAGTATATAATGTGGGTGTTTATTTCAGATGTGGATTATAATTGGTGTATATAATGAGTGTGTTTATTTCCGTTCATCATAATCAAGTGCCCTGCCAGCTGGCGTAGGCGTTCATGGCTCTCCACAGATCTCGGTCTTTGGTGTTCTGGATCAACTCTGCTGATGATATTCCTCCATGCCACCGTCTCAATCCATCAAGCATCTTTTCTCTTGGTCTGCCTCTGCCTCTCTTCTCCTCGATCTTTCCAGTTGTTACGATGTTATCCAATGCATCTCTTCTCATCACATGACCGAAGAAAGCTGTTTGTCTCTTTATTATTGTTGTATATAATGTTCTAGTTTCATTAGCCTGTCTCAGACAGTCGGTTTTAGTTACTCTGGCAGTCCAGGGAATTTGCAACATTCGTCTCAGGAACCACATCTCTGTTGCTTCTGATTTCTTCTGAATTTGTTCATTTACATTCCAAGATTCACCGCCATACAGCAAAATTGGTTCTTCTTAGCATTTCAGCACTCTCTTTCTTACATTCAGTGATAGCGACTTATTGCATAAGAAACTCTTCACTTTCTGAAATGCGGCTTTTGCTTGCCCTATTCTACTCTCAATCTCTGTTGTACATCTTCCATCTGATGTTATAAATACTCCTAGATATTTAAAATTATCCGCTAGGTTAAGAATGTTCTTTTCTATTTCTATGTCACATTTTGGTGTCACCATTTTCTTTGATATTACCATTGTTACTGTTTTCTTGATATTCAAGGAGAGTCCTTTCCTTGCACTCTCTGTTATTACAATGTCCAGCAATTGTTGTAGGTCTGTTGAATTATCTGCCACCAATACTGTGTCATCTGCATAGCGCATATTATTTATATTATAACCTCCATCTTGTATTCCTGGCGTCTCTTTGATCTCTCTCATTATTACTTCGCTACATAGGGAGAAGAGATCTGGTGACAAAACACACCCCTGTCGTACTCCTAGCTGTATCTGTTCGTAACTACCCTCTTTATTTCCCATTTTAATTGCTGCTACTTTGTTCCAGTAAATGTTCTTTATTATTCTCAAATCTTTCCCATCAACGTTGATATCTTCCAACATTTTAATCAGTTCATCATTAGTTAGTTAGTTAGTTAGTCGTGGTTCCAACTTCACGGCAACGGGTTGTCCCCATATTGCTCCGTTCCTGTGCCAGTGAATATCACACAAAATGCTCCTCACTGCCAAAAGTGAACAATGGAACAGACAGGAGTATCGGCAAGCCAACAGTCCGCACAGGTACACTGTGCATGATGCCGCCGCCAGAATCCAACACAAAAGTCCTCCATGAAAAATACAGTTCATCGTTGATGGAAATGGCAGTCACCAGAAAGACTTCATTGACCCCGGTTTTATCCTATATGGCTCGGTCTCTTTCCACAGGATGACCCGCCGAAAACGCCGCACAAAGCACGAACTCCGTAGCTCCAGTGGCGACTCCCAGGAGTCTCCTGAAAAATGCATTCTTCAGCCGAAAAGGCAAACCAGTCAATCCAGCAACAGCCGGCCGCCATCGTTCTGAACATGCAGTTCCCGTTGCACACAACCGCGGACAGATGTAAAAGCATTCCAAGCGAAACTCACAGCTCACAGTGTCGCGCCACGCACTCACTCAGTAGCAGGGCGACGGAACCATATCCTCCTTAGTCGCCTCTTACGACGTGCATGGTAAGCAACATACCATGTTGCTCCCCATACTGGGGAGCAAAGAAAGAATCAGTTCATCATGTTTTACTTTATCAAATGCCTTAGTATAATCTATGAAACCCAAATATATGTCTTTCTGTTTCTCTATTGACCTTTCTATTAGTGTCCGTAATGTATATATTGCATTGTTTGTGCCCTTTCCCTCCACAAATCCATACTGCTCTTCACTAATGTCCATGTTTATCTTCTTTCTGGTTCTTCTTATTATGATTCTGAGTAAAAGCTTAGTGATATGGTTTATGAGGTTAATTGTACGAAAATCTTCACATTCAATTGCTCCTGGTCTTTTTGGTATAGCTATAAATACAGATTTCAGCATATCACCGTGTAAATATCCACTGCTGTAAATAACCAAATTCTCTCACTACTTCTAATTCTTCTGTGGTGATTTCATCTGACTCAGCTGTTTTTCCTTTCTTCATATGTTTTACAGCGTCAAAGACTTCTTCTTTTAGAATAGGTGGACCTTCTAAGTTACTTTCTTCTGTTAATTCTTCCCTTTCTCCATGATATAATTCTGTTATATACTCATTTCACCTCTTCATTTTAGCACCTTCCTCCAACAATATCTTTCCTGTTTTTTTTATTTCAAACACCCTGTATTTATTCTTATTTTTCTTCCTGTGAGCTCACTGATTTGTCTGTGCATATTTTTGTGTGTCTTTAATGGAATTTAATTCAATTTTTTGTACTGCTCGTTTAACCAACTTTCTTTTGCCTTCACACATTTATCTTTTATTTCTTTATTTATCTTAGTGTATTCTTGTTTGTCAATTTTACTCTGTGGTCATCAGCATTAAGATTTCTTCATTCATACATATTTTCTTAGCTATTTGGCTTCTCTCCGGTAATATTTCTTTGCTAGTTTGATGAATAGAGTCCCTTAACATTTCCAATTGTTCATTTATACTCTGTATTTTAGCTATTGCATTGTACATATTTTTCACAGTCACTCTGTATTGTTCATGAATTTCTTTATCTACTTTCAGAACCTCTTTATTAAGTCTCACGTTTTAAATTATTTTTTCCCTCTCTTTAATCTTACTTTTATTTGTCCACATAGTGGTACATGATCACCATTACAGTCAGCACCAGGCATTGTCTTTACATTAATTAAAGCATTTCTAAATCTTTTATTAATTAGTATGAAGTCACTTTGGTTGCGTATTTTCTTATCAGGGCTTTTCCATGTGTATAGTCGTCTTCTATGGTGATTAAACCACGTGTTTCCAATTATCATGTCATTGATATTTGCCCATTCTTTTAGATTTTTTCCTCTTTCATTTCTTGTACCTTAACCATAATTCCCCACTACATGCTCCATTTTCCCCTTTCCTACTGTTGCATTAATATCTCCAAGTATTAATTTTATTTCTTGTGATTCAATTTGAGCCATCACCATTTCTGTTTCGTCGTAAAAGTGTTGTATTTCTTCATCACTACTGCTTGTTGTTGGTGCATATTCTTGTATAATATTTATATCTATTGGTTTACATTTGATTTTGACCATAATAACTCTATCTGAAATACACCAGTATCCATTAATTGACTTGGCTGTTTCTTCGTCAAATATTATTCCTACACCTTTTTCATGTGTATCCCCTCCAGAATACATTATTGTGTGGTTGCCAGCTATAATTTTGCCTGATCCCTTCCATCTCATCTCACTAACGCCTAGTATATTCATTTTTATGCTATCCATCTCTCTTAGAAGATTGTTCAACTTTCCTAGCTCATTTAATGTCCTAACATTCCGTGTTCCTACTCTAAATTTATTCATTTTAGTTATGATTTTGCCATCAGTAGCTCGTTATTGCCGGTCTCCCTGGTCTAGAAGTTACACGACCTTCTCCGTAATCCCGTATAATCTCGTGAGTAACGTGATGTGCGCGAGAATCGGTAGCGGTTCTCTCCGCGTCGGTAAATTACGAGGTATGTGAGGCGGTCGCTCAGAAAGCAATGGCAAACTACTGAGCGTAATCTTGCCAAGAAATCAACAATCAGCTGAAAGATACTGATGTTGACAGCGATGCCCTGTAAAGGATATGCAAAAGAAAAGCTCGTTATAACTGGTGTATATATAGTGTGTGTGTGTGTGTGTGTGTGTGTGTGTGTGTGTGTTATTTCAAATGTGGATTATAATTGGTGCATATAATGAGTGTGTTTATTTCAGTTGCAGATTATTATTATGTCTTTCTAGGCATAGATTCCAAAGCAATGTTGTGCTTGGGTGGTTGGTTCGCTGTTTTTTTTTTTTTTTTTTTTTTTTTTTTTTTTTGAGTGTATGTGTATGTGTGTATGGTTAGCTGATTGGTTGTTGATTGTGTGGTTGGTTAGGGTTTGGTTCATTGATTTATAGTATGCATAGTTGTTTATTTGATTGTATGGTTGTATGGTTCTGTGGTTGCATGGTTGTGTAATTTGGTTGTACAGTTGTTTGGTTGGATGGATGTTTGGTTACAGTCTCGTGTGGTTTGTTGGTTGTTTGGTTGCGTTGTTGCTTTGTTGTTTGATTTATATGTTTGTTGGGTTGTATGATGGTTTGGTTGTAAGATAGTTTGTCTGTATGGTTGTTTGATTGTATGGTTTCTCGTATGTATGTTAGTGTAGTTGGCTGGCGATTTTGTTTCTGTTGTTGTTGTTGTTTTGTTGTATGGTTGTTTGGTTGTACGGTTGTTTGGTTGTATAGTTGTTTAGTGGTATGATTGGTTGTTTGAATGTTTGGTTGTATGGTTGTTTGGTTGTACGACTGTTTGGATGTTTGGTTGTGTGGTTGTTTGGTTGTATGGTTGTTTGGTTGTGTGGTTGTATGGATGTTTGGTTGTATGGTTGTTTAGTTATATGGTTGTTTGGTTGTATTGTTGTATAGTTGTTTGGCTATATCGTTGTTTGGTTGTTTGTTTGTATGGTTCTTTTGTTGTGTTGTTGTTTGGTTGGTTGTATGTTTGGTTGGTGTTTGTTTGGTTGAATGGTTGTTTTGTAGTATGGTTGGTTTATTGTATGGTTGTTTTGTTGTATGGTTAGTTTGTTGTATGGTTGTTTAGTTGTTCGGTTGTATGGTTGTTTTGTTGTTTGGTTGCATCGTTGTTTGTTAGGATGTTTATTTGTATGGTTGTTTGGTTGGTTGTATGTTTGCATAGCTGTATAGTTGTTTGGCTGTATCGTTTTTTAATTGTATGATCATCTGATTGTATTGTTGTTTGGTTGTATGGTTGTTTGGTTAGTTGTGTGTTTCTTTCGTTGTATATTGTTGTTTGGTTGCTTGGTTGGCTGTATGTTTGTTTGGTTGTTTGGGTGGTTGTATGTTTTGTTTTGTTTTTTGGTTGGTTAGTTGTATGTTTGGTTGCTTGTATGTGTCGCATTTTGCACACCTATTTACATTACAAAGTTGCACGCCACAGCTCCAAAACACATAGTTCTTCAAAGTGCCAACGCTATTCCGCATCGGAATGTCAGGGATGTTGTATCATGTCTAAAAATAGTAGTGTCACTTGATGATGGGCAGGTCAGGTGTTCAAATCTTATACATCTATTGGTCGACCTACTCTTGGTAGCGTCTCGCAAAGACTGCTAGGTCGGAAAGAGCCTAAGAACGCGCACATACAGTTTGATCTTCAGGGAAGCCTGATGTGTTTTCTTAAGGAGTATCTTATACTTGTGTGCCCTTCACCTGATTCAGAGTCAGAGTACTTCATGTTTTTGGATATGTAGCTGACACATGCGTCAGGTAAAGCTTTGTGTATGTGAGGTTTGTATGTGAAGGTTCCAGCACGAAAGAATACATATTCTTCCATCTGGAGATAGCCGCCAACTTCTATCCCTGTTCATGCAATGGCTGATTCCGCCATCACTGTCTAGAAAATATCTAACTCCATCCTTATCTTCTGTTTCCAAAAGAAGTGCTGTACTGTACACTACATATTAAGCTGTGAGAAGAGGCAAGTCTAAGCCCAGAATGCTATTCTCATCTACAACCTTATAGCTTCTTGATTAATTCAGAGACTGATTTAGTAAAAGAAATGCTATAACGTCTGTGGCAACCGCTGCCCCCTTTTCAATCCACGGCCAATCTTCAGCACACGAGAATGAGAGAGGGAGGAATGAATGGTTTCTTCCTCTTGTCTTTATATGTCCGTGGTGTGAAGAAAGATTGTGTTGCATGACTGATTAGCATTGATGACAGGTCCAGCGTTTTAAACTGCTGTGATATATTCGAACCGAGTTACAGAATGACCGGCACTGCATCTGGCACTCTGATCGAACTGAAGTCAGGCTAACAACCCAGTCCAGGCACTCCAGTGAACGAAGAAGAAGAAGATTGGTGTTAGAATGAGGGAATGAACTGTACTTTGTCATCTCATCTCTCTGTCTCTATGTATATATGTTGTTGTCAATGAATGAGAGGCTGTGGGAAATTTTACAATGCGTACTTCACCTGCACCTTAATATTCATTCTATACATGATAATAATTGTATCAATTTTTGAATGAAGATATTCATTATATGCTTCTGCACATTACTGCTTCTACCAACATGTGGAGTGTCATTGTGTAAAATCACTTCCCTGTTTGGGAAAGCGAGTACAGGAGAATATTCATTATGTGTTTCCATACATTATTGCTGCTATCCAACATGTGTAATGTCAGTTTATAATAACACAACCCTGCTGGGAAAAGTAAGTAAAAGAAATACATATAATATGCTTTCATGCATTATCACTACTAACCAGCATGGGAAATATCATTAGTAATATTGCACCCCTGTCTGAAAAGTAAGTAAATGAAGATATGCTTTCATGTATCTTCACTTCTAACCACCATGGGATATATCACCCTAGTGTTAGAAGAAGTAAGTAAAGGAAATGACAGAGGAAGTAAGAAAGAATAAACATGAAAAATAAACATGCTAACTTAACATCTGATGCAGCCCTGATTTGGTGATGTGAGTTTATATGAATGATATGCCATCATCTTCACCCTGTTCTGTACCACTGCGGTTCAGGATCAGATCTTGCTGTGTGCATTCCTTCATGAACTCTCCATCACTCATCTGCCAGCCTTGTCATTCTCTGTGTCTGTGTCCTCTGTGAGAACAACAGCCTAAACAGATCACTATGTACACGAGCAAAAGAGAATGTAGCTTACCATATGAATTGACAGATGCCTGATACCAGTAAAAAGAAGAGACACTGTAACTCTCAACTTGTAGGTACTTCCTGAATCTTCTACTTTCTATCACTTCTATCTGTAGCCCTTTTCATTCTTGTCAACTGGAGAATCATCATCAGTTGAGCATATATAAATAGGATCACCATTTTTATTCACGTCAGGTGAGGAAGACGGTGTTCGCAGATTAATGGTAGATATCGCAGATTCATCGCAGATTTATCACAGATCTATCGCAGATCATTGCAGATCTAGCGCAGATTACTGCAGATTATAGCAGATTATTGAAGAACAAGTTGATAAGATCATATTAGATGGATGGACAGACTGTTGAGTAGGGAATGGACTGAACCAGAACCAATACCAATGATCAGCTGGAGAATAAATTAGGGATTCTTGCACTGCGTCAAGTGGGCAGTTACCCCGAATCTGTTATTGGAAAACAATTCACAGAGGAGCTGCCAACCTAATAACTCCCATAGAATCTATTGTTCAGTGTTATCTAGGTGTCATTCTAAAAGCCAGCATGTCAGACGCAGAACTATCTCACCACTAACTCAATTGAATTGAACTAAACTGTACTCAATTGAACTTACCTAGACTTGAGAACAATTGCCACAGGCATATCACATTCAATAGACTGAGAACATTTACATAATAACCTCAAGTCATATTTGTGTGTAGAGACTGTTTAATTACGCAAACATTCTGAATTCATGGAAATTCCAAAATCATCATCAGGTATAATCCAGAGATGGGACGCAGAAGTGTTTCCAAGGCAACAGGGCCGGGTTATATACTGGCCAAGACCTATTGACGCGTCCTCGTCGAGCGTCCTGGGCAACAGGTCCCTTCGGGGTCCTGGCTAAAGTCAGTAGGATCGCCAATTCCTCCGAAGTCGGAGAGTGTCTGCCTGTACGGCGAGGAACCACCTTTCTGCACACCAATAAGCCAGACATGGGACAACGGATACTCACGCAAAACTCAGGTCCTGTATGACATCACACTGATGTTGGACAACAGGATGTATTCATCCGACATACAGGACTTCGCGTTGGAGCTCAAGCCAACGAACACAAGCAAGCAAGCAAGCAATCCAGAGACATCATTAGGAAGAACATGTGGGTAGGCACAGTGACAATCTGAACTATTACAGGCCTAGATCCAATGAAGTTAAATGAACTTTAACTAATTGGTGTGCTGAATTGTAATTTATGTTTCAGAAATGCACTACATGCTTTTATCTCCACAGCATATTTAGTAAATAAACTGAATTTTACTTTCACTTCTTCTTTTGTCGGGTATATTGTGATTGATTGATTGATTGATTTAAGAACCGACATCACAGCATTCAGGGCATTCCCATAAGCGCTCCGTTCCCATCCCCAGAAGCAAGCGAAGAGTTCCAACCCCAATAGTACCAGTAGCAATCTGATTATATGTGCGTCTCACCTTTCCTCTAAGCGTCGAGCATCGGCTAGATCCCCTCATCACTCTACGCTGTCGCATTCTTGCCAGACCATGGTGATCCATCTGCTTCTCCGTGATGTACACGTGCTCCCACAAGGCCGCAACCACGTCTACCTTGTCATGCATCAATACTCCACCAAGTTTAGCAGAGCCAGCCAATCTGTCTGCCTGTTCATTCCCCAGCACACCAGCATGCCCCGGAGAAAAGATCCAGACGATGCTTGCCACCCGTGACATCCGAGGCTAAGCAAGCCACTCGGCACGAAGCTTGCCACTCCTCACCCTACTCAGCATGCTTTCTGAGTCAGTTACAATCACGATGTGTGTGTGTATCGTATTCTCCATCCAGCGGAAAGCTGCACTGACTGCCTCCACCTCCATTCTTAAGCTAGATGTTGTGGTATCATATGCCAAGCTCTCCTGCACCAAACGTCGATCATTAGCCTTTGTCAAGAAACCCCAGGCACTTCTACTATCTTTATGTAGATAATCACATCACCCGGGCGAGCATTATCCTGAATTAGTTGCTGGATTTCCACTTCTGTGCCCCTGCTGCCCACTCCCTGCACTCCCTGCACTCTCCGCTGGCACTCTGACCCACTCCTCTCATCGCCTAATGTTCTCCAAGGGGCACACCTGTCTGATCGTATCCTCCGCCTGAGCCATCCATGATTTCCCTCTTATCAGTCGCTGGCCCTTAACTGCGTCCAGCGCCTCATGCAACGGGTGATCTGTGTCAGCAGCTACTCTGAGATATGCCCTCGCCTGCATCACCTTGAGCCTACCAGCAACAGTCGGCAAAGCAAGGATGTACCGCACACACACCACTGGGGAGTCTCTAGTGCATCCCAGAATGACCCGCATAGCCTCGTTCTATATGCGCTCCAATCTCACCAGCTGACTCTTTGAGACAGTGAGCAGTCCTAGTCCATAATCAATCGCTGAAAGGATCAAGTGCTAGTATAGTCTGAAGAGCAGCCATAGTTTTAAGTGCGTTGAGTCCCTTTTGAGATCTTGTCACGACCGTCTCCACTTGGTCCTTGAAGGTTAGGCTCCTTTCAAATGTGATTCCCAGATACTTCAGTTTGTTCTCTCTGTTTACGCTTCCACCATCTATCGTGAGGCTTGGAACATCAACTCTCACAATCCTGTTGTCCAGAGAGCACCACAAAACAGCCGCTTTTTCCGGGTGGATGATAGCACCCATTTAAGTGAACCAGTCAATCACTTTGTCTACTGTCGTCTGTAGCGCCTGGGCTGTTTTCTCCCTATCTCTCCCCTGCCTATATGCAAGGTATATTGTGATGTGACAAAAACTTTTCTATCTGTTTAGTTAACATTACTGAAGCACATACTTGAAGAATTTGGAACGATAGGTGGCTGGGTAATCACGAATAGACAGCACAGTCCTGTTCTATTGTAAGCACCCAGGTTCCATGTTATTCATAAAGGAGAACTTAAAATCTTAAAAATGTTTCTTGTACCCGTTTCACCTATAAGGGAAAATGGATATAAGTGGGGGACACGAGCTAAATAAGTAACTCCTTTTCTGGGAAGGCTAAGTTTTGAGGGAAATCATAAATATTTCCGGGAAAACCCTAGATTTCCTGAGCCAATATGGGGCACTTTGGCTTCCAAAGACCCATCCCCTCCAGATGAAATTAGTCCCATTCTTGTAGCTTGACTTCATCACGGGGCAGGCCAGGGTGGGTACTGCATTCTCCTCCCAACATACCACAGTATGTTTGGTTGGTTATATGTTTGTTTTGTTGTTTGGTTGATTGGTTGTTTGTTTTGTTGGTTGTATGTTTGTTTTGTTGTTTGGTTGTATGATTGTATTGTTGATTGGTTGGCTGTATATGTCTGTTTGATTGATTGGCTGTTTGGTTGGTTGTATGCTTGTTTAGTTGTTTGGTTGTATTGTTAAATGGTTGTTTGGTTGTTTGGTTGGTTGTATGACTGCAATGTTGTTTCGTTGGTTGTATGTTTGTTTGGTTGTTTGGTTGGTTGTAGGTTGTATGTATCCTCGCCTCAGAGGTCATAGATTGTGACAAGTAAATGGATTATTATTTGCCCCCGCAATGCGAATGTGCTGGGGAATGAAAACGCTGATAGACTGGCATGGAATGCACATCTTCATGGTAGACTACCTGTGGACAAGGGAGAAGTGGTCGAGCACCGGTGGAATCTGGTGGAGAAAGCGGTGAGGGGGGAGGGGGAAAGACAGAGTGAGAGCCCGTATGTGGAAAGAGTGATATTTCGGGGGATCGAAAGGGGTTCTGGAAGAATCTTAAAATTGAAAGGGAAGACAAAGAGAACTTTCAATCAGATAGCGGTGGGAACGATTAGTAGTGTGACTCTTCGCTGGCTGTTGAACGAGGGGACGAAGCGCGTATGGGAATGTCCTTAGTGCAGTGATGTCGGTTCTTAGCTCAACTCAAGTCAACTCTTAATTTCAGGTTGAGGTAACTTGAGTTTTGATTCACATACTTCGTATGGACTCATGTATTTCAGGTGGGGATAACTTGACGCGCGCGTGTGTGTGTGTGTGTGTGCGCGCGCGCGCGTGCGCATACTCATTACTACTCTGTGTAGCTTCCTCGATTTCAGGATATCTTCTTCTTTTTCTTCTTCTGCATTCATCTGGAGTGGTTTTTTTTTCTTTTCCAGAGGTTATTGTGGTGTATTGTTATGCACCCTTGGGCCTAGACCCTTAGGCCAACACATCCGACTTTTGCGTGCATTTTTGACCAGGTTAACATTCCTGGGGATTTCAGGATATGATAATTGGATTTTTTAGTTTTTTAAATGACCTTTTCGTGTGGCTTCCTTGATTTCAGGAGGGGATAACTCGACATTTGATTTTCTAACAACAACTTACCGTGTGGTTTCCTCTATTTAAGGATATGATAACTTGACTTTGATTTTCTTTCATGAGCATTCCGTGTGGCTTCGTCGATTTAAGGACTACAGATATTTTGTGCACAACGCCTCGAACTAGCTTGCTTATTTTCAGGTGGCGGTAACTTGACTTGAGAAGTAAAAACATAAAGCCTCCGTGTAGCTCCCTCTACTTGACCACGCCAGGTAGAGCGATCAGTAGCAACGTTCTACCAATTTTCATTCTGCTGTATAATATATGAAGAGGAACTCACACTGCTTCTAATGTAGTTTGTGGATTACATCCAGTTAGATGAACGCGCGTTACAGTAAGGGAAGTGGGTTATGCCTGCGCATGGTGAGTACCCATGTGCGATTATAATCTTGAAGATGTGACTCTTGTATACTTACTTCTCAATGTCCTACTTCTTTTCGTTTTGTTTGCGTTCTCTTTGTTCGTTTGCTCAGTTTGCATTTATTTCTGTTTTTCTCTCTGTTTCCTCTTTTAAGTATTTCTTTAAGGTACTCGTTTTACATTTTTTTATGTTCTCATCCACGTTTCACTTTTTTCATCCTTCTTCACACTTGCTTCTTCTTAATCCAAGTTTCTGCCTGCCTGCCCGCCCGCCCGCCCGCCCGCCCGCCCGCCCGTCCGTCCGTCCGTCTGTCTGTCTGTCTGTCTGTCTGTCTGTCTGTCTGTCTGTCTGTCTGTCTGTCTGTCTGTCTGTCTGTCTGTCTGTCTGTCTGTCTGTCTGTCTGTCTGTCTGTCTGTCTGTCTGTCTGTCTGTCTGTCTGTCTGTCTTTCTTTCTTTCTTTACACTTGTTTGTTTTTTATAACGGCATTATTTTATTATTTTGTTTGTTTCTTTGTTTGTTTGTTTCTATCTCTCTTTCTTTTTCTTTCGCTTCCTTTCTTCACCCTTCTTTATGTATTGTTTGAACTCGATTCGCAATCCTGCTCACCACGTTCAAAACATAGCTGCAGGAAATGTGGAAGCAGACCGCCCTGTAACAATTTCCATACAATGGTATGAGTGCTGATCGTTCAGAAAGCAATGGCAAACCAATGAACGTAAACTTGCCAAGATATGATAAACAGCTCAAAGTTATTGGTGCTGTCTGCGACCTCCCGTGAAAAGGACATGCAACTAACCCCATTGGTTACTTTGTTTTCGGTTGCATCCCTTGAATTTCGGTTGCATCCCTTGAATTTCGGTTGCATCCCTTGAATTTCGGTTGCATCCCGTGGGATATACAAACAAATATGTCTAGCAGCATACGTGACCAATGCGCAATAGGTCATCTTGAAAAGGTTTATAACTCTACACTTCTGAATGCGATTTTAATTTTATGTTGGTTGCATCCCTTGGCTAATGTTCGTAGTATTTTTACGTCATTCCTTTTCGCAATGGTTCAGAATCACTGTTACTATTAGAATAGGCGATCAGCATGGCCTAATGGAAAAGATATCGCGCTCTTAAACTTCATGTATGCTGATGACGAGGTAGTGGGTTCAATCCCTACAACTAAAATGTGGATTTCTCGTCTTTGACTTTGAGATGTAAAGTACAAGTGCCTCACAATTCTAGTGCAATAGAAGTAGTAGCATGTGTGAACTACGAGTTCTAAGCTAGTGAAAGCAAAAACCATATGTAAATTCATCTGGACAATGATGAGGGTAAGACGCATTGACTCGTCGTCTGCTAAGTGAGAAAGCAAAGACTGGCCACCTATTCCCTCCGTGAATTCAGGCCTACAAATTATGATGGTCATATTACATTGCAGAGCAATAGCTGGGAACTGCTTCGGAACAAACAAACAACAAATTGCTACTGACTTGCGTCCACTCACTGACCAACACCCCGATTGGTCCTCGTCCGCTGATTCCGATTGACGGCAAGTCTGTTCACTACAACTATGTAAAATGACCATCGGTGGGGAAGGCACCCCATAAAACAGTACGACTGTTACACGGCGACATGACAAGGCTCGGACATAGAAACGAAGATAACGAATGTATAAGTTAAGTGGGATTTGGGGTTAGATAGAAAAGGCTGAAAGCAAACTTCACTAAGGCGCACCGAAATTTCGTATGAAAATTATGAGTAGAACGGATGTTAGAAACGACAACAACCGAATAGGCAGTTAACGTTTGGATATCATAGAGGAATTACTTGATTTTAAACATTCTAGTAATAATTGAATATATCTGGACAATGGCATAAGTAAAGGTGAATGTAATTTATAATTTAATTTATGTGGGATGTGAAATCTTACTTTCATTGGCACACTATCGTCTTGACAGACGATAGTTTGTTACATTGTGCTTCAAAAAGGCTTCATAACTACAACTCATGGCGGTGGCGAATATGACTGATAAGGCCAATTCGCGCTGTAAATGTTCGTCCACAATGGATGCATGTTCGTCCACATGTGATACAACACATGGTCATTTTCACCATCATGCATCATATTACGTCTCACACGCTCGGTGTATGACTTATCTGCAACAAATTTCTCCTTTATCCTTATTCCATTCCTGATATTTGCCCTCCATGCAACACGTTCAGCGGCGACTTGCTCCCAATGTGCATTAACAATGCCTGTATCAATCATGTCCCGCTTACACACATCTTTATTTCGCAGTAGAGGCCGACCCTGAGATCTCTTACCCACCTGTAATTCACCAAAAAAAAAAAGAAAAAAAAAAGATGTCCTTTGGTATTCTACCTTCATCCATCCTCCTAGCGTGTCCTATCCATCAAAGTCTACGAAGATTGAGCATGGAATACACCGTCACACAACCTGATCGTTCCAATACTTCAGTATTTGTGATTTTGTCTCGCCACTTAATACCAAGTATTCTTCGCAGACACCGCATATGAAAGCTGTTTAAACGTTTCTTTTGGTGTGAGTAAGCTGTCCAGGCTTCACTGCCATAAAGAAGAGGACGAAGGACACAGGCTTGATAGACAAGGACTTTTTTTTTTTGGCAGTAAGCTTCCTGTTCTCCCAGACTCTTTTTCTTAACCTGTTCATTGTTGTAGTAGCCTTCCCAATCCTGAAAGTTGCATTCCTGATCTAGGGATAATTTGCTATTTACCGCTGATCCTAGATGTGTAAAATGGTCTACTATCTCTAGTTCGGCGTCATCAATAAATATTGATGGTACTCCATGTGCACCTGTGATATAATCTGTGTCTTCTTTTTGCTAATTATTAAACAAAATTCAGAAAAAAACATTGGAGAATGCGGATAGTAGACGTTGTAATTTTTCATTAGTACCCTCCTGATTTTGGTCTTGGCCTTCAATCTCTGAGCATTATAGAGGCCGCCATCTGAACGTGAGTGAATGTATATACCACCATCCTGATCACGAAAGGCATATTTCAGTAGAAGTGAAAAGTATATTCCAAAGAGGGTGGGAGCTAGTACCCAACCTTGCTTAACTCCACTCTTGATTTCAATCTCTTCTGAAGTTGCATCATCAAACTTGATTGTACCCTTCATGCCTGTGTGGAACGGTTCCACAATGGACAGAAGAGTTGGTGGGCAGTCAATCTTCTTTAGTGCCTTGAAAAGACCCTCACGACTGACCAAATCAAATGCCTTTGTGAGGTCAATGAAGGCAATAAACAGTGGCCGATTCTTTTCACAGCATTTTTCTTGCATTTGTCGCAATGAGAATATCACATCAACGGTAGACCGGTTCTGTCGGAAGCCACACTGTGATTCAGGATAGACTTGATCTCACAGGACGTGAAGTCTGCGCAGAACAATTCTGGCAATTGCTTTCCCAACAACACACAGAAGTGAAATACACCTATAGTTGTTATAGTCGCTCCGATCTCCCCTGTTCTAGTACAATGTTATGATGCTTGAGTTTTGAAATCCTGTGGGACTTGTCCTTCTCGTCAGCATAGCTCTATTAGCTGGTAGATCTGTAGAGTGAGCGTGTCTTGTCCACTCCTGATAACCTCTATTGGAATCCCATCCTTACATGGAGCCTTGCCAGATAAAAGTTCATTTATGGAACACTAAACTTCTGTTATGTTGGGAAGTATGTCCAGGTGGTCAAGAGTTGGTAGGGGTCCTATGGCGTTAAGGGCATCATTCGCTAGTTTGGTCTCACTTGAGTAAAGCTACATATAGTGCTCTACCCGTCTATCCATCTGCTGTTTCTTATCAGTGATGATTTTTCCAGTCAAGGTTTTCAGTGGTGCACTTCTTTTGATCATTAGACCACAAGCTTTCTTTATCCCTTCATACATGCTTCTGGTGTTTCCCTTATCACTTGAATTTTGAATGGACTCACATAACTTGATCCAATAGTCCTTTGCACACTGCCTGACAGCCTTTTGCACATCCTTCCTAGCTTGCTTCAGCTCACTGAGAGTTTTACTCGTTGTTCTTTCCTTGTTTCTTAAGAGAGCTATTTTCTTTTTATCAATCAAGGGCTGCAGTGTCTGGCTGTTTGCCGCAAACCAGTCCTGGCTCTTATGATCCACAGTGCCGTAAACCCGCACCGCTGTTTTATAAAGAGTTTCCTTAAGGTTACCCAAGTTTTCACTTGCTGTACAATTCTCTGATGTTTCAGTGAAAGCGTCTTCAAGTTGCTGTTGAAACTCAAGCACTTATCAGGATCGTGGGTTTTAATAATATTAATCCTGGGGCTAGATTTGTTTTAAGCTATGTAGATTCTCTTTGGTCACAGTCTATCTCTTGCAACAACCAAAGAATGATCCGTATCACAGTCAGCACTGTGGTAACTTCGAGTTAATGATGATCTGGAACAAGACAAGCTGTGGAAGCTGCCAGATCAGCAAAGCAAAGCTCTAACTGTCCGCCTGTCGAATCTTCGATCCCAAACCAGCTGCCAAAAAACGCTTAGGGCATGGTCTGCCCTGCTATGAAATTTTGTTTTTAGGTTGCATTTCCTCGCACTAGGATAAGGCTTGTGCCCTCCCAATTTCGCTCTTCCGTCAGAAGCCGTTGGCACAATGTGGGGTATCGGGTTTGGTAAGCGCCGCCCAACATTCGGCGCTAACAGAAGGCAGGTAGAGCCGTCTACTGTTTAACGGTAACTCAGTCATATTTGACAAAGACCTGACACTAAATAAATCTTACAATATATGAGAATACTTGCTAAGTTGTCTAGGGGATCCCAGATGGGATGAGTTGACATTCTCACTCAACCTTCTTAAAAGGTGAGGTGATCATGGAGATTTATCACATACACAAGGGGAAAAACAATTCACTCCTTAAGATAACGGTGTCTATGTGTAGGTGTTGTGATATATTTACTTTCACAAGCGTAACGTGCTGTAAATATTTCCTGTCGACAATTAAAGTTTGACACCACATCAGGGCTAGTTTGTTCCCCACTGCGATAAATCCCACATTTTCATCGACTCTTTGTGACGTCACAACCGGAACAAACTCAAATAAAAAGGCATGACAGCAGTGAAAGCGGTCTGTTTGTTTACCAGCCCAAGCAAGGGAACAGGGGAAGATTATATGAGCGGAGGGAGTGATAGTCTCTTCATAATCAACTTACCAAAGATAACTTAGTCTTAGGTAGGTGAAGACAAAAATCAGCCTACGACATCGCATCTGAAAAATTTGAATCCTGTCGCCGAAGTGTTTGGAAGAAATTCATTTAACATGAAAGGTAAACAGAAATATTTAATTTAAATTTTAGATTAGTTTGTGAGTCTTTTTCCCAGAAGAAGAGTTGGTAAGTCGACTTGTCGAACACGTGTGGTGAGTTCATAAGAAATTAATTTAATAGAAACTAAATTATAATATATTTAATTGTTATAGTTTATAGATAAACTATACATGAAGAATAACCACAGTGGGTTTTATTTTTCTCCCAGTTAAACAACTGATGTATAAAACATTAGACACAGGTTGTACATTTTATTTCTTAAGCATGAAAATCAATCTACAATGAATTAAAGCGGTGAGTAACTTAAGATGTAAGAAAACTCAGAATCCTTAGTGCAGTGGTAAGGACACTATTTTACATGTGCCCACACTGGTAAGAAGAAACTATTTTAAATGTGTAAACACTGGTAAGTCAAACTATTGTAATGTGTATAGTCCAGTAGATGATTTTTTATACATGAGCACATGAACAAAAAAGTAGTTTTCTTATATTTCATGAAGACATTTGGGTGCTAAATAGAGTTCTATAAGTATCATAAGTTGTTTGATATTAAGGCACACATATGGTAAGGCACATATATTTTCATTGTTGTTAAACATGGGGAATTAATAATATTTGTGCCACATAAGAGTGCGTAATCAACCGCCATACAAAAATGATTATGAGTCATAAGGAATGAATGCGGATGCGTGTATCACATAAATTGTATGTATTGGATGAAAGCATGTGGTGACTCATGGATTTCATGTTGCTAAATCCTTGGTGAATTTCATAAGCATGCCTAGTGACCACATGAGTCTATGTCATTGAAAAGAGCATGCCTGTAGTGGTTCATGTGTGATTCATTATTGTTAAACAGATGTGAATGTATTATTTGTAGCAACACATCAGTATGACTATTCATCATCCAGGGAATATTATAATTTCTGAGAAAAGATGAGCATGATTGAGATGCTAATGTAATGTAATTGTTGTTAAATCTGTGAATTTATCAATGATAAAGCACTTGCAAATACTTAATTGTCATCCATACAGATATGATGTGTCTGATGAATGATTGTGAAATAAGATATTTCATTGTGATATCAATGATGTTAAGCATTTAAAGTTATCATTGGGAAATCACAAGTATAATTATCCACCTTACATGCAAGTATGAATGATGTTTGATGAATTATTCCTGTATGATCATCCATGCACCTATAAATATTATGTCTGATGCATGAGGAGTGTGAGTGAGTGAAGTTACATTCTGAGAGAGAGGGAGTGTAGGCCAACAGTCAATCTCGGGATAGCCGGCAACTTTGATGTGTAATGTCATGCCTATCACCAGAGAACTTGTTCGGTGTAATCAATAAACTGAATAATAATTTAGTACACTCCGGCGCATGACAACACTTTGTATAAAATATCATTCATGTTTCAATCATCTGGTTTTGTGTGCTAAGCACGACACAAACCATATCATACATTACGCATACTACAAGCATCTGGTTTTGGATCTTAAACAAGATCCCAACTTTGTATTTCATGTTACAACATTTCTAATAATAATAATGATAGTGAGTGTAATGACAATGATTTAAGGAAACCATGATTATGATGATAATAAATATTACTCCCATAAGAATGGAAGATAACTTCTCACTTGAAGCATTTAATGAAGAAGAATGCACCTGAATTCTATACAAGAATTGATTCCATGATGTATTTATATTGTTTATAAGCAACTACTCATTACAATGGGAAATTATTAAAAAAAAACATTAAGATATGAGGCCCTACCCTTGAATAAAAGAAGATTTAGAGAAAATAACTAGGTACAGAAAAGGATTGTAAACATAGTTGTCAATACCCAATCAGTCAGGGTATCACTTAACCTAGACCCATGATGACAGGCATAGGTGAAGATGAAACTGTACATCTGCTAGTTTAAACCGTGCACACCATAGATTGAGTGTAGAACAACCATTATGTTGTGGATACCTATTTGAGAACACCAAAACTCTGTACCCTCCACTATTATTTTTCTCTAGGAACAAAATTCCTTTTATGGATTTCACTTTTTGTGTTCTTAGGTTTTTACAACGTTTCATTTCTAATGTCATATTGGTGATATCATTAGATTGTGTAATTGCTGGAATTTCAGGTAGTGGTCATACTAGTATAGCTCCAGCAGCACTTGTTGAGTGAGTACATTGTTGAGCGATGCCCTTGATAGAGTAGTGCAGAAACTTATCCACCTGCAAACGTTCCATTTGTCTCATAGGAGAGGTCATCTTTATTTAAACATTTACCTGTTCTGTGCTAAGGTCCAAACCACCATCTGCCTCTTCAGAGCTGTGAGATGACAAAAGAACACAATCCAACTTTTAATAACAAAATCCATGTCGTGGTATCTTTATCACAAGATAAATAAAAGAAATTAAGGAGCAGGAGAAATTAGGGTGTTTCCATTTCCCCCATCCTTCTTCTCTTATTGTGGAGGTTAAACTAGCTCCACAAGTGAGTAGGGTATTTCCTCACTGAGTATTCTTTTTTCGAGATTGCTTGCTTGCGTTCGCTGGCTGTGAACTCCAGCGTGAAGTCCTGTATGTCGGATGAAGACATCCTGTTGTCCAACATCAGTGTGATGTAGTACCGGATTGAGGTTTGTGTGAGTATTCGTTGTCTTCCTTGCCGTGCAGACAGATACTCCCGACTTCGGAAGAATCAGCAATCCTACTACGTTAGCCAGGACCCAGAAGGGACCTATTGCCCAGGATGCACGACTAGGACGTGTTAGTAGGTCTTGGGCAGTATAGAACCTGGCCCTGGTGCCTTGGAAACATCTCTGCGTTCTATTTTTCGAGATTGATACTGGGACTTTCTGATGCGTTAAATACATCTTAACCATCCAAACATCTTGATAATACACTTATCCTGACATGACATGAATCTCTGGGACATTGGCCTCATGTCCAGAATTCATCATCTCTTTTCCGTATTTGCACATAGCATTAGGCCCAAGGCAATTGACCATACCGTTAACATTCTCTTCTTTTCGTACAGATGTACACAAGGCTTCTTAATCATCATCCTCATCCTCATCCTCATCATCATCATCATCATCATCATCATCATCATCATCATAATCATCATAATCATCATCATCATCATCATGGCCCCACTGGGGTAACATTACAATATTTACTCCAGCAGTAAAAGTAACAATCACGAACAGAATATATAAAACTCATAACAGAGCAAAAATGTGAATCCTTCATATAATAATAATAGTAATAATAATAATAATAATAATAATAATAATAATAATAATAATAATAATAATAATAATATTTGGTCAGTCGTGAGGGTCTGTTCAAGGCACTAAAGAAGATTGGCTGCCCACCAACTCTTCTGTTCATTGTGGAATCGTTCCACACAGGCGTGAAGGGTATAATCAAGTTTGATGGTGCAACTTCTGAAGAGTTTGAAATCAAGAGTGGCGGTAAGCAAGTTTGTGTACTAGCTCACACCCTCTTTGGAATATACTTATCACTTCTACTGAAATATGCCTTTCGTGATCAGGATGGTGGTATATACATTCACTCACGCTCATATGGCGGCCTTTACAATGCTCAGAGATTGAAAGCCAAGACCAAAATTAGGAGGGTACTGATCAGAGAGTTGCTTTTTCCAGATGATGCTGCAGTTACGACCCACTCTGAGGAAGAATTGCAATGTCTACTATCTGCATTCTCCAATGCTTGTTCTGAATTTGGTTTAACAATTAGCAAAACGAAGACACAGATTATGTCACAAGGTGCACATGGGGTACCATCAATCTTTATTGACGACGCCGAACTAGAGATGGTAGACCATTTTACATATCTAGGATCAGTGGTAAATAACAAATTATCCGTAGATCAGGAAATCAACATCCGGATTGGTAAGGCAGCAACATCAATGAACAGGTTAAGAAAAAGAGTCTGGGAGAACAGGAAGCTTACTGCCAAAACAAAAGTCCTTGTCTATCAAGCCTGTGTCCTTAGTACTCTTCTTTATGCCAGTGAAACCTGGACAACTTACTCACACCAAGAGAAAAGTTTAAACAGCTTTCATATGCGGTGTCTGCGAAGAATTCTTGGTATTAAGTGGCAAGACAAAATCACAAATACTGAAGTATTGGAAAGATCAGGTTTATTCCATGCTCAGTCTTCGTAGACTTAGATGGATAGGACATCTTAGGAGGATGGATGATGGTAGAATACCAAAGACATCTTTTTTGGTGAATTACAGATGGGTAAGAGATCTCAGGGTCGGCCTCTACTACGATACAAAGATGTGTGTAAGCGGGACATGATTGATACAGGCATTGATAATACACAGTGGGAGCAAGTCGCCGCTGAACGTGTTGCATGGAGGGCAAAGATCGGAAACGGAATAAAGACAAAGGAGAAAATTATTGCAGATAAGTCACACACTGAGCGTGTGAGACGTAAGATGGTGCATGATAGTGGAAATGACCACGTGTTCACATGCACCCACTGTGAACGAACATTTACAGCGCGAATTGTCCTTATCAGTCACATTCGCTACCGCCATAGTTAAAAGTTATTATGCCTTTTTAAAGCACAAACTATCGTCTGTCAAGACGGCAAGGTGCCAATGAAGATGAATGAATGAATGAATGAATGAATGAATGAATAATAATAATAATAATAATAATAATAATAATAATAATAATAATGCAGGGCCATTCGTGGGATATTCCTCCCATTCTTCAAACCATAAGACCAGAACAGATAGTCCTCTTCCCAATGTTGTTGGCAAATTCCTAAACATAAATATTCGCCCAGGCACCGACAACAATGGTCATTACGGACGGAAGGCGCGTCCTGCCAGACACCTGAACATGTATCCATGTGGCGCTTTCCTTTCCTCTCTTTTGAGATTATACTAATCAAACATGGCATTTCCCTTGCATATTTATGAAAGGATTACATGACAATCACACATGTGATGTGGTCACTAAGATGTAAACAATAAGTAATGGCACGATAGCACAAGTTAAGGTTAGTCGAACTATTTCTCCAGCATGAACATATGTCCATAATATGCGTCAATAGTACTATTCTTCCGCATAGAGAAACGGTTTTTGAAATGCCCCTAGAGCCAACAATCCACAGCACATAGAATAGCAGATTTATATGAATTGATAGTGAGATAGCTTCACAACGCATATAATAAGTAAAAATGTTTTGCATATCCTTTACAGGACATGGCTGTCAACATCAGCATCTTTCAGCTGATTGTTGATTTCTTGGCAAGATTACGCTCAGTGGTTTGCCATTGCTTTCTGAGCGGCCGGCTCACATACCCAGTTACCGACGCTATGATTCTCACCGTCATCACGTTACTTACGAGATTATACGAGATTACGGAGAAAAGTCGCTAACCTCTAGGCCAGGAAGCCGGCTATATAATAAGTTACACATAAGAATTGAAATTGTCTCATCTCATCTCATCATGTTCCTCTTGTAACTTGCGGTGTTGAGGTGAAGTATAACCAGCGGGAGAGTACCCGCTTATGGGCTTCATGTATCGATATTACCATAGACTCTGTTATTCCCTCCGTCCATCGTTTACGTGGTCGGCCTCTTCCTCTGTTTCCATCTGGTCTGTACATCATTGCTTGTTGTGGTATACTAATAGTTGGTAGCCTACTTGCATGGCCAAACCATTTGACTTGCTGTCTTCTATTAAAATCTAGTGCAGCGACAACCCCACTTTAGTCCTGATTTCTTCATTTCTGTTCTTATCTCTTCTTGATACATTGAGTATTCTTCTCAGGAATCTCATTTCTGTTGTGATTTTTCTTTTCTCTTTTTTTTTCTTTCATTGTCCATGTTTGGCATTGGTAACATAGAGTTGGTAGGAAGATTGTATTGTAAAGTGCCTTCTTAGTAGTTATTGATACATGTTTGACGATCTTAGCAGTATTAATGTTTTTTTTAACGATCCTCAACAGGTTGCTTGGCCATAATGGTTGACAAAACTGCGCTCTATCACACGCACTGACTCAGCAAGCGAGGAACCCAGCCGTCGAACCCTCCATGGGGTAGCTAAATCTATATAACACCTCAACTCTGTGACATGATCATGGATGGGTAAGAAGCGGTACTACCTCTCCCCCTTATGGCATGCATATTTTAGTCTCAAAGACACTGGATAGTGGAGGTAGCCTGTAGACAATCCTGCGAAAAGCAAAAAAAAAGACCATCTTTCTGCACCCATAACACACAGTGGTTCGACAACTCACAAAATTTCATGGTGACTTCTGAGGAAATGGAAGAATAACAAGGATGGACGGTAAAACAAGTCAATCCTTTGAGAGACAGGCGAACAATGTCAGTACATTTATTAAAGAAGGTAAATGACGTAGACTGTGAATATGTGTGGGCATGCTACTTCTAATCTCTTACATCTGGCACATTTGATGGGAAAAGGTCAAAGGGGAGATTGATAGAGCAATATCTAGATGGTTTAGTCACGTGGTATAATCGAGACAAGAACTCAGACCTGGTAATTGTCTAAGTTGAGCGCCGTCCACACTTATCGGCACGGTACATGATGCTGGTGCTGATGTTTACTTATTCTGGAGGAGACGCTGTGCTATTACTTGTCTGCCTGCGGTTTTCTTTGCCCGTGTGCATATCTGAATGCAGATATCTGTCTTTATGTCGGCTGGTCTGTCTTTCCGTGTGCATGACTACCTGTCTGTCTGTGTGCATGACTACCTGTCTGTCTGTGTGCATGACTACCTGTCTGTATGTGTATATATCTGTTTGTAGATAATCCGATATCACTGTACTCGGGTGCTCCCCAAACCCGGCACCCCACATTGTGCCGACGGCTTCAGGTGGAGGGGCGTAATTATGAGGATACAAGCCTTATTCCGGTGAGAAGAAATGCAACCTAAAGACGAAATCACATGGCAGTGCAGACCATGCTCTAAGCCTTGGTCGGCAATTTGTCTAGGATCGAAGCTCCGACCTGCTGAGTTTGAACATTGTTGGGATATGGGTGACTTCAATCTACTGACCCCACCAGGCTTTGGATACCTATCTTTCATTCATTCAACCAAGGGACGTTACCCTTTCACACTCTGTCCCGAAATCATGACGCAACTCTGGTATCTATCTATATAGATCAAAGAATTTAATGTACAAATAAGACTAATGAGATAGAACTAGCCTATACTAGGCGATGTATAGACTGATAGGCACAGGAGTAGGCCTCAGGATGTAGATGTCATCCTTGGAAAGGTCCAGTGTAGTACACCACAGTTCCTCGGTACACAGGCCTCATTGCGCGTATCTAACCCTCCGGTAACATCCACTCTTCTCAGGTAGGCTGGATGTGGTTGGTTCTGACAAAACAGTTCTCCGGAGTTTCCCCTCTGGAAATATTCCGAAGGCCGGCTCCCAGGTGTCTTTAGGATCAGAAGTGTCTCTTAAGTGGCAGGGTATAGATGTGATAATCTAGCGATCTCTCTCTCTCTCTCTCTCTCTCTCTCTCTCTCTCTCTCTCTCTCTCTCTCTCTCTCTCTCTCTCTCTCTCTCTCTCTCTATATATATATATATATATATATATATATATATATATATATATATATATATATATATATATCACATAAAACACGAACTCCGCAGCTCCAGCAACGACCCACAAGGAGTCTCCAAAAAATGCACGCGTGAATAAAAGTATGCGGCCCGGAATCGAACCAATAACCACTGGAGCCCGAGTCAGGCGTCTTGACCACTTCGCCACGGAGACTCCATATGGTACAGCACTGTTTGCGGGAGAGTTGGGCAGGTACAACATCGACATTGTAGCCTTGAGCAAGTCACAGCCTGCAGGTTAAGGCCAAAAACAGTATATGTGGCCAGTAAAACAGGCCGACAAAAATTTTTTATAAATTGAACATCTGACAATTGGTGGCATTAAAAGAATCAATCAATCATGTGCCATACCGGAAAGTGTGGGCTGTCATGACTCGCCGTTTCACTCGATCACCAGCGTCGTGGATCAGCTCAGTGTTCCTGTCTCGTCCATGCCATGTGGACAACCATCCAGGTATTTTCTCTCGGTCTTCCTCTTGGTCTGTTCCCTTCGAACTTGCCAGTTGTCACTAAGTTCTCCAATCCATGTCTTCTCATAACATGTCCAAAACATTTTGACTGTCTACGTCTAATTTCTCTAATCAATTTACGATTTTCATTTGTCTCCTGTAGTACTTGGTCATTGGTTTTTCTGTTCGTCCATGTTATTCTTTGCATTTTCCTCAGAAACCACATTTCTGCAGCCATCAGATGTTTTTCAGCTTGACTGCACATTGTCCAAGTTTCACATCCATACAAAAGAACAGGCTCTATGTATCCCCTCAACACTCTTTTTCTCGTTTCAATTGACATCTTTTTATTGGTCAGAATGTTTTTCATCTTGCTAAAGGCTACCTTCGCAATGGCGATTCTTGTTCTAATCTCTTCAAGACAAGATGTTATGACAGTTCCGATATAATTGTACCTATTCACTTGTTGAAGAATATTCCCATTTACTTGTATATTACATTGTGGTACTTTACCCGTATTAGTACTATTACTAGTACTTAAACTACGGCATACGATTCGAATGATACGAAATTAGTCCGTCAATACAAGCGCAAGAGATGTGACTGGGCCAACCGCCTAATTGGATCCTCCCCCCCCCCCGGATGCCCAGGACAGTTGCACCACCTGCACCCCCCCCCTCCCTTTGCACGCCACTGCATAAATGTTTGTTTAAAATATTTAATTTTGTAAAAACTATGTATTTACAAGGTTACAGCAAAATGCACACTGCAACACAACAATATATACATGCATACACGAACAAACACACGCATACACACACGAACATACACACGCATACACACACACTTACACACACGCACATACACACATATACACACATCGCACATATACACTCACAAAAACTCACATACACACCCATATAAACACATGTATACATAAACACACATACACATATACAAACATACACATATACAAACATACACACTTACACGTACATATACACACAAACATACACACATACCTACATACATACACATACACAGTGACTTACGTGACTTCCGGTCACCAACATGGAGGACAGGCAGTGAAACGGTTAAGGCCTCTGGAATGTTTATGCTCGTGGCTATCGTTTGCATTCAAATTTTCCTCATGTTGGACTGGTAGTGTATCGTTCCGTCGCCCTGCTACTGAGTTGAGAGCGTGGCGCGACGCTGTGAGCTGTGCATTTCTTGTGAAATGCCTTTAAATATGCCCGAGGTTGTGGAGCGTGAACTGCGTGTTCAGACCAATGGCGGCTGGCTATGTCCCAGCGTTGACTGTATTTTATGCCTTATGCAGAAATGTGTGGCTGCTAGTCTTCTGGTGACTGGAGCTTCCTTTGACGAAGAACTGTTTTTTTCGTGGAGGACTGTTGTTTTGGCATTCTGGGGACGGCATTATGTACAGTGAAATGTTATTTTTAAACATCTGTCCAAGGTGTTGTGGCGTGAACTGCATGCTCTAAAAATGGCCTAGCTGGCTAGAAAACATCTAAAAACGGAACAACAACATCTAGAAATATCTGCATATATGGCGGCGGGTTGTGCCGCAGAAGTGACCGGTTTTTTACCTTATGCAGAAATGTATGGCTGCTGGTCTTCTAGTGACTGCCGTTTCCATCGATGATGAACTGTATTTTCTTGGAGGACTTTTGTGTTGGCATTTTGGCGACGGAATTATGTACTGTGAAATGTTTTTTACATCTGTTCGAGATTGTTTTGTTGCATGAACTGCAATTCGGAGAAAAAATGGCGTGGCTGGCTAGAAAACATCTAGAAATGGAACAACAACATCTAGAAATATCGAGACTTTGTATGTGATCATATGGTTGGGAAAGTGCCTGCCACTTCCATCAAGAATGAACTGTATGTTTCATAGTGGACTATTGTGGTGACATTGTGTCGGCGGCATTATGCACAGTGTGCCTGAGCGGGCTGTTGTTTGTCGAGACTCCTGTCTTTTCCACTTTTCACATGGGGCAGTGAGGAAAATTGAATGTGATATTCCCTGGCACAGGAACGGAGTATAATGGAGACGACCCGTTGCTATGATGCTGGAACCGCAACTAACTACCTAACTAACTAACTAACTAACTAACTAACTAACTAACTAACTAACTAACTAACTAACTAACCAACCAACCAACCAACCAACCAACTAACCAACCAACCAACTAACTAACTAACTATACACCTACACGC
Organism: Cepaea hortensis; assembly: GCA_963921405.1. Classification (NCBI taxonomy): domain Eukaryota; kingdom Metazoa; phylum Mollusca; class Gastropoda; order Stylommatophora; family Helicidae; genus Cepaea; species Cepaea hortensis. The sequence continues at coordinate 298,518,193 of OY992876.1, forward strand.
TTATGCACACACATTCACATATGTCAACATCCTACATTGCATACAGGCACTCTCGGTTCTTCATCCACACCTCAAATAAAACCTCAGTTGCGTGGATGGAATTTATACAATTTTAATTCAGGCGAGCCTGAGATATTCATACAATCATGACCAAGCGGTAACTGCCTGTCTAAATATACAGTGGTCGCCTTTCTTCACAAAACTCATACATAATCAGATACAAACTCAACTCTCGCTATCTTTAACATGCGCACTCGTAAACTACATATTGGCTCTCGGAAATCACACACGTCCTGTCTGGAAGCTGTCCTGTCGCCGCCTGACTAAGTTCAGTCGGTTGGCTAGCCTGGTCGTCCTAAATCCCGTGCGGTCAGCAAAACCCCGTGCTGTTCTATTCGTCACGTAGTACAGTAGTCTTGTTCATGCCAACCTTGGGTTGTACTACTGCTTTGTCTGTTTACGGGTGTTGTCCCGTGAACTAGCGTCCCCCGCCCTATCCTCGGGGTTGGTTCTGCTGGTGTCCTAGATATGACACGTCCGTGTCCCCATCTAAGTCCTGTCTTATGACTGTTCTAAGTTATAGCTTGCGTTATATCTCTACTCTATCTACTCCATTGTAGTTGTCCTTGTCATATATTCTGAAGGGAGTGGGAAATCACTTTGGTGCATGCCCCATTTCTAATCAAAGAAGTTGGGCCCCCTCCTCTTCTATCTTCAATAACCCCAGAATATGACCCTCGAGTTATCTGCAGGCCTCGTTCTATTAAGTAGTCTAGGAGATATAGATTATGGCCCTGGTGAGAATGGTAATTACTAACTGGGAATCTGCCCCTTCTCCAAGGATTCTTTTAGCTCTTAGCCCCCCTTTTTGTTGATCAAATCTGAGGAAAGTCTGGAGAATTTTATCAGCCTGATTTATGTTAAGAAAGCATTGATATTGAGCAGTTGATAGACCTTGAGTCTCTCCCAATTTAATTCCTTCATGAGTTAATTTGGTTTTAAACAATTAAACACATAACAAGTCACAATAGATCTTGACAACATGATGTACAAAGAAGATGGTGAATTTCAGATAGGTTGAACTAATAATCAACATAAGATCAATTCCAAGTAATTATTTATTGAATGGGCCTGTGTCTTCCGGCCTGTCATGTACATTTCTATTGTGGTGTACACAAGATAAATTAGAAACATGCATATAGGACCAATTTTACAGACCATCAATAACCAAGCATCAATACATGATTGATTGATTGATTGATTTAGGAACCGACATCACAGCATTCGGGACATTCCCATAAGCGATCCGTCCCCATCCCTAGCAGCCAGCGAAGAGTCAATACATGAGATGTCAACAAGTGTGAAAACATGGTAAATATTTTGATGTTGTACATGTTAAGTGTGAAGATGATGAATCAACAATTAAACATCAGTTTCCTGAAATTTGGGTGTGGTGTGTACCAATGAAAAATGTAACCTAGTGACTGGAAGATTTGGTAAGCCAGGGTCCATTGACTGATGGATCCCCTTCAGGTATGCCCGTATAGCTCCTCTGAAGGCCTCCCCATACTCTGCTCATGGCCAAGTCATCTTCCATCTCACTTGTGGTTCATCTCTTTCTCTCGGCTTCCCTCTTTCAGGTCTGATTTATGTGGTTAATTTGCTGATGTGTTGGGTGGTTGTTGGTAGCCACCAAGATCACTGTTTAAAATTCACATAAATATATGCAATCTTCCCAATACAATATTCTAGAAGTAGGACGGAAGAAATCTAAATTCCTGAAGTAGGAATTAGTTCCCCTCCCCTCCTTTTTTCTCTAATCTAGTGTTGGGTTAATTTGGGGTGGTCAGAGTTTATCGCACTGTGTACGCCTTGTATCAACTGGTTCCTGCTGTATACAAGTTCTCATTGGACCTGGGGTCAGTGAGACGTGTACAGCAAGACAGTGACAAGAGTGAGAATGTGTCAAGATGCATGTAAATAAATGACATACATTTATAACATTTCTTCCACTCAATGGTGTTTATAGTGTGCATAAATAATTCTCTGTGTTTTCCCAATTAACCAACTTCTTCTTCTTCTTCTGTGTCTAATAACTCTCTCCCATTATCTGTTGTTGTTGTGGTGTTGATTGTTGGGTTGTGTGGTGTTGAGTGGTGTTGAGTGGTGTGGTGTTGTGTTTTAAGTTATGTTGAGTAATGAGTTAAGTTCACTTCGTGTGATGGAGTTCCGCGAAGCACAACTTTTCTGATGTAATGCAGTTCATAAGTGCTCTTATCTAATTAAAATTTGACATAAATATAAATATTTATCCTTCAAACTCTATTTATTCAATAGATGAAGCAGAAAGAAAAGATTGGATTTCTCTCTCAGCCTTCTAGATTGTAAATAGACATAGATAAGTCTGTTTTAAAACAAGGCACTTATTCTAGTACACGAACTGTCATTTTAGCTGTAGATAGTGATAACATTTTTAGCAGTGTTTCTGGTGAAATGCACAAGATTGCTTTAGAATCATCACTTCGTACAGTTGTTCAGAATAGAATGGAGTATTATTATGCACTTCCTAAAGTTAATAATTATCTTTAAGAATATCAGAGATTGCAGTTTCATCGAAGAGAGTATTAGAGTGTCAGTTTGCCCGGGAACGGCTCTGCGTCGTCAGAATCTACAGTCGAGCATATTTACATTTCAGAGGTTTTAATTAATAATAATACATTTCAATTGACATTACAAACACTGGATACCATTACTTGAGACTTGATACATCTGGTTATTTCAATCTAAGGACTAACAAGCTCACCTGGGATCCAGACATTCTGCCGTCCTTATTTGGAAAACGGTCACACTTTCTTTCACGTCTGTTCATCAGGCATGTTTTAGGGAGAATCTAACATATGCTAAACAGGCGTTGGCGCGAAAGTGGTGTCACATGTCTGTTTTGTCCAATGGTCTTCTGAGCTTTGTCTGATGAAATCTTTCTAAGAATCCACGTCATCTGTCACTTGTGCAGTTCCAGTTTTGATAGTGCGTAAAATTGTTAAGTCCTAGTTCCAGTTTGCGGTTGTGTAGTCAATTGTTTCATATTGTCTCCTCTTCTTGGCTTGCAGTCTTGTTAACTGAATAATGGTGGTTAGCAATTATGCTACAGTCCTTATCTACGTCCTATCTGTCCTTACCCCTCTTCTGTCTATTGTCCTATCCATGACCTACCTAAAACTTTGACAAGTGTGATATTCCCTGGCACAGGAACGGAGTATTATGGGGACGACCCGGTGCTGTGATGTTGGAATCGCGACTAACTAACTAACTAACTAACTAACTAACTAACTAACTAACTAACTAACTAACTAACTAACTACTTAACTAACTAACTAACTAACTAACTAACTAATTAACTAACTAATTAACTAACTATCTAACTAAACACGTTCACGCTTATGCATACACATACACATATATACACTAATACATACACACATGTAAACACATACACGCACGTACATATACATACACGCATACACACATACACCCATATAAACACACACAAGAGCTACAATACACATACACACCAATTCACCCACCCACACACTCAAACATCTAGACGCATACACGCTGCCTCACATTATCACTAACCTAATCTGAACAAACTCCCACACTTTAAACACATACACTGACGATTATCGTGAGCATTCTCATAAACAACACATAAATACACACTCCCTCGCAGACAATACATGCATGGACACATGGAGAGAGAGAGAGAGAGAGAGAGAGAGAGAGAGAGAGAGAGAGAGAGAGAGAGGACAGAGAGAGAGAGAGAGAGAGAGAGACAGAGAGCCAATGCAAAGACTGAAGTTACCTGCATTGGATAGTAACTTCATCACAAGCACAATGGATTTATTTGGTGTGGGCGAGGTTTGAGGGTTGTTGAACGAATTTTTGTCTTGGTCATGGTCATAATATCCACTTCTCGGCTGACAAAGAAACTGATCTACGAGATACAGCATTTGTGCTGGGTAATTCAATGATCCTTTGTCCCTGACTGTGGTAATATTTCCCAATCCCCGGTGACAAAGAAGGAAAATGTGCTGATTCATACTCCCACATGGCGGGTTTTGTAAATATATAAATAAAGGATCTACAAGCCTAAATATCTGTCTTTAAAAAAAAAAAAATACTGGTTTTTGACGATTATAATAATACATATTTGTATTGGAAAGAAAAAAGTCAATCTAAAAATAGTAAAACATACATTATGGCAATAATACTTGCTTGCTTGCTTGTGTTCGATGGTTGTGAACTCCAGCGTAAAGTCATGTATGTCGGATGAAGACATCCTGTTGTCCAACATCAGTGTGATGTCACACGGGACCTGAGGTTTGCGTGAGTATCCGTTGTCCCATGTCTGCCTTATTGGTGTGCAGACCGGTTGTTCCTCGCCGTGGAGGCAGATAGTCTCCGACTTCGGAAGAATAAGCGATCCTACTACGTCAGCCAGGACCCCGACGAGACCTGTTGCCCAGGACGCGCGACAAGGACGTGTCAGTAGGTCTTGGAAAGTATAGAACCTCGCCCTGGTGCTTTGGAAACACCTCTGCGTCCCGGCAATAATACTAAGAATGATTTATTGAGGACAGTGGTACACATTAGGAATATAGAACTACCTGTGAAAGTGTGTTTGAACATGCATAGTATGAAGTGTGAGTGTGAACTTGATGGGAGTGGCGTTTTGCTCATTGTGTGAAATTTTGTGTTTGAAAACATATGTAAAAATGTGTGTGTGCGTGTGTGTGTGCGTGTGTGTGTGTGTGTGTGTGTGTGTGTGTGTGTGTGTGTGTGTGTGTGTGTGTGTGTGTTTCGTAAGAAGTATTTGCCTGTTCCGGCTCCGAGGGGAAGAAGTTACTAACGTAGTTCGTAATCCCACATACCCACGTTCGAAACACGGCTGCGGACGATTTTGTGGCAGCCCGCCTTGCGTTGGTATTTTACAAATTGGCTGGGTGCTGGTCGCTCAGAAAGCATTGGCAAACTACTGAACGTAAACTGCTCAGTATATCATTGACTGCGACGTCATGTAAAGTATATGTATCCCAACTTTATTCTTTGATTTGGCCTGTAAAACAGGCCGGACAAAAATTGTTTGTGTCATACAAGTTAGACACACCTAACATTAAACGGATAAACACGTACAATGTTATATCGAAAAGAAATAAACCAATGAGTTAGAACATTTACAAGCAAACAAAATAAAGCTATTATTTTATGAATTTTTGAAAACATCTTAAACGTGTTTACCGTTTTATTTAAAAAACATATAGCTGTAGATAACTTCATTAAAAAGTTTATAAAAGATTAAGACGAATACTACAATTATTTAAATAACATATCACAGTCATGCTCCTGTAAGTTATGTCCCTTGAAATAACTTATGTCCAATGGCAATAGTGTAATTACATGTCTTTCTTTTTAATGTAATTGTATTAAGTACAAAACTGTTTTTTACAATGTGCGTTGCGTGTTTTCTTTTACATTTACAAAATACAATAAGATCCCCTGGGTACGATCTTCAACTGCTCCAACATCATAAGGGAAGAAATACAAACTAGAATCAACTCTGGAAATAAGATATACTATGCACTACAACATCTACTAAAATCAAAGGCGCTATCTCGTAACACCAAAATCACAATATACAAAACACTGATCAGACCAGTTGTGCTGTATGGCTCTGAAACTTGGAGTACAACGAAAGGAGACGAAGCCTTGTTACAAACCTTTGAGAACAAAATTTTAAGACGCATCTTTGGACCCATTAGGGATACACAAAGTGGAGAGTGGAAAAGAAGAAGTAACAAAGACATTTATGATCTGTTTAAGTCCCCGCTAATCACTGGTATCATGAAGGCTAATAGACTACAATGGCTGGGGCATATAGAAAGAATGGAAGACAATAGGGAAACAAAACTCGCTTACACTCAGGAAATAAATGACCGTAGACCCCGAGGTAGTCCAAGAAGGCGGTGGAGAGATAATACATGTACAGACCTACAAGCACTTGGAATCAACGACTGGCAAGAGAAGGTCCACCAGAGAGACGAATGGAGACGGATTGTATTTGCAGCAAAGAACCTCAATGGCTCGGAACGCTGAAGAAGAAGAAGAAGAAGAATAAGATCCCCAAACTTCAAATGTGGCAAGATTCTCTAATTGTTTGTGTACTGACTGCATATTATTTATTTCATTACATACACTACTTTTTCGCTGACATTATGCGGTTTATATTCAAAAGTTGCATATCAATATGAGTTGTAGGTATCATTTTCAAACATTAAGATTATATTGTCAGAACATACAAACAACCGTTTCTAGTAATATTATGTGAGTTATTTCTCTTGGAACAATAGCACTATTCATCTGATTAGATTGTTCCCCTTTAGTTGACAACATTTTCGTCCTCTCAAATCAATACACACAAATATTTCGTTAGAATGCCCTACTATACGCAAGAAAGCGTATATTTGTCAGTTGTAAGTACGCTTTCGACACGGGAGCCGAGCTAGCGTGGAGGATAGATGCTCGCCTGTCGACTCTGTGGTCAGGGAGTTCGGATCTGCAACGGGGCAGAATTTCACAATGGTCGTACTTGGCTGATGAAGGCTAGTCGTCACAACGTCCTTTGTTTTCTGTCAGTGTTTTCTGTAAAACTGCACTACTTCGTGTTATTTTTTATTGTTTACATTTCTACAGCTTCACCGCAGACAAGCTAGGAAACACGCAGTAGAAATAAGATTTCTGAGGAAAACTCAAAGAATGCCATGGGTGGAGAGAAACACGAATGGGAAAGTTCCTTCAAGGAACAATTGAAAAAAAAATAAGAAAAATAATAACTTTAAATGAATCGAAAAGTTAAACGCAAACAGTCAGTTGTTTTCTGAGCAAAATCGGGAAAATCTTGAGCTACAGCCTACGATGAGTGACGTTGTAATATTCTGTTATGATAATTTGGCCGTGTCCAGCGTGTGCCGCGTGGTTACACACCCACTTCACACGCCAGTGATCCGGTGTTTGTTTCCGGGTCCGGTCAAGTATATACACTACTGACGAGCTCAAACGAGAGCGAAACTCGAGTCTAGTGCATCCACATTGACGATCAGCGTTGCCAGTAGTGGGTTGTGCTCAATATTTAAATCCAGTTGTGTTTACAAATCATGGTACGATCAGAAATAAACTTGAAAACTTAGTGACCACTAGGAAACTTGAGGGGAAAAGGGGGGTGTGGAAACGAATTAAGCCAGTATGGCTTAACATAATCGAGACAAAATTTGCAAACAGGTATGCATGGTGTTTTCTCGCGGACGCGCAAGACAGATAGAACGAACAACGAACAACGAACACGATTTATTTTTGATATATGATAGATGATATCTATCATATGAGATATGAGATATAAGAGATGATATATATATATATATATATATATATATATATATATATATATATATATATATATATATATATATATATATATATATATATGTATATATATATATATATATATATATATATATATATATATATAGTGGTACCTCGGGTTACGAACTTAATTCGTTCAAGAACTCGGTTCGTAACCCGAACAGTTGAAATCAATGGAAAAAAAAAAAGACAATCCGTTTCAAGATGAAAGAATCGTTCTTTTTTATTACCACCCGGTCGTTTACCCCTCACAAGGCAAAGAATACGTGTACTTCACGTATTAAATAAAGAGAAAGTAAACAACAAAATGAATTAAATGAGAAATAAAAAGATATTTAGTCTATAGTTATTACCAAGAAAACGATCATGGGAAATTTGTCACTTTCTTTGTTATTCTGAATCATTAGTTTCAGGAGTATCTTGTAGCTTTTTCTTGGCAGCCGATTGGGAATCTTTCTGCACCTAGAAACTATCAAGGGAAATGTGTCGCTTTCTTTGCTGGAGAGTCGTTTTGAAATGAACCATCATGTTATCATTCATCAGGTTTACTGCCCTGTTAGCAACAAGTTTGTTTGGATGATGGTTCACAATGAAGTCTTCGACGTCTGCCCACTTGCTGCAAATTGTTTTAATCCTGGCAGTTGAAACAGTCACTGACTCCTCATCATCACCTCATGTGTGTTTGTGTGTGTTTGTGTGCGTGCGTGCGTGCGGTCGCGTGTGTGTGCGTGCGTGCGTGCGTGCATGCGTGCGTGCGTGTGTGTGTGTGTGTGTGTCCAGCTCTTCTCTGCTGACAAAGAAACTGATCTATGAGATACAGCCTCCCTTTGTGCTGGGTAGCTCAATGAACCTTTGTCCTTCTCTTCTTCTTCTTCAGCGTTCCGAGCCATTGAGGTTCTTTGCTGCAAATACAATCCGTCTCCATTCGTCTCTCTGGTGGACCTTCTCTTGCCAGTCGTTGATTCCAAGTGCTTGTAGGTCTGTACATGTATTATCTCTCCATCGCCTACTTGGTCTACCTCGGGGTCTGCGGTCATTTATTTCCTGAGTGTAAGCGAGTTTTGTTTCCCTATTATCTTCCATTCTTTCTATATGCCCCAGCCATTGTAGTCTATTAGCCTTCATGATACCAGTGATTAGCGGGGACTTAAACAGATCATAAATGTCTTTGTTACTTCTTCTTTTCCACTCTCCACTATGTGTATCCCTAATGGGTCCAAAGATGCGTCTTAAAATTTTGTTCTCAAAGGTTTGTAACAAGACTTCGTCTCTTTTCGTTGTACTCCAGGTTTCAGAGCCATACAGCACAACTGGTCTGATCAGTGTTTTGTATATTGTGATTTTGGTGTTACGAGATAGCGCCTTTGATTTTAGTAGATGTTGTAGTGCGTAGTATATCTTATTTCCAGAGTTGATTCTAGTTTGTATTTCTTCCCTTATGATGTTGGAGCAGTTGAAGATTGTACCCAGGTATTTGTATGTTTCCGTTCTTTTAATGGTCATATTATTTATTTGTATGTGGCCAGAGTTTTTAGCCATTCCGTCTCTTGAAATTACCATATATTCTGTCTTATCTTGGTTGATAACCAGCCCCATCTGTTGGGCTTTTCCCTTTAAGTGAGTCAATATTTCCAATGTCTTTTGTTCACTTTGACCTATAATATCTATATCATCTGCATAACCAAGCAGCTTGAATGTTCCTCCAATATCACATTCCTCCTTTACCTTCCATTACAACTTTCTCTAGAGCCAGATTGAAGAGTAGCGGCGATAGTGCATCACCCTGTTTCAAGCCAGATGTTATTTGGAAGGGGTCTGATTTCCTGCCTTTATATGTTACTATATATTCTTTGTCCTTGACTTGAAATATTTCCCAATTCCCGTTGACAAAGAAGGGAAATGTTCTAATTCATTGGCATACACTGACATTGTAAATATATAAAGGATCTACAAGCCTAAATATCTCTCTGTTGTAATATACTGGTTCTTTGCGATCATAATAGTACATTTTTGTAATGGAAATAAATAAGTTAAACTAAAGATGGTAAAACATAAATGATGGCAATAATACTAAGAATGATTGATTGAGGACAGTGGTACATATTAGGAATATAAAACTATATGTGAAAGAATGATTTGGAACATGTATAGTATGAAATATGAGTGTGAACTTGATGGGAGTGACATTTTGATTAATCTGTGCACATTTATGCTTAAAAATGTGTGAAAATATGTGTGTCATCATCATCAAGTGCCCTGCCGGCTGGTGTAGGCGTTCATGGCTCTCCACAGATCTCGGCATTTGGTGTTCTGGATCAACTCTGCTGATGATATTCCTCCTTGCCACCGTCTCAACCCGTCGAGCATCATTTCTCTTGGTCTGTCTCTGCCTCTCTTCCCCTCGATCTTTCCAGTTGTCACGATGTTCTCCAATGCCTCTCTTCTCATCACATAAACAAAGAAAGCTGTTTGTCTCTTTCTTATTGTTGTATATAGTGTTCTAATTTCATTAGCCTCTTTCAGGCAATCGTTGTTAGTTACTCTGGCAGTCCCATGAATTCGCAACATTCGTCATAAAAACCACATCTCTGTTGCTTCTAAGTTCTTCCTAATTTGTTCATTTACATTCCAAGATTCGCTGCCATACAGCAAAAACTGGTTCTTTATCGCATTTTAGCACTCTCTTTCTTACATTCATTGATAGCGACTTATTGCATAAGATACTCTTCATTTTCTGAAATGTGGCTTTTGCCTGCCTATTCTGCTCTTAACCTCTGTTGTAAATCTTCCATCTGATGTTATAAGTGCCCCTAGGTATTTAAAATTATCCATTTGGTTGAGAATTTCCCCTTCTATTTCTATGTCACACTTGTGTCCACATATTCTTTGATATCACCATTGTTACTCTTTTCTTGATATTCAAGGAGAATCCTTTCTGTGCATTCTCTTTTACTACAATGTCCAACAATAGTTGTAGGTCTGTTGCATTATCCGCCACCAATACTGTGTCATCTGCATAGCGTATATTGTTTATATTATATCCTCCGATTAGTATTCCTGGCTTCTCTTTGATCTTTCTCAGAACTGATTGGAAGCATGAGAGACAGAAGAATGTGGACAGACATGATCACCAACGCCAAACAGCAGGGACTATAAGAAGAAGAAATTTGTTCATTGGAAATCGTGTATGTACAACCTGTTGCCATCTGTTGTGGTTTGGGGCACACTTAAAGTGTTTAAACAATCGGTGTCTCTGGCATCGCATTATGACTTTCAGCTTTTGTATTGCCTGATGTGTCCTCTATCTTCTACTCACAGCTAGAGAAAAAAAAATCTATAATCTGTTCAGTGCAAAGTTTGTGACATGCCTTCTTTCTTGGACATCCGCACTCATACAATATATTCAGAACATTATAGGGTGTGGCGGGCTCTGGCGGCCATGCCACTTCCCCTTCAAGAGAAAGTTTTGACTGACATCAAACGTGACTTAAAGTAAAAATTAAACATTACTATTTTAACTACAAGGAAAGTGGTGTAAGCTCGTTTATATTTGTACAATACGTTACAAGCAGATGTGCAGCATTCTATCAATTTTACTTATATTCAAACAGTTTTATCTAGAATCTTATCGCAGATTTTAAGAAATCAAAGTATTTCCAACTTTAACATGATGCTTTGAAAATGAAATATTTAGGCTCTATAGAACCAAACATCTATAAAAGAGAAGGTTGCCTCCCTGTGAATAAATCACAAAATTGTTAGTATGCTTGCCTTCAAAGACAGCGGTCCAGTTTTTCTGTGGCCGACCCTGCCTAATTAAAATAAGTACCAACATTTATTTAGAATAATCTGGAAATTATGTGGGAGTTGAGAGAGTTGATCCCTAAAGGATAGGCTTCTATCAAAGGTGATTCCCAGGTACTGCAGTCTGCTTTCTCTATTCATATTTCTACCATTTATCGAGAGGTTTGGGAGAGCTTTAACAATCCTATTGTCCAGTGAGCAACACAAGACATTTGGGGGTCTGAGTTGGAACTTAATAATGTATATTAGTTAGTTAGTCTTTCCTTATTCTTAGTTAGTTAGTCTTTTTTCTTGAGCCCAAGGCGGCTCATAGGGAAGAAGTCATGGCTCTCCATGCCTGTCGATTCGCTGCTACCTGTTATAGATCTTGGATGTTTACTTTGCCGTTGAATGAGCATTCTCTGATGATGGTTCTACGCCGGGTCTCTAATGTATATGCCGCGGATGATTCTTTTGGTATAAAGGAACGACGGGCCTAGCTTAATTAGTTGGAGGAGATCCCAGGCAGTAGGCTGCTCATTTGTGGTGACTTTAATGTACGAAACAGAGAGTGGGACAATATTGGAGAAACCCGACAGGGAAATGCTCTTGCAGAAGCCATAGCGGATTCAAAAGAAGTCTGCATAAACGATGGGAGGTCAACGAGAATGGGGATGCGGCCTGGTGATGTGGACACGACTATTAACCTGGCATTTGTTACCAAATCTGCAATATTGGATGTAAAATGGACTGTCCTTGGTGATCATGGAAATGACCATCTACCCTGTTCTATCTATCTATCTATCTATCTATATATCTATCTATCTATCTATCTATCTATCTATCTATCTATCTATCGATAGATATCTATCGGTCGGTCGGTCGGTCGGTCGGTCGGTCGGTCGGTCGGTCGGTCGGTCGGTCGGTCGGTCGGTCGGTCGGTCGGTACTATTATGATCGCCAAGAACCAGTATATTACAACAGAGAGATATTTAGGCTTGTAGATCCTTTATATATTTACAATGCCAGTGTATGCCAATGAATCAGAACATTTCCCTTCTTTGTCAACGGGAATTGGGAAATATTTCAAGTCAAGGACAAAGACTATATAGTAACATATAAAGGCAGGAAATCAGACCCCTTCCAAATAACATCTAGCTTGAAACAGGGTGATGCACTATCGCCGCTACTCTTCAATCTGGCTCTAGAGAAAGTTGTAAGGAAGGTAAAGGAGGAATGTGATATTGGAGGAACATTCAAGCTGCTTGGTTATGCAGATGATATAGATATTATAGGTCAAAGTGAACAAAAGACATTGGAAATATTGACTCACTTAAAGGGAAAAGCCCAACAGATGGGGCTGGTTATCAACCAAGATAAGACAGAATATATGGTAATTTCAAGAGACGGAATGGCTAAAAACTCTGGCCACATAGAAATAAATAATATGACCATTAAAAGAACGGAAACATACAAATACCTGGGTATAATCTTCAACTGCTCCAACATCATAAGGGAAGAAATACAAACTAGAATCAACACAGGAAATAAGATATACTATGCACTACAACATCTACTAAAATCAAAGGCGCTATCTCGTAACACCAAAATCACAATATACAAAACACTGATCAGACCAGTTGTGCTGTATGGCTCTGAAACCTGGAGTACAACGAAAAGAGACGAAGCCTTGTTACAAACCTTTGAGAACAAAATTTTAAGACGCATCTTTGGACCCATTAGGGATACACATAGTGGAGAGTGGAAAAGAAGAAGTAACAAAGACATTTATGATCTGTTTAAGTCCCCGCTAATCACTGGTATCATGAAGGCTAATAGACTACAATGGCTGGGGCATATAGAAAGAATGGAAGATAATAGGGAAACAAAACTCGCTTACACTCAGGAAATAAATGACCGCAGACCCCGAGGTAGACCAAGTAGGCGATGGAGAGATAATACATGTACAGACCTACAAGCACTTGGAATCAACGACTGGCAAGAGAAGGTTCACCAGAGAGACGAATGGAGACGGATTGTATTTGCAGCAAAGAACCTCAATGGCTCGGAACGCTGAAGAAGAAGAAGAGAAGGACAAAGGTTCATTGAGCTACCCAGCACAAAGGGAGGCTGTATCTCATAGATCAGTTTCTTTGTCAGCAGAGAAGAGCTGGACACACACACACACACACACACACGCACGCACGCATGCACGCACGCACACACACGCGACCGCACGCACGCACGCACACACACGCGACCGCACGCACGCACGCACACAAACACACACAAACACACATGAGGTGATGATGAGGAGTCAGTGACTGTTTCAACTGCCAGGATTAAAACAATTTGCAGCAAGTGGGCAGACGTCGAAGACTTCATTGTGAACCATCATCCAAACAAACTTGTTGCTAACAGGGCAGTAAACCTGATGAATGATAACATGACGGTTCATTTCAAAACGACTCTCCAGCAAAGAAAGCGACACATTTCCCTTGATAGTTTCTAGGTGCAGAAAGATTCCCAATCGGTTGCCAAGAAAAAGCTACAAGATACTCCTGAAACTAATGATTCAGAATAACAAAGAAAGTGACAAATTTCCCATGATCGTTTTCTTGGTAATAAGGATAGACTAAATATCTTTTTATTTCTCATTTAATTCATTTTGTTGTTTACTTTCTCTTTATTTAATACGTGAAGTACACGTATTCTTTTCCTTGTGTCGGGTAAACGACCGGGTGGTAATAAAAAAGAACGATTCTTTCATCTTGAAACGGATTGTCTTTTTTTTTTCCCATTGAATTCAACTTTTCGGGTTACGAACCGAGTTCTTGAACGAATTAAGTTCGTAACCCGAGGTACCACTATATATATATATATATATATATATATATATATATATATATATATATATATATATATATATATATATATCATCTCTTATATCTCATATCTCATATGATAGATATCATCTATCATATATCAAAAATAAATCGTGTTCGTTGTTCGTTGTTCGTTCTATCTGTCTTGCGCGTCCGCGAGAAAACACCATGCATACCTGTTTGCAATTTATTTTGTAAATTGGGACGCTTGTTGCAATGATTAATGTATGATCCATTCATTGATATTGTTAAACTTGTTTAAATAAGACTAAGTGATTGAGAATACTTGGAGTATGAAAGAATTTCTATTGACAGTTCTTAGTGTGCATGAGAGCAAATGATGACCCCACCATCATCAACAAGTAATGTGTAGGTAAACAGTATGCACAATGTTAGTCAGCTGAAAATTACCGTGGTAGATAATTGACATTACTGTGCGAATATGTGTATGTTTCAACTTGAAGGATTTATCTAGTTAATTCACGTAAGTTGTGTGATTTCTGCAGTATGAACCTGACGAGATGCAGCGAAATATGCCAGGCAATAAATCTTGCAATCTATTGTTTTTGTCTTCGTTATTCAAATTCACTACGGGAAAACATTGTTTTGAATGAATGTATATATTATATTCGCAAATGTAAACTCACACACACACACACACACACACGCACGCACACACACACACACACACACACACACACACACACACACACACAATACACCTTGTAAATACACATTTGTGTACGCCATGAACTTTTTTTAAAAAACCATTTTATGGGCATTCTTCCTTCATAATACAAGAAATGTGTGTGTACATGCGGTATGCTATAAATGTTATATTATCATATGTATGTATGAATGCATTTCTTTTATTCACACATGTATCACTTAACACTAACAAACGGCACCGCTATGTGATATACACAAACAAAAGAAGCACACATTACACCATGTAAATACACACTGCTTTGTATGAAAGATAATTTTTAAATAAAATCACGGAAATTAGTCCCCTACCCCGGTGAGTGAGAGAAGGGAATTCCAACATTGGAGCATTGAAGAAAAAAAAAAACGGAAAAAAGATATGCTCACAGGTTGAGGCCCTTCCATTGCACTTTGGTTGGGTTGACGACTGCGATTACCCCTAATGTGAGTGTCTCGAGTGCGCAATTTGGCACAACTTGCCAGCTGCGTTCGCAGGATTATACTTTGGCCGGTGTGTGGGTAGGAGTGTGGCAACATATGCTTGATTTGGCATGTGTGCATCTGAAGATGCATGCACGGATGCATAATTACAAAGGAGCACATGCAGGTGCCTAATTTGGCTGGTGTGCACACATGTGCTTAATTTGGTAGGTGCATAATTTGATGGGTGCGTAATCGGGTAGTTGTGATTGCAGTTGCATAATTTGGTAGTGTATAATTTGATAGGTGCATAATTTGATAGTGCATGCGCAGGTGCATAATATGTTTGGGGGTAACTTAGTATGTTCATGCGCAAGTACATAATTTGTTTGGTGAGCACGCAGGTGCATACTTTGGTAGGTATACGCACCGGTGCATAATTTATTTGGTGTAAGCGCAGGTTCATAATTTGGTAGGTAAATGCACTAGTACGAAGTTTGGTAGGTGTGCATGCAGGTGCCTAATTTAGTAGGTTCGTAAACAGATGCGTAATTTGGTAGATGCGTGCGCAGGTATGTAAATTGGTCCTGTTGCCACAAGAGAAATGTTAGTTGTATTTGGTAGGTGCATAATTTGATGGGTGAGTAATTTGGTAGTTATAATTGCAGTTGCATAATTTTGTCGGTGCATAATTTGGAAGGGAATGTAGTAGGTGTGCATGCAGGTGCGTAATTTAGTAGGACCGTAAACAGATGCGTAATTTGGTAGATGCGGCGAAGCTATGTAAATTTGTCCTGTTGCCACATGAAAACTGATCCACGACTCACATTCATATGATGCCACAGGAAAGATGGTCCACGACTCACATTCGTATGTTTCCACAGGAAAGATGGTCCACGAAACACATTCGTATGTTGCTACAGGAAAAATAGACCACGACTCGCATTCGTATGTTGCCACAGGAAAGATGGTCCACGACTCATATTGGTAAGTTGCCACAGGAAAGATGGTCCACGACTCACATTGGTAAGTTGCCACAGGAAAGATGGTCGACGACCTCTACACATTTGCTGACGCAGGAAAGATGCTCCACGACTCATATATGTGTGCCTGAAAATCTCACTGAATGCTTTTGGAATTCAACACGACAACTGGGAGACTGGACCAAAGACCAGGAACTGGACCAAGAGGCAACCAGGACTGCAAGAGCTGTGAAGAAAAGGCGGGGCAGAAAAACCACTGCATGAAATCCTCCTCCAGAAACGTCAAGCATTCCTTGTCCACTTTGTCAAAGAACATTTCGAGCCAAAATAGGCCTCATCAGCCATCTTAGATCTCAAGGCTCCACACTTTCAACCTCACTGGATGAAATGAATGATCATCATCATTCTTGATGGACAAACAACACACATGTGTTGCTGTAATAAAGATAGTCCACGAATCACATTTGTATGCTGCCACAGGAAAGATGATCCACGACTCACATCCATATGTTGCCACAGTAAAGATACATGTTCTGAACAAATATTATCTTTAACTTATTTGCTGTTGCAATATCGGCAGGAAATTCTGAATAAATGTTTTCTATGTCCGTTATAGAACGTCGGTGTCAATCCCAACATTTATTGGCCGCTTGTAATTTTCTAAGCAATTTTACGTTCAGTGTTGTTTTTCCCCTCATTACTTTCTTATACAATACTTCCAAATCACCTAAGGCTGAATTCGAACAGCATGTCGGGATTGTGCAATGCGTTCATAACCCCTAAGCCACAAGCACATTTTCAATATCTAATTATATCATTCTTAATATGGTATTGTAAGCAAGACCCTACCATCAGATATGAAGGGGTACTTGAGGAATTGAGAACTATTAAAATAGTTGTCGGACAACAGTTTATTTTAGTTACAACTTCAAGTTTTCAACATTTACCGCCAGGCGTTAGTGAGGATTACTCAGACACCAGGCAAAGAACAAAGGGGTTACATGTTAGTTTAATAATAGTATAAAAATAAAATTGTTTAATTCTGTCGTAGAAACTTTGTAGACTGTTGATTTGATTCTCTTGTGGAAGTCTTCTAAAAGTGAATATATTTTGTGCAGGTTCGATTAGTTTTATCGTAAATATGAAGACATGTGTTTATAATTATTCACTGAGCAGCTTTTCTTGAACATCAGGATTGCTCAATCAATAGTGAACTGGACTCTGGAAACATTAAGCCAACAGGACGATGGATCAAGCCCTGCCTATGAATTTATATTTTAAAAAGGAAAAGAAAATGCGCGCGGGGATGTCGGTGGGGGCGCGCGGGGATGTCGGTGGGGGCGCGCGGGGATGTCGGTGGGGGCGCGCGGGGATGTCGGTGGGGGCGCGCGGGGATGTCGGTGGGGGCGCGCGGGGATGTCGGTGGGGGCGCGCGGGGATGTCAGTGGGGGCGCGCGGGGATGTCGGTGGGGGCGCGCGGGGATGTCGGTGGGGGCGCGCGCGGATGTCGGTGGAATCTGGATAGAAAAATTAAACGCAAAAAAAATGACGGTACGGTGAGAAATAAACTTGACAACTTAGTGACCACTGGGAAACTTGACGGGAAAAGAGGATGTGGAAATGAAGATATATATGACAGGATGGCTTAGCACAATCGAGACAACAACAAAGACCCGGCCATAAACTGGCGACGGTGTGAGATGGCGAATCAAGACTGCCTAAGGATATTAGCATTGCACACGAAGGTGATACATTTATCAATAGCGGATTCCTTCGGAGTCGGTGAGTGTCTGCCTGGACGGCGAGGAAGTCTGCACACCAATAGACAGACAGACAGACAGACAGACAGACAGACAAGCAGGCAGACAGACAGACAGACAGAGAATTCTGAACAGTTTGAGATCATGGCAATGAGGAAAGTCGGTTGATTCTTTTGTTACAATCGACCGACCGACACCCGCCCACCCACCCACCCACCCAGAATCGACCCATTGTAAGTCATCTGACTTTGGTTTACATTGAAATATGTAGACAATTGCAAGTTATATACATACATTCTTCAGTGTTGCCATCTGGCAACTCCTCAAGTACAATCCCATAGATGGATTTTTTTTTACCTTAGCTGTAATCTGACACAGCCAGTCCGGTAGCTATCAACGACATACGCAACTACCTCTCAACCAAAACAAAAATACTAAAGTAACAGGTCAGACCGAGAGACGTCTCTTAATGAGATGACTCCATCACTTGTTATTGACAAAAGTGAATTAAATGTTCCTGTTGTGAACAATTAAATCAATTTACGATCTTAAGATTACATCTACCGATATCCTCACATAAATTCCGTATATTGAAAATTTGAACTCACAAAGTTTGTATAAAGCGTCACCTCTTTGTGAGATTTAAACTATCGTCTGCTAGTTTTCAGACTTATTTACATAAATACCGGAAATACACAGTTGTTATTTTCAGTTGTAATTAACACAATATTTTCATGTCTGGATGTTCTGTAGCGACACGGTGTACTTGGTTTTTGAAAACAGCTGTTAGATCGCTTTTCTGTTTCCCGGTGTGGATTACTAGTGTTAGTGTAGAGTTCAGATGTCACAGTTCCTTTTGCACGGATTGATTAAAATAAATAGGAACATTCCCTGGATACAAGGTTCTCTGGATACTCAGCAGTTCAACTTTGGGTGAGTCTTGAACACCAGTGGCACTGTTTGTAACACTGTTCATAAGTAATTAAAACAATATACACTTTCTAACACGTACCACTCAAGTATTAAACGCACTTATTGTAATAAATATAACAATTTATCCTTTCTATCACATTCCACACACGTATTCGTCACATTTATTGCAATAATTATAAAATATACAATCTATTTACACTGGGACATTGTCCATATCACATTTTTACCCACAGCGTTCCTCTACTAAGTACATTCTTTCGCTGTGTTGCTGAGCGTTTTATTACTTAGCAGATACCTCAGTGATCTGCTTGTGTGTGCTCAGACATCATTTGGCTTATGGGTGTGTCACAAGGACATCTCGAAAGAAGGTCTGCCAATGAATTTTGTGTGCCACGTATGTGTCTAATTTCAAAACTGTAGTCCTGCAATATCAGTGACCATCTTGCAACCCTGTGGTTGGTAGGAGTTCCCGTCGTGATTATAGTTAACGGACTATTGTCAGTTTCAACTATGAAATGTCTGCCAAGGAGAAATCGGGACAGTTTTCTTACCGAATAAACAAGAGTCAACGCCTCTTTTTCCGGCGTACTCCAATTCCTTTCTCTGGGATTCAGTTTGCGGCTTACATAATAGACCGGGTAGAGAATATGGTCGTATTCTTGAAGCAATACTGCACAATCGCTATGGAGCTCGCATCTGTTCGTAATCTGAAATCAATATTCAAATTTGGTAATCTAAGAATAGGGTGACTTAAAAAATAAGATAACACTTTTGTAAATGCAGGTCTTAAGCATTTGCTGTGTACAATTTTGTTAGGTTGGTTCTTTGTTAGTAAATTAGTGAAACATTCGGTCAAAATGGCAAAATTTGGTATAAATTGTCTATAGTAATTCAAAAGACCTAATACACTTCGCAACTCTTTCTCAGTTGTCGGAAGTGACAATTTCAGAATTCTTGATACGATGTTATCGTCAGTTGCGACAAAGCAATTGGAGATCTTATAGCCCAAAAATGATATTTCTTGGTCGGCTATGTCGACTTTAGATGGTGTGACTGTCAGTCCGTGCTGTCTGATACGGTCAAATGTCTGCTGTAATGTTGTCATATGATCTGTCATATTGCTTGTATATACACATATGTCGTCCATGTATGAAATAATATTAGTTATGTCCGTCAGAAGAAGTCTCGTCATCCGTACAAAAGTTGCTGGGGCATTTACTAGCCAGAATGAAAGCTTGCACCATTCGTATAGTCCCCAGGGCGTGGCAAATGCTGTCAGATGTATGCTGTCACAATGTACCGGTATTTGCCAATAACCTTTTGTCATGTCCAGTTTTGTAAAGTAACGTGAGTCTGTCAGTTCAGTCAATATGTCTTCACAGTTGCTCATTGGTTCTAAATCCAACTGTGTGATGTTGTTTAATCTGCGATAGTCAATACAGAGTCTTATCGTGTCGTCCTTTTTATCACAATCACGATCGGTGAACAAAAATGTGATTGTAACCGTCTAATGATGTTGTTCTTCTCTAAGTCTATGATTTCCTGATGAAGATTGTCCTTGTAATGTATGGGAATGGAATATGGTCTGCATTTTATGGGTGCGTCAGATGTTAGAATAATGTAGTGATGCACTAGGTCTGTCTGTCCTGGCTGATTGGAGAAGATGCTGCTGCATTCCTGTATCAGTTGTCTGCAACTGTCGGTCTCTGTCGCAGTAAGTTTAGGATTTATTCTGATGTCTTGCTGATTGTCTGTCGTGTCAAGTGATTGGGTAGGTATTTCGTCGGTCTCGTCGTCGTATGGGTGGTCCAGTATCGTTGTGCTTGCTACTGTTTCGTCTCGGTCCTCATCTCTGTTGTAGTATGGTTTGAGCATGTTTATGTGAAATATTTTATGTTTGTCTTTGATTGCAATCTCATAGTCTACAGGTGAGATCTGTCTTAGAACTTTGAAAGGTCCTTGCCATGAGTCTGTTAGTAAATGTCTGTCGCTAGGTAACAGAAGTAATAACTGTCGATAAATAGCACCTGATAGTTTCAGTGCTTCTTTAGCTAACACACAAGATTTCATTATCTTATCACGCAATGATGTTACATGCTCATATGATGATACTGGTTTATGTATGGTTACATTTTCAGTTAACATGGAATGGTACATAGATAATGGGCCGCGTGGTTTGGCACCATATGCAAGTTCAAATGGTGAGAAACCTGTACTGGAATGAGGAACTTCGCGATATGCAAATAGTATGGCAGACAAATAAGTATCCCAGTCTTCAAGGTGTTCGTGGGTAACTTTTGATAACATATGCTTAAGATCGCCATTAATCTTCTCAATGATTCCCGTCGAGTGGGGGTGGTTCGGGCTGTTAAAGCATTGCTTTACCCCTAACATTCTCGTAAAGGCTTGGGTGGCTGCAGCTATAAACTGACTCCCCCGATCTGAAAGAATAGTGTCGGGAAAGCCTACCCTAGAAAAAATATGGAAGAAAACTTCCATCACATCTTTGGCAGTTACGTTTTTAAGCGCAATCGCTTCTGGCCATCTGCTTGTCATGAAATGCAGCCTTAACATCCCAGAATATTTTCTCGGTCTCATAATTTGAGAGGCCAAATTGAGAAAGAATGAATTAATCGCGCTGCTCCACGGCTATCTAGTCGTGAGGTAAGATTATTCACAAAAAGCCTCTAGCCATGATGTAAGCTTGCAGATGGCAAGTAAAATGGACAGTGTAATTAAAACCGACCAGGCATGACACCTGATAAGCATAGGTAGGAAATCGCCCAGGTGTGAACAACATTGACCCAGGGAGAGATAATAGCCCCAGGGCTGTAAACAAGCCCCGTCCACTTCTTACTGGCAGACTCAGGAATGTGTGAAAACAGATCTGATAAGGCAATTAACACTGGGCCTGTAGACTTTGTACCAGACAGAGGGGAGTCTGCACTGTAGGAATGTGTGAAACATTTTATTAGAGCAAGACTGGAGGAATGAGAGTGATAGCAAGTTGCAGTTAGGATTGCAATTAACGTCAGGGGGAGATAAGAAGAATTTATGAATGGAATTCCTGGGAGATAAGTGTCTACTGCTAGGCTAGGTATAAAAACCCACACTAGACCTGTTCCCTTTAGATTAAGTCTGACTTCAGAACAGGTAGGCAGCCAGCCCAATGTTTGTAGTCATATGTATGATTCTTATGTTGTTAGATTTCACTACAAGAATTATTTCTTAGTAACTAGTTAGTCTATATCGGACGTAGGTTATTTCAATAAATATCATTGTCTAAGTATACTTGAGGTGTCTTGGTAGATGCTTGTCATTTCTTTGTACACTATCCTAGTTGCCTTTTGGTGTGTGCATTTGTTGTACAGAATATAGTCAACTGATTATTTATTTAATTCTTACAACAGCAGTAACTAAGTGGTGATTACACCGGGCAGATCAGCAAATATGGCTGGTCTGTGTGGTCACTTCAATTAGACTTGTTGTACATCTCATTTTGTAGCTATACAATATTAGCACTCATTAATAATGCCTGATGCTATTATGTTGAGTATCATTATATGTCCATCTTGAAGTAATATAATGTTTACGGATATGTTGGATGTATGTATGTGTAATTTCATATGAATATACGATGCTAGGAATATGCTTCGTATATATTCTTTTTGTGTATATACGTCTCATTTCGTATACATACAAACAAACTAGTGCATTATGCTATGATGTTAAAGTATCATAATATGTCTAGTTTAATCAATATGTTTATGTGTATTGGATGTTTGATATATTGATTTGTCATATGCAAACCTACCAATATGAAGTGTTATGCTATTGTCTGCGCATTGGCACATTGGCCAACGATTGTGTTGGAAGCAGAGGTGTAATGGTACAGACATTACCCACAATTGGTATAGGGTATATGGTGCTAAACCTTTTTCATCATATGGTGGAGGGTAATTTACGGAAGTCTGGCACAGATACTGGGCACGGCTTGTAAGCCCGGATGATCAGTCATTATTATAATACCATTACCGATCCTGTGAGCTGCTAAACCAACTTTGGACGGAGCGGCTGTACGACACAGAATTTCTGTATTAGCGACATGGACATGAGGCGGCAGAAATGTAATCATTACAGGCGTGTGAGACAATTGAAAAGCCCGTCCCCGACTAAGACATTAGGATGGAGAAGGAGGATGGTGAACGCAGTAGAGCTGGAAGAAAAACTTGGCCAGACTGGTCATTGTATATGTTTGTGTTATGATGTGTTATACTTAAGATTGTGCTGATGTAGAACAAGATATAACACATTCTTGACTTTCTTTCAAGCTCTCACAAGGAGCACCTATGTTGTAGATCTCAAGGACGAGTGAAGACTAGGTCGTGTCAGGACTGACAGGATTGTCAGAATACCGGCAGCTGTTTCTTTTTTGTTTCCACTGGAGAGTTGCTGATCTCTCACTGATCCAGACATGATTCAGAGTTACGTATTGTATATTAATCATTTCACCTTCATGATTACTGTAGTACAGAAACTCATACGCATCCATCATCGTCTGGAAAAACCTTACATGTGTAATATGATTAGTAAATAAATGTTGTAGTGTTGTAACTCATAGTTCTCTCGTTATATATTAATTCCAATTGTGCATACGTGTTGTTGTGTACATTGGTGGGGGTTCACTTAGACACCAAGGAAGGGAGCAGTCAGGGAGAAAAACCTGTACTGAGATAGTCGTCTATACTTATATATTTAGACTTAAACATCTATCTTAGCTAACCTTCTCTTTCCCTTTCCTTGGGAAATATTCAGCACAGTTCATTTCATTTTGTAACGAGCCACTTGGAGCTGTACGTTGGATATTCAGGGCTTAATCTATAGTTCAGCCATATAGTTTTTGTCCCTAGTCAGTTTCTGACTATTTGGGGTTGCTCGCCAGTGAAAAATACTTTCATCTAGCCGGTGGGGCACCCCGACTTCTGACAGATTGGGGTCCAGTCCGCGATCCTGAAACAGGTTTCTAGTAATCATAGTGATTCTACTAGACCCTAGACATACGATTTTAAAAGTTAACTCTTGTAATCTTCAGTCATCAAAATAGACTATCATCAGATGTAGCTAATTTTAGTTGAGGAAGTTACAGAGTATAGATATAACTTTTCAAAAGTGTATAACAGATAAGAACTTATGAGAAAACTACCTCATCTATCATTGATGGATAAGTATTTTAATTCTTATCAGTTAGTGTATCATTCATCATTTAATGATAACTTATCACTTTAATCATAATTACATTGATGTGTTTGATGATTTAACTGCTTGACTGATTTGCCATTTTATGCTTACTTATGCCATTTTCATTATGACATGTATGCAGTGCATTTTAATATTTATTTAGGTAAATATTAGTATTGATTACTGTGTAGTATATCTCTCACACTTACTTCACTGTGGTCGCCAGAAACTACTTGAATATTACTGCCAGAAACTACTTGAATATTACTTTCAGTTGTCTTTCATTGCTGAGGCTAAACTCTACACATTGGTTTAGGTTATGCTGTCATTGGTTCACTCTTGTCTTTCTAGCTTAGCTCTGATTTTAAATAGATACATAGGAGCCTACCTGAATTTAGCCATTAGCAAATATGGACTCACCTTCCCAGGATCTAGATTATCTGAAGGCGCGAACAGATTACTTAGAGTCCACGAGAAGGTTAGGCATAATAGAGGGCTTAACAGGAGAACAGTTAGAAATATACATCAGAGACGAGATGAAAGAGTGGGACATGGCGGAGGAACAGATGAATAAAACAATTGATGAGTTATTTGAAGCAAAAGAGCGTAGCAAAACTGAAGAAGCAGAGATTAAGAAAAAGCATATGGAAGGAGTCAATGCAGAGAAGCTAACCTTTCTAGCGGAACATATGGTAGGAGATATGGATGCTCACCCAACCAGGAAGGAAGGGACATCTTTGCCAACCACCGCGGAATCAGAGTTAGTGGACCGGGAACTACAGGTTCTCATTCGACCCAGTCCTAAACGGAAAAGAGGGAAGAAGAAACGTGCCAAGGGCACTTCAAGCAGACACAAACGGGATAACTGTTTGTACCACGGAAATTGTGGTCTCACTGGTTCGCCAGTACAGGACCTTCAGGGAAACCACTTAACTTCTACGAGGAATGAATCTCGAGAGAAAGAGGAACTGAAGACAACCTTTGAGGAGGTCGCAGGCGGAGACCTAGCCGATTCTCACATTCCCTTCTGTTCACAGAATCACGAAGTGGAATTACATCTGACTGAAATAGGGAGGAAGGAAGAAACGGAATCCCAGGTGAATTTCATTTCTGCAACGCGGGAAGAATCACTAATTATCAGTTCAGATAATTTAACTTGTCCGCCAGTACAAGACTCCCAGGAATCTCATTTTACTTCAACGAGCGGTGAAAGTCAAGAAGAAGAGGACCCGAGGACATCTTTTAAAGAGGTCAGAGATGGAGAGGTAACCGACCTTATTATTCCCTTCAGCTTAGGCAAGCAAGACGTGGGATTAAATTTGACTGACAGTGGGATGAAGGACGATCCGGAACCCCTTGTGATCTTTGAGGCTGCAGCTCAGGAAAAGACACTAGATCTCAGTTCAAATCATTTACCTATTGTGATGGATTGCTTAGACAGCCCACCACAGGATTTACCTCAACTGGACTTAGCCCATGAAAGCACGACCAGAGAGGAACATCCAGACAAGGAAACATTTCCAGTTGTTATCACGGAGTATACCAGTGCGGAGACTCAGGAAACACAGGGAATTGTTAGGAGCCAGAATATGGACTCTGATATTGTGCAGACAACATTGTCTGTAGTTGCTAAAGAAGAAAATTCTTTGCACAAGATGGAGGAAGAAGCGCCTATCATCTCATTAGCTGAAGTTATCAGGGAATTCCAGCAACAGGGACCTGAAGTAACAGAAGTCAAGAGTGGTTTGGAATCAACACTCTTAGGACTCAATCTACCCTTCAGTCAGGTCGATTTGATAGGAGTAGATCAGCTATTTGTGGATACTTTATTCAAAAGTAACACCACTTTATCGCCCTGGAGTAACTATGTTATTTCTCAAGGAAGGACAACTTGGCACACTAAATTTCCAATTTCTAGCACGGTTTGTACAAGAAACTCTAATGCAGAGAAACTCAGCCCATTAACTACTTAATTGTGTTTACCCTTTTTGACAAGCTTTTGGCAGATGTCACAAGTTCTGCAATATTGCTTGGTGTCACTGCAGAATTTAGGCCAGTAGAATTGAGTAAGTAGCCTAGCCCTAGTTTTTGCGTAAGCCATATGCCCTGCAAAGGGTATGTCATGAGCAAGATGTAATGCCTGTTTACGGTGTTATGTTTTTAGCACCGTTTGCTCAGTGATGTTGGTACCTCTGGTGTGAGGATACCCCTTTTTAGAGCAAAATGCCATTTGGCATTTTTGGTTACTTTTGGCTTTTGACCTATTAAGTTAAAATACTTGTGCAGAGATGAATCGGCCTTTTGGGATGTTATAAATTTTTCCCTCATGGTTTCAGGAGGTACTATAACTGGGTGTAACATTTGTAAGGCTTATGTTTGATTGATTTCATCTTGCACCTTTGCAGTAGATCTCGTTACTGCGTTAGTAATTTCAATAACATTGCAAGGTGTTACATTCAAATCATTATACTCATGTGATGGGTGTTTATCGCACATATCACTTTCATTGTGTGGAAGATGGAAATATCTGCATTGGTAAAATTTCTCAGCAGATTGTTTAAAGGGCTTTTGTTTACTGTAGGGACCTGACTTCATTCTGTCATAGTTAGCAGCTGCTACAAAGTCTATGTCAGTCACACCACGAGTAAAGCACTGCTTGTTGGCTGTGAAGTAAGCCGAACCACGTTTCTCAATGTGTTGTACACTCTCACACTCGCATTCTTGTAAAAATTTAGAAAATGGTGGTGGTATAAATGTAATAACTTTATCTCTAAGTATAAGATCTTTCAAGCTATCAAAACTGTCATTCACTTTGGCTGCTGAAAGCCACTTACAAAAAATATCCTGTACTACTGAGATGTAGTCAGAGAACGTTTGAGTAGGTTTTGGAGATAATTTCCTAAATTGTTCTCTGTAGCCCGCTTCATCTAACAGAAAATGAGACATAATTTTAGACTTAATATATTGGTAGTCTTTCGTAAGATCTTTGGGAATGGTCTCTATTACTTTCAGAGGTTCCCCTGAAAGACTTCTCATATATATTATATTCCATTCAGTCTCTGGGATCTGATGATGCTCCATTAAGCATTCAAAATTTTGGGTGAAGGCTGCAATGTAGTCGCCCGTGGTGAAATTTTTCACGATCCCTTGGTACTTTTTGTATTGGTTTTCTTTGTCTAGTCTTTCTGACTTTCTAGACTCTTTATCTGATGTTTCAGCTTCTAGCTGTTTAATTCTTAGCTGGATCTCCAGTTCTTCCCTCTTACTTTTGGCTAGAATTTCAGCTTTCTTTACTTCAGCATTGGCCGCTAACTCAGATTGTTTCAACGCAGTATCTGATTCTGCCTGTTTAATTTTGGCGGCCAATTCAGCCTGTTTCATAGCGGCTTCTAATTCTGCCATTTTCAACTCTCTTTCGGCAGCTCTGTCTTCGCGTTCCCAAGCTTTTTCCTGTAATAGGAGATGCTCTGAATACTTTGCCTCACCCCATTTTGTCAACTAATCACCAGTTAAATTTAGTTTCAAACCAGATTCGATGAAATCATTCAATGTAGACATGATGAAATATGTCAAATACAATAAATATACGACAAACAGTATGGTGTTAGTAAATCAATTACAACAATTTGTACAATGCTGTTTCGATACAGCTTGTGCTTAAGCCTGCTTACCAAAAGTATCTAAGGAAAAAATGAATAATGCTTAAGTGAGTCCGGAGAAAATGGCTGCTTGTTACTGCCCGGAAAAATGTGGACTTTACTAGCCAACGGTTATGGATGGTACAACAACCTGTTGCTTTGGAAGAAGAAAAATTAGGACACGTACGTTTATGTGGTGTATGCGATGTCAACTAAGTTTTGTAGGTTTGTGTGTGCTGTCAAGTATGTTTGTTAGTCGTTCTGTCGTCCGTTCAACACAATCAACAACTTACTTTCCATGTTCAAAACTGTACACACCTTTAAGCTTACACTTATGGTTCAAACAAATTCAACAGAGTCGAGCAACTCTCGTTCACACTTTTATCTCAGTTGTTCAAAACCTGCGTTCGCACTTCACACGTTCAGTGCCTTTCCTCCATGCATCTTTACATTTGGTTCATAAACACGGACAATGCCACCACGTTCACACTTGTCATGATCTTGCATTCAGCAAGTACTCAGGCTCGTATTCGTAGACAAATGTGATACAAAAACACAGTCACAGAATGACTTGACGTGACACGATACAACTACAATTTCAAACACTTTATTCTCGCAGCTCTTTCATCACAACAATTACATACATCGCACAATTACAACAGCGATGTTACAATACACTCGATGAATATATATAAATACAATACAACTCACAATGCTACAACCCAGGCGCACGGTCTCCTATTCACACAGACAATTTCCAGGAATTTCCCTGTGTTGTATCTCCTCCAGTCTCATTCACAAAGTGTTCCTATTTCGCTCTTTTGGTCTCTGTTGCACAGCGCTTGATTACCTCCAGCTGATCTGTCTTTTCTTGCCAAGCTTTCTCCATTTCCTCTTGTGAGCTTTGGGGTGTCCGCCGCACTTTCTATACCTGTTTAACTGTCGCTCTCTTGGATTTCCATGCCCGTTCTACCTCGGAGGTCCACCATGGAGGCTGCATATAAGTAGGTTTGCTAGTGACACTGCATGCCCTCTGCCTGATAAGGGTGTTTTACCTCGAATATATAAAGTGCTTAGGTGCTCTCACAGGCTTGGTCTTGTTGGACTTTGAAATCAATACTGAACAGGGTAGATGGTCATTTCCATGATCACCAAGGACAGTCCATTTTACATCCAATATTGCAGATTTGGTAACAAATGCCAGGTTAATAGTCGTGTCCACATCACCAGGCCGCATCCCCATTCTCGTTGACCTCCCATCGTTTATGCAGACTTCTTTTGAATCCGCTATGGCTTCTGCAAGAGCATTTCCCTGTCGGGTTTCTCCAATATTGTCCCACTCTCTGTTTCGTACATTAAAGTCACCACAAATGAGCAGCCTACTGCCTGGGATCTCCTCCAACTCCTTAAACTAGTCCCGTCGTTCCTTTATACCAAAAGAATCATCCGCGGCATATACATTAGAGACCCTGCGTAGAACCATCACCAGAGAATGCTCATTCAACGGCAAAGTAAACATCCAAGATCTATAATAGGTAGCAGCGAATCGACAGGCATGGAGAGCCATGACTTCTTCCCTATGAGCCGCCTTGGGCTCAAGAAAAAAGACTAACTAACTAAGAAGAAGGAAAGACTAACTAACTAATATACATTATTAAGTTCCAACTCAGACCCCCAAATGTCTTGTGTTGCTCACTGGACAATAGGATTGTTAAAGCTCTCCCAAACCTCTCGATAAATGGTAGAAATATGAATGGAGAAAGCAGACTGCAGTACCTGGGAATCACCTTTGATAGAAGCCTATCCTTTAGGGATCAACTCTCTCAACTCCCACATAATTTCCAGATTATTCTAAATAAATGTTGGTACTTATTTTAATTAGGCAGGGTCGGCCACAGAAAAACCGGACAGCTGTCTTTGAAGGCAAGCATACTAACAATTTTGTGATTTATTCAAAGGGAGGCAACCTTCTCTTTTATAGATGTTTGGTTCTATAGAGCCTAAATATTTCATTTTCAAAGCATCATGTTATAGTTGGAAATACTTTGATTTCTTAAAATCTGCGATCAGATTCTAGATAAAACTGTTTGAATATAAGTAAAATTGATAGAATGCTGCACATCTGCTTGTAACTTATTGTACAAATATAAACGAGCTTACACCACTTTTCTTGTAGTTAAAATAGTAATGTTTAATTTTTACTTTAAGCCACGTTTGATGTCAGTCAAAACTTTCTCTTGAAGGGGAAGTGGCATGGCCGCCAGAGCCCGCCACACCCTATAATGTTCTGAATATGTTGTATGAGTGCGGATGTCCAAGAAAGAAGGCATGTCACAAACTTTGCACTGAACAGATTATAGATTTTTTTTTCTCTAGCTGAGTAGAAGATAGAGGACACATCAGGCAATACAAAAGCTGAAAGTTATAATGCGATGCCAGAGACCCCGATTGTTTAAACACTTTAAGTGTGCCCCAAACTACAACAGATGGCAACAGGTTGTACATACACGATTTCCAATAAACAAGTTTTTCTTCTTCTTATAGTCCCTGCTGTTTGGCGTTGGTGATCATGTCTGTCCACATTCTTCTGTCTCTCATGCTTCCAATCAGTTCTGAGAAAGATCAAAGAGAAGCCAGGAATACTAATCGGAGGATATAATATAAACAATATACGCTATGCAGATGACACAGTATTGGTGGCGGATAATGCAACAGACCTACAACTATTGTTGGACATTGTAGTAAAAGAGAATGCACAGAAAGGATTCTCCTTGAATATCAAGAAAAGAGTAACAATGGTGATATCAAAGAATATGTGGACACCAAAGTGTGACATAGAAATAGAAGGGGAAATTCTCAACCAAATGGATAATTTTAAATACCTAGGGGCACTTATAACGTCAGATGGAAGATTTACAACAGAGGTTAATAGCAGAATAGGCAGGCAAAATCCACATTTCAGAAAATGAAGAGTATCTTATGCAATAAGTCGCTATCAATGAATGTAAGAAAGAGAGTGCTAAAATGCGATAAAGAACTAGTTTTTGCTGTATGGCAGCGAATCTTGGAATGTAAATGAACAAATTAGGAAGAACTTAGAAGCAACAGAGATGTGGTTTTTATGACGAATGTTGCGAATTCATGGGACTGCCAGAGTAACTAACAACGATTGCCTGAAAGAAGCTAATGAAATTAGAACACTATATACAACAATAAGAAAGAGACAAACAGCTTTCTTTGTTTATGTGATGAGAAGAGAGGCATTGGAGAACATCGTGACAACTGGAAAGATCGAGGGGAAGAGAGGCAGAGACAGACCAAGAGAAATGATGCTCGACGGGTTGAGACGGTGGCAAGGAGGAATATCATCAGCAGAGTTGATCCAGAACACCAAATGCCGAGATCTGTGGAGAGCCATGAACGCCTACACCAGCCGGCAGGGCACTTGATGATGATGACACACATATTTTCACACATTTTTAAGCATAAATGTGCACAGATTAATCAAAATGTCACTCCCATCAAGTTCACACTCATATTTCATACTATACATGTTCCAAATCATTCTTTCACATATAGTTTTATATTCCTAATATGTACCACCGTCCTCAATCAATCATTCTTAGTATTATTGCCATCATTTATGTTTTATCATCTTTAGTTTAACTTATTTATTTCCATTACAAAAATGTACTATTTTGATCGCCAAGAACCAGTATATTACAACAGAGAGATATTTAGGCTTGTAGATCCTTTATATATTTACAATGCCAGTGTATGCAAATGAATCAGAACATTTCCCTTCTTTGTCAACGGGAATTGGGAAATATTTCAAGTCAAGGACAAAGAATATATAGTAACATATAAAGGCAGGAAATCAGACCCCTTCCAAATAACATCTGGCTTGAAACAGGGTGATGCACTATCGCCGCTACTCTTCAATCTGGCTCTAGAGAAAGTTGTAATGGAAGGTAAAGGAGGAATGTGATATTGGAGGAACATTCAAGCTGCTTGGTTATGCAGATGATATAGATATTATAGGTCAAAGTGAACAAAAGACATTGGAAATATTGACTCACTTAAAGGGAAAAGCCCAACAGATGGGGCTGGTTATCAACCAAGATAAGACAGAATATATGGTAATTTCAAGAGACGGAATGGCTAAAAACTCTGGCCACATACAAATAAATAATATGACCATTAAAAGAACGGAAACATACAAATACCTGGGTACAATCTTCAACTGCTCCAACATCATAAGGGAAGAAATACAAACTAGAATCAACTCTGGAAATAAGATATACCATGCACTACAACATCTACTAAAATCAAAGGCGCTATCTCGTAACACCAAAATCACAATATACAAAACACTGATCAGACCAGTTGTGCTGTATGGCTCTGAAACCTGGAGTACAACGAAAAGAGACGAAGCCTTGTTACAAACCTTTGAGAACAAAATTTTAAGACGCATCTTTGGACCCATTAGGGATACACATAGTGGAGAGTGGAAAAGAAGAAGTAACAAAGACATTTATGATCGGTTTAAGTCCCCACTAATCACTGGTATCATGAAGGCTAATAGACTACAATGGCTGGGGCATATAGAAAGAATGGAAGATAATAGGGAAACAAAACTCGCTTACACTCAGGAAATAAATGACCGCAGACCCCGAGGTAGACCAAGTAGGCGATGGAGAGATAATACATGTACAGACCTACAAGCACTTGGAATCAACGACTGGCAAGAGAAGGTCCACCAGAGAGACGAATGGAGACGGATTGTATTTGCAGCAAAGAACCTCAATGGCTCGGAACGCTGAAGAAGAAGAAGAGAAGGACAAAGGTTCATTGAGCTACCCAGCACAAAGGGAGGCTGTATCTCATAGATCAGTTTCTTTGTCAGCAGAGAAGAGCTGGACACACACACACACACACACACGCACGCACGCATGCACGCACGCACGCACGCACACACACGCGACCGCACGCACGCACGCACACAAACACACACAAACACACATGAGGTGATGATGAGGAGTCAGTGACTGTTTCAACTGCCAGGATTAAAACAATTTGCAGCAAGTGGGCAGACGTCGAAGACTTCATTGTGAACCATCATCCAAACAAACTTGTTGCTAACAGGGCAGTAAACCTGATGAATGATAACATGATGGTTCATTTCAAAACGACTCTCCAGCAAAGAAAGCGACACATTTCCCTTGATAGTTTCTAGATGCAGAAAGATTCCCAATCGGCTGCCAAGAAAAAGCTACAAGATAATCCTGAAACTAATGATTCAGAATAACAAAGAAAGTGACAAATTTCCCATGATCGTTTTCTTGGTAATAAGGATAGACTAAATATCTTTTTATTTCTCATTTAATTCATTTTGTTGTTTACTTTCTCTTTATTTAATACGTGAAGTACACGTATTCTTTGCCTTGTGTCGGGTAAACGACCGGGTGGTAATAAAAAAGAACGATTCTTTCATCTTGAAACGGATTGTCTTTTTTTTTTTCCATTGATTTCAACTTTTCGGGTTACGAACCGACTTCTTGAACGAATTAAGTTCGTAACCCGAGGTACCACTATATATATATATATATATATATATATATATATATATATATATATATATATATATATATATATATATATATATCATCTCTTATATCTCATATCTCATATGATAGATATCATCTATCATATATCAAAAATAAATCGTGTTCGTTGTTCGTTGTTCGTTCTATCTGTCTTGCGCGTCCGCGAGAAAACACCATGCATACCTGTTTGCAAATTTTGTCTCGATTATGTTAAGCCATACTGGCTTAATTCGTTTCCACACCCCCCTTTTCCCCTCAAGTTTCCTAGTGGTCACTAAGTTTTCAAGTTTATTTCTGATCGTACCATGATTTGTAAACACAACTGGATTTAAATATTGAGCACAACCCACTACTGGCAACATTGATCGTCAATGTGGAAGCACTAGACTCGAGTTTCGCTCTCGTTTGAGCTCGTCAGTAGTGTATATACTTGACCGGACCCGGAAACAAACACCGGATCACTGGCGTGTGAAGTGGGTGTGTAACCACGCGGCACACGCTGGACACGGCCAAATTATCATAACAGAATATTACAACGTCACTCATCGTAGGCTGTAGCTCAAGATTTTCCCGATTTTGCTCAGAAAACAACTGACTGTTTGCGTTTAACTTTTCGATTCATTTAAAGTTATTATTTTTCTTATTTTTTTTTCAATTGTTCCTTGAAGGAACTTTCCCATTCGTGTTTCTCTCCACCCATGGCATTCTTTGAGTTTTCCTCAGAAATCTTATTTCTACTGCGTGTTTCCTAGCTTGTCTGCGGTGAAGCTGTAGAAATGTAAACAATAAAAAATAACACGAAGTAGTGCAGTTTTACAGAAAACACTGACAGAAAACAAAGGACGTTGTGACGACTAGCCTTCATCAGCCAAGTACGACCATTGTGAAATTCTGCCCCGTTGCAGATCCGAACTCCCTGACCACAGAGTCGACAGGCGAGCATCTATCCTCCACGCTAGCTCGGCTCCCGTGTCGAAAGCGTACTTACAACTGACAAATATACGCTTTCTTGCGTATAGTAGGGCATTCTAACGAAATATTTGTGTGTATTGATTTGAGAGGACGAAAATGTTGTCAACTAAAGGGGAACAATCTAATCAGATGAATAGTGCTATTGTTCCAAGAGAAATAACTCACATAATATTACTAGAAACGGTTGTTTGTATGTTCTGACAATATAATCTTAATGTTTGAAAATGATACCTACAACTCATATTGATATGCAACTTTTGAATATAAACCGCATTAATGTCAGCGAAAAAGTAGTGTATGTAATGAAATAAATAATATGCAGTCAGTACACAAACAATTAGAGAATCTTGCCACATTTGAAGTTTGGGGATCTTATTGTATTTTGTAAATGTAAAAGAAAACACGCAACGCACATTGTAAAAAACAGTTTTGTACTTAATACAATTACATTAAAAAGAAAGACATGTAATTACACTATTGCCATTGAACATAAGTTATTTCAAGGGACATAACTTACAGGAGCATGACTGTGATATGTTATTTAAATAATTGTAGTATTCGTCTTAATCTTTTATAAACTTTTTAATGAAGTTATCTACAGCTATATGTTTTTTAAATAAAACGGTAAACACGTTTAAGATGTTTTCAAAAATTCATAAAATAATAGCTTTATTTTGTTTGCTTGTAAATGTTCTAACTCATTGGTTTATTTCTTTTCGATATAACATTGTACGTGTTTATCCGTTTAATGTTAGGTGTGTCTAATTTGTATGACAGAAACAATTTTTGTCCGGCCTGTTTTACAGGCCAAATCAAAGAATAAAGTTGGGATACATATACTTTACATGACGTCGCAGTCAATGATATACTGAGAAGTTTACGTTCAGTAGCTTGCCAATGCTTTCTGAGCGACCAGCACCCAGCCAATTTGTAAAATACCAACGCAAGGCGGGCTGCCACAAAATCGTCCGCAGCCGTGTTTCGAACGTGGGTATGTGGGATTACGAACTACGTTAGTAACTTCTTCCCCTCGGAGCCGGAACAGGCAAATACTTCTTACGAAACACACACACACACACACACACACACACACACACACACACGCACACACACACGCACACACACATTTTACACATGTTTTCAAACACAAAATTTCACACAATGAGCAAAACGCCACTCCCATCAAGTTCACACTCACACTTCATACTATGCATGTTCAAACACACTTTCACAGATAGTTCTATATTCCTAATGTGTACCACTGTCCTCAATAAATCATTCTTAGTATTATTGCCGGGACGCAGAGGTGTTTCCAAAGCACCAGGGCGAGGTTCTATACTTTCCAAGACCTACTGACACGTCCTTGTTGCGCGTCCTGGGCAACAGGTCTCGTCGGGGTCCTGGCTGACGTAGTAGGATCGCTTATTCTTCCGAAGTCGGAGAGTATCTGCCTCCACGGCGAGGAACAACCGGTCTGCACACCAATAAGGCAGACATGGGACAACGGATACTCACGCAAACCTCAGGTCCCGTGTGACATCACACTGATGTTGGACAACAGGATGTCTTCATCCGACATACATGACTTTACGCTGGAGTTCACAACCAGCGAACACAAGCAAGCAAGCAAGTATTATTGCCATAATGTATGTTTTACTATTTTTAGATTGACTTTTTTCTTTCCAATACAAATATGTATTATTATAATCGTCAAAAACCAGTATTTTTGTTTTTTTTTTAAAGACAGATATTTAGGCTTGTAGATCCTTTATTTATATATTTACAAAACCCGCCATGTGGGAGTATGAATCAGCACATTTTCCTTCTTTGTCACCGGGGATTGGGAAATATTACCACAGTCAGGGACAAAGGATCATTGAATTACCCAGCACAAATGCTGTATCTCGTAGATCAGTTTCTTTGTCAGCCGAGAAGTGGATATTATGACCATGACCAAGACAAAAATTCGTTCAACAACCCTCAAACCTCGCCCACACCAAATAAATCCATTGTGCTTGTGATGAAGTTACTATCCAATGCAGCTAACTTCAGTCTTTGCATTGGCTCTCTCTCTCTCTCTCTCTCTCTCTCTCTCTCTCTCTCTCTCTCTCTCTCTGTCCTCTCTCTCTCTCTCTCTCTCTCTCTCTCTCTCTCTCCATGTGTCCATGCATGCATTGTCTGCGAGGGAGTGTGTATTTGTGTGTTGTTTATGAGAATGCTCACGATAATCGTCAGTGTATGTGTTTAAATTGTGGGAGTTTGTTCAGATTAGGTTAGTGATAATGTGAGGCAGCGTGTATGCGTCTAGATGTTTGAGTGTGTGGGTGGGTGAATTGGTGTGTATGTGTATTGTAGCTCTTGTGTGTGTTTATATGGGTGTATGTGTGTATGCGTGTATGTATATGTACGTGCGTGTATGTGTTTACATGTGTGTATGTATTAGTGTATATATGTGTATGTGTATGCATAAGCGTGAACGTGTTTAGTTAGTTAGTTAGTTAGTTAATTAGTTAGTTAATTAGTTAGTTAGTTAGTTAGTTAGTTAATTAGTTAGTTAGTTAGTTAGTTAGTTAGTTAGTTAGTTAGTTAGTTAGTTAGTTAGTTAGTTAGTCGCGATTCCAACATCACAGCACCGGGTCGTCCCCATAATACTCCGTTCCTGTGCCAGGGAATATCACACTTGTCAAAGTTTTAGGTAGGTCATGGATAGGACAATAGACAGAAGAGGGGTAAGGACAGATAGGACGTAGATAAGGACTGTAGCATAATTGCTAACCACCATTATTCAGTTAACAAGACTGCAAGCCAAGAAGAGGAGACAATATGAAACAATTGACTACACAACCGCAAACTGGAACTAGGACTTAACAATTTTACGCACTATCAAAACTGGAACTGCACAAGTGACAGATGACGTGGATTCTTAGAAAGATTTCATCAGACAAAGCTCAGAAGACCATTGGACTAAACAGACATGTGACACCACTTTCGCGCCAACGCCTGTTTAGCATATGTTAATAACGCACTTCTCCCTAAAACATGCCTGATGAACAGACGTGAAAGAAAGTGTGACCGTTTTCCAAATAAGGACGGCAGAATGTCTGGATCCCAGGTGAGCTTGTTAGTCCTTAGATTGAAATAACCAGATGTATCAAGTCTCAAGTAATGGTATCCAGTGTTTGTAATGTCAATTGAAATGTATTATTATTAATTAAAACCTCTGAAATGTAAATATGCTCGACTGTAGATTCTGACGACGCAGAGCCGTTCCCGGGCAAACTGACACTCTAATACTCTCTTCGATGAAACTGCAATCTCTGATATTCTTAAAGATAATTATTAACTTTAGGAAGTGCATAATAATACTCCATTCTATTCTGAACAACTGTACGAAGTGATGATTCTAAAGCAATCTTGTGCATTTCACCAGAAACACTGCTAAAAATGTTATCACTATCTACAGCTAAAATGACAGTTCGTGTACTAGAATAAGTGCCTTGTTTTAAAACAGACTTATCTATGTCTATTTACAATCTAGAAGGCTGAGAGAGAAATCCAATCTTTTCTTTCTGCTTCATCTATTGAATAAATAGGGTTTGAAGGATAAATATTTATATTTATGTCAAATTTTAATTAGATAAGAGCACTTATGAACTGCATTACATCAGAAAAGTTGTGCTTCGCGGAACTCCATCACACGAAGTGAACTTAACTCATTACTCAACATAACTTAAAACACAACACCACACCACTCAACACCACTCAACACCACACAACCCAACAATCAACACCACAACAACAACAGATAATGGGAGAGAGTTATTAGACACAGAAGAAGAAGAAGAAGTTGGTTAATTGGGAAAACACAGAGAATTATTTATACACACTATAAACACCATTGAGTGGAAGAAATGTTATAAATGTATGTCATTTATTTACATGCATCTTGACACATTCTCACTCTTGTCACTGTCTTGCTGTACACGTCTCACTGACCCCAGGTCCAATGAGAACTTGCATACAGCAGGAACCAGTTGATACAAGGCGTACACAGTGTGATAAACTCTGACCACCCCAAATTAACCCAACACTAGATTAGAGAAAAAAGGAGGGGAGGGGAACTAGTTCCTACTTCAGGAATTTAGATTTCTTCCGACCTACTTCTAGAATATTGTATTGGGAAGATTGCATATATTTATGTGAATTTTAAACAGTGATCTTGGTGGCTACCAACAACCACCCAACACATCAGCAAATTAACCACATAAATCAGACCTGAAAGAGGGAAGCCGAGAGAAAGAGATGAACCACAAGTGAGATGGAAGATGACTTGGCCATGAGCAGAGTATGGGGAGGCCTTCAGAGGAGCTATACGGGCATACCTGAAGGGGATCCATCAGTCAATGGACCCTGGCTTACCAAATCTTCCAGTCACCAGGTTACATTTTTCATTGGTACACACCACACCCACATTTCAGGAAACTGATGTTTAATTGTTGATTCATCATCTTCACACTTAACATGTACAACATCAAAATGGTTACCATGTTTTCACACTTGTTGACATCTCATGTATTGACTCTTCGCTGGCTGCTAGGGATGGGGACGGATCGCTTATGGGAATGTCCCGAATGCTGTGATGTCGGTTCCTAAATCAATCAATCAATCAATCATGTATTGATGCTTGGTTATTGATGGTCTGTAAAATTGGTCCTATATGCATGTTTCTAATTTATCTTGTGTACACCACAATAGAAATGTACATGACAGGCCGGAAGACACAGGCCCATTCAATAAATAATTACTTGGAATTGATCTTATGTTGATTATTAGTTCAACCTATCTGAAATTCACCATCTTCTTTGTACATCATGTTGTCAAGATCTATTGTGACTTGTTATGTGTTTAATTGTTTAAAACCAAATTAACTCATGAAGGAATTAAATTGGGAGAGACTCAAGGTCTATCAACTGCTCAATATCCATGCTTTCTTAACATAAATCA
This sequence comes from Cepaea hortensis, assembly GCA_963921405.1. NCBI lineage: Eukaryota > Metazoa > Mollusca > Gastropoda > Stylommatophora > Helicidae > Cepaea > Cepaea hortensis. The sequence continues at coordinate 298,557,596 of OY992876.1, forward strand.
GGCTGATAAAATTCTCCAGACTTTCCTCAGATTTGATCAACAAAAAGGGGGGCTCAGAGCTAAAAGAATCCTTGGAGAAGGGACAGATTCCCAGTTAGTAATTACCATTCTCACCAGGGCCATAATCTATATCTCCTAGACTACTTAATAGAACGAGGCCTGCAGATAACTCGAGGGTCATATTCTGGGGTTATTGAAGATAGAAGAGGAGGGGGCCCAACTTCTTTGATTAGAAATGGGGCATGCACCAAAGTGATTTCCCACTCCCTTCAGAATATATGACAAGGACCACTACAATGGAGTAGATAGAGTAGAGATATAACGCAAGCTATAACTTAGAACAGTCATAAGACAGGACTTAGATGGGGACACGGACGTGTCATATCTAGGACACCAGCAGAACCAACCCCGAGGATAGGGCGGGGGACGCTAGTTCACGGGACAACACCCGTAAACAGACAAAGCAGTAGTACAACCCAAGGTTGGCATGAACAAGACTACTGTACTACGTGACGAATAGAACAGCACGGGGTTTTGCTGACCGCACGGGATTTAGGACGACCAGGCTAGCCAACCGACTGAACTTAGTCAGGCGGCGACAGGACAGCTTCCAGACAGGACGTGTGTGATTTCCGAGAGCCAATATGTAGTTTACGAGTGCGCATGTTAAAGATAGCGAGAGTTGAGTTTGTATCTGATTATGTATGAGTTTTGTGAAGAAAGGCGACCACTGTATATATAGACAGGCAGTTACCGCCTGGTCATGATTGTATGAATATCTCAGGCTCGCCTGAATTAAAATTGTATAAATTCCATCCACTCAACTGAGGTTTTATTTGAGGTGTGGATGAAGAACCGAGAGTGCCTGTATGCAATGTAGGATGTTGACATATGTGAATGTGTGTGCATAAGCGTGTAGGTGTATAGTTAGTTAGTTAGTTGGTTCGTTGGTTAGTTGGTTGGTTGGTTGGTTGGTTGGTTAGTTAGTTAGTTAGTTAGTTAGCTAGTTAGTTAGTTAGTTAGTTAGTTAGGTAGTTAGTTGCGGTTCCAGCATCATAGCAACGGGTCGTCTCCATTATACTCCGTTCCTGTGCCAGGGAATATCACATTCAATTTTCCTCACTGCCCCATGTGAAAAGTGGAAAAGACAGGAGTCTCGACAAACAACAGCCCGCTCAGGCACACTGTGCATAATGCCGCCGACACAATGTCACCACAATAGTCCACTATGAAACATACAGTTCATTCTTGATGGAAGTGGCAGGTACTTTCCCAACCATATGATCACATACAAAGTCTCGATATTTCTAGATGTTGTTGTTCCATTTCTAGATGTTTTCTAGCCAGCCACGCCATTTTTTCTCCGAAATGCAGTTCATGCAACAAAACAATCTCGAACAGATGTAAAAAACATTTCACAGTACATAATTCCGTCGCCAAAATGCCAACACAAAAGTCCTCCAAGAAAATACAGTTCATCATCGATGGAAACGGCAGTCACTAGAAGACCAGTAGCCATACATTTCTGCATAAGGTAAAAAACCGGTCACTTCTGCGACACAACCCGCCGCCATATATGCAGATATTTCTAGATGTTGTTGTTCCGTTTTTAGATGTTTTCTAGCCAGCTAGGCCATTTTTAGAGCATGCAGTTCACGCCACAACACCTTGGACAGATGTTTAAAAATAACATTTCACTGTACATAATGCCGTCCCCAGAATGCCAAAACAACAGTCCTCCACGAAAAAAAACAGTTCTTCGTCAAAGGAAGCTCCAGTCACCAGAAGACTAGCAGCTACACATTTCTGCATAAGGCATAAAATACAGTCAACGCTGGGAAATAGCCAGCCGCCATTGGTCTGAACACGCAGTTCACGCTCCACAACCTCGGGCATATTTAAAAGCATTTCACAAGAAATGCACAGCTCACAGCGTCGCGCCACACTCTCAACTCAGTAGCAGGGCGACGGAACGATACACTACCAGTCCAACATGAGGAAAATTTGAATGCAAACGATAGCCACGAGCATAAACATTCCAGAGGCCTTAACCGTTTCACTGCCTGTCCTCCATGTTGGTGACCGGAAGTCACGTAAGTCACTGTGTATGTGTATGTATGTAGGTATGTGTGTATGTTTGTGTGTATATGTACGTGTAAGTGTGTATATTTGTATATGTGTATGTTTGTATATGTGGATGTGTGTTTATGTATACATGTGTTTATATGGGTGTTGATTTTGATGTTGTACATGTTAAGTGTGAAGATGATGAATCAACAATTAAACATCAGTTTCCTGAAATTTGGGTGTGGTGTGTACCAATGAAAAATGTAACCTGGTGACTGGAAGATTTGGTAAGCCAGGGTCCATTGACTGATGGATCCCTTCAGGTATGCCCGTATAGTTCCTCTGAAGGCCTCCCCATACTCTGCTCATGGCCAAGTCATCTTCCATCTCACTTGTGGTTCATCTCTTTCTCTCGGCTTCCCTCTTTCAGGTCTGATTTATGTGGTTAATTTGCTGATGTGTTGGGTGGTTGTTGGTAGCCACCAAGATCACTGTTTAAAATTCACATAAATATATGCAATCTTCCCAATACAATATTCTAGAAGTAGGTCGGAAGAAATCTAAATTCCTGAAGTAGGAACTAGTTCCCCTCCCCTCCTTTTTTCTCTAATCTAGTGTTGGGTTAATTTGGGGTGGTCAGAGTTTATCACACTGTGTACGCCTTGTATCAACTGGTTCCTGCTGTATGCAAGTTCTCATTGGACCTGGGGTCAGTGAGACGTGTACAGCAAGACAGTGACAAGAGTGAGAATGTGTCAAGATGCATGTAAATAAATGACATACATTCATAACATTTCTTCCACTCAATGGTGTTTATAGTGTGTATAAATAATTCTCTGTGTTTTCCCAATTAACCAACTTCTTCTTCTTCTTCTGTGTCTAATAACTCTCTCCCATTATCTGTTGTTGTTGTGGTGTTGATTGTGGTGTTGAGTGGTGTTGAGTGGTGTGGTGTTGTGTTTTAAGTTATGTTGAGTAATGAGTTAAGTTCACTTCGTGTGATGGAGTTCCGCGAAGCACAACTTTTCTGATGTAATGCAGTTCATAAGTGCTCTTATCTAATTAAAATTTGACATAAATATAAATATTTATCCTTCAAACCCTATTTATTCAATAGATGAAGCAGAAAGAAAAGATTGGATTTCTCTCTCAGCCTTCTAGATTGTAAATAGACATAGATAAGTCTGTTTTAAACAAGGCACTTATTCTAGTACACGAACTGTCATTTTAGCTGTAGATAGTGATAACATTTTTAGCAGTGTTTCTGGTGAAATGCACAAGATTGCTTTAGAATCATCACTTCGTACAGTTGTTCAGAATAGAATGGAGTATTATTATGCACTTCCTAAAGTTAATAATTATCTTTAAGAATATCAGAGATTGCAGTTTCATCGAAGAGAGTATTAGAGTGTCAGTTTACCCGGGAACGGCTCTGCGTCGTCAGAATCTACAGTCGAGCATATTTACATTTCAGAGGTTTTAATTAATAATAATACATTTCAATTGACATTACAAACACTGGATACCATTACTTGAGACTTGATACATCTGGTTATTTCAATCTAAGGACTAACAAGCTCACCTGGGATCCAGACATTCTGCCGTCCTTATTTGGAAAACGGTCACACTTTCTTTCACGTCTGTTCATCAGGCATGTTTTAGGGAGAAGTGCGTTATTAACATATGCTAAACAGGCGTTGGCGCGAAAGTGGTGTCACATGTCTGTTTTGTCCAATGGTCTTCTGAGCTTTGTCTGATGAAATCTTTCTAAGAATCCACGTCATCTGTCACTTGTGCAGTTCCAGTTTTGATAGTGCGTAAAATTGTTAAGTCCTAGTTCCAGTTTGCGGTTGTGTCGTCAATTGTTTCATATTGTCTCCTCTTCTTGGCTTGCAGTCTTGTTAACTGAATAATGGTGGTTAGCAATTATGCTATAGTCCTTATCTACGTCCTATCTGTCCTTACCCCTCTTCTGTCTATTGTCCTATCCATGACCTACCTAAAACTTTGACAAATGTGATATTCCCTGGCACAGGAACGGAGTATTATGGGGACGACCCGGTGCTGTGATGTTGGAATCGCGACTAACTAACTAACTAACTAACTAACTAACTAACTAACTACTTAACTAACTAACTAACTAACTAACTAACTTAACTAACTAATTAACTAACTAACTAACTAACTAAACACGTTCACGCTTATGCATACACATACACATATATACACTAATACATACACACATGTAAACACATACACGCACGTACATATACATACACGCATACACACATACACCCATATAAACACACACAAGAGCTACAATACACATACACACCAATTCACCCACCCACACACTCAAACATCTAGACGCATACACGCTGCCTCACATTATCACTAACCTAATCTGAACAAACTCCCACACTTTAAACACATACACTGACGATTATCGTGAGCATTCTCATAAACAACACACAAATACACACTCCCTCGCAGACAATGCATGCATGGACACATGGAGAGAGAGAGAGAGAGAGAGAGAGAGAGAGAGAGAGAGGGAGAGAGAGGACACAGAGAGAGAGAGAGAGAGAGAGAGAGAGAGAGAGAGAGAGAGAGAGAGAGAGAGAGAGAGAGAGAGCCAATGCAAAGACTGAAGTTAGCTGCATTGGATAGTAACTTCATCACAAGCACAATGGATTTATTTGGTGTGGGCGAGGTTTGAGGGTTGTTGAACGAATTTTTGTCTTGGTCATGGTCATAATATCCACTTCTCGGCTGACAAAGAAACTGATCTACGAGATACAGCATTTGTGCTGGGTAATTCAATGATCCTTTGTCCCTGACTGTGGTAATATTTCCCAATCCCCGGTGACAAAGAAGGAAAATGTGCTGATTCATACTCCCACATGGCGGGTTTTGTAAATATATAAATAAAGGATCTACAAGCCTAAATATCTGTCTTAAAAAAAAAAAAAAAATACTGGTTTTTGACGATTATAATAATACATATTTGTATTGGAAAGAAAAAAGTCAATCTAAAAATAGTAAAACATACATTATGGCAATAATACTTGCTTGCTTGCTTGTGTTCGCTGGTTGTGAACTCCAGCGTACAGTCATGTATGTCGGATGAAGACATCCTGTTGTCCAACATCAGTGTGATGTCACACGGGACCTGAGGTTTGCGTGAGTATCCGTTGTCCCATGTCTGCCTTATTGGTGTGCAGACCGGTTGTTCCTCGCCGTGGAGGCAGATACTCTCCGACTTCGGAAGAATAAGCGATCCTACTACGTCAGCCAGGACCCCGACGAGACCTGTTGCCCAGGACGCGCAACAAGGACGTGTCAGTAGGTCTTGGAAAGTATAGAACCTCGCCCTGGTGCTTTGGAAACACCTCTGCGTCCCGGCAATAATACTAAGAATGATTTATTGAGGACAGTGGTACACATTAGGAATATAGAACTATCTGTGAAAGTGTGTTTGAACATGCATAGTATGAAGTGTGAGTGTGAACTTGATGGGAGTGGCGTTTTGCTCATTGTGTGAAATTTTGTGTTTGAAAACATGTGTAAAATGTGTGTGTGCGTGTGTGTGTGCGTGTGTGTGTGTGTGTGTGTGTGTGTTTCGTAAGAAGTATTTGCCTGTTCCGGCTCCGAGGGGAAGAAGTTACTAACGTAGTTCGTAATCCCACATACCCACGTTCGAAACACGGCTGCGGACGATTTTGTGGCAGCCCGCCTTGCGTTGGTATTTTACAAATTGGCTGGGTGCTGGTCGCTCAGAAAGCATTGGCAAGCTACTGAACGTAAACTTCTCAGTATATCATTGACTGCGACGTCATGTAAAGTATATGTATCCCAACTTTATTCTTTGATTTGGCCTGTAAAACAGGCCGGACAAAAATTGTTTCTGTCATACAAATTAGACACACCTAACATTAAACGGATAAACACGTACAATGTTATATCGAAAAGAAATAAACCAATGAGTTAGAACATTTACAAGCAAACAAAATAAAGCTATTATTTTATGAATTTTTGAAAACATCTTAAACGTGTTTACCGTTTTATTTAAAAAACATACAGCTGTAGATAACTTCATTAAAAAGTTTATAAAAGATTAAGACGAATACTACAATTATTTAAATAACATATCACAGTCATGCTCCTGTAAGTTATGTCCCTTGAAATAACTTATGTCCAATGGCAATAGTGTAATTACATGTCTTTCTTTTTAATGTAATTGTATTAAGTACAAAACTGTTTTTTACAATGTGCGTTACGTGTTTTCTTTTACATTTACAAAATACAATAAGATCCCCAAACTTCAAATGTGGCAAGATTCTCTAATTGTTTGTGTACTGACTGCATATTATTTATTTCATTACATACACTACTTTTTCGCTGACATTAATGCGGTTTATATTCAAAAGTTGCATATCAATATGAGTTGTAGGTATCATTTTCAAACATTAAGATTATATTGTCAGAACATACAAACAACCGTTTCTAGTAATGTAATGTGAGTTATTTCTCTTGGAACAATAGCACTATTCATCTGATTAGATTGTTCCCCTTTAGTTGACAACATTTTCGTCCTCTCAAATCAATACACACAAATATTTCGTTAGAATGCCCTACTATACGCAAGAAAGCGTATATTTGTCAGTTGTAAGTACGCTTTCGACACGGGAGCCGAGCTAGCGTGGAGGATAGATGCTCGCCTGTCGACTCTGTGGTCAGGGAGTTCGGAGCTGCAACGGGGCAGAATTTCACAATGGTCGTACTTGGCTGATGAAGGCTAGTCGTCACAACGTCCTTTGTTTTCTGTCAGTGTTTTCTGTAAAACTGCACTACTTCGTGTTATTTTTTATTGTTTACATTTCTACAGCTTCACCGCAGACAAGCTAGGAAACACGCAGTAGAAATAAGATTTCTGAGGAAAACTCAAAGAATGCCATGGGTGGAGAGAAACACGAATGGGAAAGTTCCTTCAAGGAACAATTGAAAAAAAAATAAGAAAAATAATAACTTTAAATGAATCGAAAAGTTAAACGCAAACAGTCAGTTGTTTTCTGAGCAAAATCGGGAAAATCTTGAGCTACAGCCTACGATGAGTGACGTTGTAATATTCTGTTATGATAATTTGGCCGTGTCCAGCGTGTGCCGCGTGGTTACACACCCACTTCACACGCCAGTGATCCGGTGTTTGTTTCCGGGTCCAGTCAAGTATATACACTACTGACGAGCTCAAACGAGAGCGAAACTCGAGTCTAGTGCTTCCACATTGACGATCAGCGTTGCCAGTAGGGGGTTGTGCTCAATATTTAAATCCAGTTGTGTTTACAAATCATGGTACGATCAGAAATAAACTTGAAAACTTAGTGACCACTAGGAAACTTGAGGGGAAAAGGGGGGTGTGGAAACGAATTAAGCCAGTATGGCTTAACATAATCGAGACAAAATTTGCAAACAGGTATGCATGGTGTTTTCTCGCGGACGCGCAAGACAGATAGAACGAACAACGAACAACGAACACGATTTATTTTTGATATATGATAGATGATATCTATCATATGAGATATGAGATATAAGAGATGATATATATATATATATATATATATATATATATATATATATATATATATATATATATATATATATATATATATATATATATATATATATATATAGTGGTACCTCGGGTTACGAACTTAATTCGTTCAAGAACTCGGTTCGTAACCCGAAAAGTTGAAATCAATGAAAAAAAATTAAAGACAATCCGTTTCAAGATGAAAGAATCGTTCTTTTTTATTACCACCCGGTCAATACTTCACGTATTAAATAAAGAGAAAGTAAACAACAAAATGAATTAAATGAGAAATAAAAAGATATTTAGTCTATCCTTATTACCAAGAAAACGATCATGGGAAATTTGTCACTTTCTTTGTTATTCTGAATCATTAGTTTCAGGAGTATCTTGTAGCTTTTTCTTGGCAGCCGATTGGGAATCTTTCTGCACCTAGAAACTATCAAGGGAAATGTGTCGCTTTCTTTGCTGGAGAGTCGTTTTGAAATGAACCATCATGTTATCATTCATCAGGTTTACTGCCCTGTTAGCAACATGTTTGTTTGGATGATGGTTCACAATGAAGTCTTCGACGTCTGCCCACTTGCTGCAAATTGTTTTAATCCTGGCAGTTGAAACAGTCACTGACTCATCATCACCTCATGTGTGTTTGTGTGTGTTTGTGTGCGTGCGTGCGTGCGGTCGCGTGTGTGTGCGTGCGTGCGTGCGTGCATGCGTGCGTGCGTGCATGCGTGCGTGCGTGTGTCCAGCTCTTCTCTGCTGACAAAGAAACTGATCTATGAGATACAGCCTCCCTTTGTGCTGGGTAGCTCAATGAACCTTTGTCCTTCTCTTCTTCTTCTTCAGCGTTCCGAGCCATTGAGGTTCTTTGCTGCAAATACAATCCGTCTCCATTCGTCTCTCTGGTGGACCTTCTCTTGCCAGTCGTTGATTCCAAGTGCTTGTAGGTCTGTACATGTATTATCTCTCCACCGCCTTCTTGGTCTACCTCGGGGTCTGCGGTCATTTATTTCCTGAGTGTAAGCGAGTTTTGTTTCCCTATTATCTTCCATTCTTTCTATATGACCCAGCCATTGTAGTCTATTAGCCTTCATGATACCAGTGATTAGCGGGGACTTAAACAGATCATAAATGTCTTTGTTACTTCTTCTTTTCCACTCTCCACTATGTGTATCCCTAATGGGTCCAAAGATGCGTCTTAAAATTTTGTTCTCAAAGGTTTGTAACAAGGCTTCGTCTCTTTTCGTTGTACTCCAGGTTTCAGAGCCATACAGCTCAACTGGTCTGATCAGTGTTTTGTATATTGTGATTTTGGTGTTACGAGATAGCGCCTTTGATTTTAGTAGATGTTGTAGTGCATAGTATATCTTATTTCCAGAGTTGATTCTAGTTTGTATTTCTTCCCTTATGATGTTGGAGCAGTTGAAGATTGTACCCAGGTATTTGTATGTTTCCGTTCTTTTAATGGTCATATTATTTATTTGTATGTGGCCAGAGTTTTTAGCCATTCCGTCTCTTGAAATTACCATATATTCTGTCTTATCTTGGTTGATAACCAGCCCCATCTGTTGGGCTTTTCCCTTTAAGTGAGTCAATATTTCCAATGTCTTTTGTTCACTTTGACCTATAATATCTATATCATCTGCATAACCAAGCAGCTTGAATGTTCCTCCAATATCACATTCCTCCTTTACCTTCCATTACAACTTTCTCTAGAGCCAGATTGAAGAGTAGCGGCGATAGTGCATCACCCTGTTTCAAGCCAGATGTTATTTGGAAGGGGTCTGATTTCCTGCCTTTATATGTTACTATATATTCTTTGTCCTTGACTTGAAATATTTCCCAATTCCCGTTGACAAAGAAGGGAAATGTTCTGATTCATTGGCATACACTGGCATTGTAAATATATAAAGGATCTACAAGCATAAATATCTCTCTGTTGTAATATACTGGTTCTTGGCGATCATAATAGTACATTTTTGTAATGGAAATAAATAAGTTAAACTAAAGATGGTAAAACATAAATGATGGCAATAATACTAAGAATGATTGATTGAGGACAGTGGTACATATTAGGAATATAAAACTATATGTGAAAGAATGATTTGGAACATGTATAGTATGAAATATGAGTGTGAACTTGATGGGAGTGACATTTTGATTAATCTTTGCACATTTATGCTTAAAAATGTGTGAAAATATGTGTGTCATCATCATCAAGTGCCCTGCCGGCTGGTGTAGGCGTTCATGGCTCTCCACAGATCTCGGCATTTGGTGTTCTGGATCAACTCTGCTGATGATATTCCTCCTTGCCACCGTCTCAACCCGTCGAGCATCATTTCTCTTGGTCTGTCTCTGCCTCTCTTCCCCTCGATCTTTCCAGTTGTCACGATGTTCTCCAATGCCTCTCTTCTCATCACATAAACAAAGAAAGCTGTTTGTCTCTTTCTTATTGTTGTATATAGTGTTCTAATTTCATTAGCCTCTTTCAGGCAATCGTTGTTAGTTACTCTGGCAGTCCCATGAATTCGCAACATTCGTCATAAAAACCACATCTCTGTTGCTTCTAAGTTCTTCCTAATTTGTTAATTTACATTCCAAGATTCGCTGCCATACAGCAAAAATTGGTTCTTTATCGCATTTTAGCACTCTCTTTCTTACATTCATTGATAGCGACTTATTGCATAAGATACTCTTCATTTTCTGAAATGTGGCTTTTGCCTGCCTATTCTGCTCTTAACCTCTGTTGTAAATCTTCCATCTGATGTTATAAGTGCCCCTAGGTATTTAAAATTATCCATTTGGTTGAGAATTTCCCCTTCTATTTCTATGTCACACTTTGGTGTCCACATATTCTTTGATATCACCATTGTTACTCTTTTCTTGATATTCAAGGAGAATCCTTTCTGTGCATTCTCTTTTACTACAATGTCCAACAATAGTTGTAGGTCTGTTGCATTATCCGCCACCAATACTGTGTCATCTGCATAGCGTATATTGTTTATATTATATCCTCCGATTAGTATTCCTGGCTTCTCTTTGATCTTTCTCAGAACTGATTGGAAGCATGAGAGACAGAAGAATGTGGACAGACATGATCACCAACGCCAAACAGCAGGGACTATAAGAAGAAGAAAAACTTGTTTATTGGAAATCGTGTATGTACAACCTGTTGCCATCTGTTGTAGTTTGGGGCACACTTAAAGTGTTTAAACAATCGGGGTCTCTGGCATCGCATTATAACTTTCAGCTTTTGTATTGCCTGATGTGTCCTCTATCTTCTACTCAGCTAGAGAAAAAAAAAAAATCTATAATCTGTTCAGTGCAAAGTTTGTGACATGCCTTCTTTCTTGGACATCCGCACTCATACAATATATTCAGAACATTATAGGGTGTGGCGGGCTCTGGCGGCCATGCCACTTCCCCTTCAAGAGAAAGTTTTGACTGACATCAAACGTGACTTAAAGTGAAAATTAAACATTACTATTTTAACTACAAGGAAAGTGGTGTAAGCTCGTTTATATTTGTACAATACGTTACAGGCAGATGTGCAGCATTCTATCAATTTTACTTATATTCAAACAGTTTTATCTAGAATCTGATCGCAGATTTTAAGAAATCAAAGTATTTCCAACTTTAACATGATGCTTTGAAAATGAAATATTTAGGCTCTATAGAACCAAACATCTATAAAAGAGAAGGTTGCCTCCCTGTGAATAAATCACAAAATTGTTAGTATGCTTGCCTTCAAAGATAGCGGTCCGGTTTTTCCGTGGCCGACCCTGCCTAATTAAAATAAGTACCAACATTTATTTAGAATAATCTGGAAATTATGTGGGAGTTGAGAGAGTTGATCCCTAAAGGATAGGCTTCTATCAAAGGTGATTCCCAGGTACTGCAGTCTGCTTTCTCTATTCATATTTCTACCATTTATCGAGAGGTTTGGGAGAGCTTTAACAATCCTATTGTCCAGCGAGCAACACAAGACATTTGGGGGTCTGAGTTGGAACTTAATAATGTATATTAGTTAGTTAGTCTTTCCTTCTTCTTAGTTAGTCTTTTTTCTTGAGCCCAAGGCGGCTCATAGGGAAGAAGTCATGGCTCTCCATGCCTGTCGATTCGCTGCTACCTGTTATAGATCTTGGATGTTTACTTTGCCGTTGAATGAGCATTCTCTGATGATGGTTCTACGCCGGGTCTCTAATGTATATGCCGCGGATGATTCTTTTGGTATAAAGGAACGACGGGCCTAGCTTAATTAGTTGGAGGAGATCCCAGGCAGTAGGCTGCTCATTTGTGGTGACTTTAATGTACGAAACAGAGAGTGGGACAATATTGGAGAAACCCGATAGGGAAATGCTCTTGCAGAAGCCATAGCGGATTCAAAAGAAGTCTGCATAAACGATGGGAGGTCAACGAGAATGGGGATGCGGCCTGGTGATGTGGACACGACTATTAACCTGGCATTTGTTACCAAATCTGCAATATTGGATGTAAAATGGACTGTCCTTGGTGATCATGGAAATGACCATCTACCCTGTTCTATCTATCTATCTATCTATATATCTATCTATCTATCTATCTATCTATCTATCTATCTATCTATCTATCTATCGATAGATATCTATCGGTCGGTCGGTCGGTCGGTCGGTCGGTCGGTCGGTCGGTCGGTCGGTCGGTCGGTCGGTACTATTATGATCGCCAAGAACCAGTATATTACAACAGAGAGATATTTAGGCTTGTAGATCCTTTATATATTTACAATGCCAGTGTATGCCAATGAATCAGAACATTTCCCTTCTTTGTCAACGGGAATTGGGAAATATTTCAAGTCAAGGACAAAGACTATATAGTAACATATAAAGGCAGGAAATCAGACCCCTTCCAAATAACATCTAGCTTGAAACAGGGTGATGCACTATCGCCGCTACTCTTCAATCTGGCTCTAGAGAAAGTTGTAAGGAAGGTAAAGGAGGAATGTGATATTGGAGGAACATTCAAGCTGCTTGGTTATGCAGATGATATAGATATTATAGGTCAAAGTGAACAAAAGACATTGGAAATATTGACTCACTTAAAGGGAAAAGCCCAACAGATGGGGCTGGTTATCAACCAAGATAAGACAGAATATATGGTAATTTCAAGAGACGGAATGGCTAAAAACTCTGGCCACATACAAATAAATAATATGACCATTAAAAGAACGGAAACATACAAATACCTGGGTATAATCTTCAACTGCTCCAACATCATAAGGGAAGAAATACAAACTAGAATCAACACAGGAAATAAGATATACTATGCACTACAACATCTACTAAAATCAAAGGCGCTATCTCGTAACACCAAAATCACAATATACAAAACACTGATCAGACCAGTTGTGCTGTATGGCTCTGAAACCTGGAGTACAACGAAAAGAGACGAAGCCTTGTTACAAACCTTTGAGAACAAAATTTTAAGACGCATCTTTGGACCCATTACGGATACACATAGTGGAGAGTGGAAAAGAAGAAGTAACAAAGACATTTATGATCTGTTTAAGTCCCCGCTAATCACTGGTATCATGAAGGCTAATAGACTACAATGGCTGGGGCATATAGAAAGAATGGAAGATAATAGGGAAACAAAACTCGCTTACACTCAGGAAATAAATGACCGCAGACCCCGAGGTAGACCAAGTAGGCGATGGAGAGATAATACATGTACAGACCTACAAGCACTTGGAATCAACGACTGGCAAGAGAAGGTTCACCAGAGAGACGAATGGAGACGGATTGTATTTGCAGCAAAGAACCTCAATGGCTCGGAACGCTGAAGAAGAAGAAGAGAAGGACAAAGGTTCATTGAGCTACCCAGCACAAAGGGAGGCTGTATCTCATAGATCAGTTTCTTTGTCAGCAGAGAAGAGCTGGACACACACACACACACACACACACACACACACACACACACACGCACGCACGCACGCATGCACGCACGCACACACACGCGACCGCACGCACGCACGCACACACACGCGACCGCACGCACGCACGCACACAAACACACACAAACACACATGAGGTGATGATGAGGAGTCAGTGACTGTTTCAACTGCCAGGATTAAAACAATTTGCAGCAAGTGGGCAGACGTCGAAGACTTCATTGTGAACCATCATCCAAACAAACTTGTTGCTAACAGGGCAGTAAACCTGATGAATGATAACATGATGGTTCATTTCAAAACGACTCTCCAGCAAAGAAAGCGACACATTTCCCTTGATAGTTTCTAGGTGCAGAAAGATTCCCAATCGGTTGCCAAGAAAAAGCTACAAGATACTCCTGAAACTAATGATTCAGAATAACAAAGAAAGTGACAAATTTCCCATGATCGTTTTCTTGGTAATAAGGATAGACTAAATATCTTTTTATTTCTCATTTAATTCATTTTGTTGTTTACTTTCTCTTTATTTAATACGTGAAGTACACGTATTCTTTTCCTTGTGTCGGGTAAACGACCGGGTGGTAATAAAAAAGAACGATTCTTTCATCTTGAAACGGATTGTCTTTTTTTTTTCCATTGAATTCAACTTTTCGGGTTACGAACCGAGTTCTTGAACGAATTAAGTTCGTAACCCGAGGTACCACTATATATATATATATATATATATATATATATATATATATATATATATATATATATATATATATATATATATATATATATATATATATCATCTCTTATATCTCATATCTCATATGATAGATATCATCTATCATATATCAAAAATAAATCGTGTTCGTTGTTCGTTGTTCGTTCTATCTGTCTTGCGCGTCCGCGAGAAAACACCATGCATACCTGTTTGCAATTTATTTTGTAAATTGGGACGCTTGTTGCAATGATTAATGTATGATCCATTCATTGATATTGTTAAACTTGTTTAAATAAGACTAAGTGATTGAGAATACTTGGAGTATGAAAGAATTTCTATTGACAGTTCTTAGTGTGCATGAGAGCAAATGATGACCCCACCATCATCAACAAGTAATGTGTAGGTAAACAGTATGCACAATGTTAGTCAGCTGAAAATTACCGTGGTAGATAATTGACATTACTGTGCGAATATTTGTATGTTTCAACTTGAAGGATTTATCTAGTTAATTCACGTAAGTTGTGTGATTTCTGCAGTATGAACCTGACGAGATGCAGCGAAATATGCCAGGCAATAAATCTTGCAATCTATTGTTTTTGTCTTCGTTATTCAAATTCACTACGGGAAAACATTGTTTTGAATGAATGTATATATTATATTCGCAAATGTAAACTCACACACACACACACACACACACGCACGCACACACACACACACACACACACACACACACACACACACACAATACACCTTGTAAATACACATTTGTGTACGCTGTAACAAGCTACGTGGAGGGTCCCAAATAGCCCGGTCACAATATTTCATTAATCTTCTATAGCCCTGGCTGGGTTAGGTCTTTTCTTGCCAACCCTCCTCCGTTTTCCCTGGACACACTGTCACGCTTCCTTTCGACCTAGGGACCTATTTCCTGCAGTGTTCTTCTGGCTGACGCATAAATAACATGGCAGTCGTCAGAACAACTTGGAAGTAATTTTATTAACCTAATCAAGAACAGCACAGGAACACATAAAGGCAGATAAACAGATAGATCTACACAGACACTACACTGGTAAAGTTCCAACACAGAGCCTCAAGTCGCCACAGTCACAGATCCAGCTTCAGATACTGTCTGATCTGTCCACACACTTCTCACCAAAGATGTCCGAATCTCCTTCCTTCTCCAGCAACTGGGTGTAGGTTCAACCGGCTTTTGTAGAATCCAAGCGACTGGTGTGTTGAGGACTTCTGTTCATTGTCATCTGAATTAGTTCGGCACTAGGTCTTCACTGACCTATGAAAGGCTTTAGTGTTGCCGATAAGGTGAGGTGTTTGTGAAGGATAATGGATGGGTCCTTTTAATGTCCGGTATAAAATGGGTATGCCAGAAAATCACTCTCAGGCTCCCTCCAGACAATAACTGCTCTCCGGCGTATGTTGTTAAAACAAAACCGGCAATGCACCAGTCATACAAAATGTCCTTGCCTCAAGACCTGCACCTTGCCTCTGTCTCAGAGTTAAGCACACCAAACCTTGAGTTGGCCTCGTTGGACATATTGGCGTTAGCCTAGAAGCACTGGTGATAATGTCCCTTAGAAGACATAGTCACTTCCCATAGAAGAGGACCCTGGAAATGATAAACAAAACCTGAGCGACTGGGCTGACTCATGTATCACACAAATACACTATATTTAATACCTGAATGACTAGGCCTGACCTGTCAGGTAGCCCCTGGATTGGCCACGTCCGGGCTTGAGTAGACCTCCAGCTGGACGAAGTCCGGTTGTCTTTTTGGCCACAAGACACACCCTCCACACTCATACCAAGCCTTTATTATGATTGGGCACATTCATTCCCATGCTTCCCTCTCACTTGCAAACCATGCCTTTCTCACCCGCAAGATCTTGTGGTGTGGTGCGCCTAGTAATCTGTGTGTTACATCTCATTACCTAATAGTATAGTAATGGGGTTGTATGGCACGCAGTGTAGTTCCCCACTCCCTGCAAGAATAGGAAAGAAGATACTACCCCCTCCCGGCTCTGCTCTTGTTTGAGCGGTCGCCGCAATGTACCAGCAGTGCCCCACAGAACACATAGATTTAGCGGAATGCAGGTTCTCTAAATGAGATAAAGAAGTCCATTATCTTCCCTACATCATCCTATCTAGTAACAGATGAAAGAGATAGTCCTGTGAATAGCCTCTTCTGGTTCAAGAAGATAGATCAGAGATTGGTGTACCCCATCCCCAAGAATACCATAGCCATCCACTGAGTATATACAACAGAAAGATGACAATCTGTCCAATTCAAGCCGTAGACAGAAAGATAGCAACAGCTCATCTGACGCCAAGAACAAATGAAATCCTCTTGGGAGATATATGGTTCAGATTCACTTCCCCGGCTATGCCAAGGACAAGACGCGCAGCCAGATCGGCTAACGGTCACCCAACTCGTCATTGGTTATGATTGGCCTTTCGCCAATTCATCTTCCCCTTCAACACATTGTATATTTATAACTCCATGTTTGGCTGGAGTACCCACAACCCAAGCCCTACCTTTCTTCACCACTTCAGTAGGATGTTGCATCTCTGTCCCAATCTTCAAATCGACTTGACAAGATGCCACTATCCAACGGTAGGTGTGTACACGGCCATGAATTGCTTAGCAGCCGCACCAGTGCACATTTGGCGCAAGGCGCTCCATCGGGTTTACCCAATGTGAAAGACATTGGCTACTTGCTCCATGTAAAGATTGTGATAGGAAGATAACCCAAAGAACCATCTTTCATGGAGATTTGAGAGAACAAGAGAACTGAGAGCTTCCGAAAGCCGTTCCCCCTTGTCTACCCAAAATAAAAGAATGCATAAGGACATGGACCACTGGCGTTTCGCTACATAGGCCCCCTCTTAAGAAAGTCGAACCCTACGAACTTTCTACTGTCAGTGGTTCTGTTCGAATGACCCCACCCCCACATTCAACCATAGGCAGCCGTGATAAAAAATCTGCTCCCACATTCTCCCTTCCGGGGATGTATTCGACCGTGAACTGATACGGTTG
Source organism: Cepaea hortensis (assembly GCA_963921405.1). Classification (NCBI taxonomy): domain Eukaryota; kingdom Metazoa; phylum Mollusca; class Gastropoda; order Stylommatophora; family Helicidae; genus Cepaea; species Cepaea hortensis. Next base: position 298,574,937 of record OY992876.1, read on the forward strand.
TAGGAGCAATGACCATCTCATCAACCTCGCGTTCATTTTCTTAGAAGTTGCCAAGAACGTCAGAGGTTGATGGTCGGACTGCACTTTGAACTGGACTCCATACAGATAAGGTTGAAATTTCTGTACCGCCCACACTAGAGCTAGACATTCCCGTTCGACGGTGGAATAATTCCGTTCGGCGGGTAACAGTTTTCTACTGGCATACGCCACCGGACACAACACCGAAGGATTATCTCGCCCTTCCTGCAACAGAGTTGCTCCAATCCCTATGTTACTCGCGTCGGTTCTCAGAACAAACGTTTTCTCCAAATTCGGGAGTTGCAGGACTGGCCTATCCACCAACGCCTGTTTCAGCTTCCCATAAGCCTCTTCACAGCTCGGGGTCCAGACTATAGGATCTGGCGATCCTTTCTTCAGGGTTTCGGTTAACGGCGCCCCAATTTCATTGAACTTTGGAATGAATTTCTGGTAAAACCCACACAGAGACAAGAAAGACCTAACATCCTTTTTGGATTTAGGACGGGGTGCGAGACGGACCTTCTCAATATTCTTTTCTTCCGGTACCAGTCCCCCTGGGGTAATAGTGTGTCCCAGAAATTCCAAGGATTGATATCCAATCATGCATTTGGCTGGACGGGCGGTTAACCCCTCCTCTTTCAATCTTATGAAGATCTTTTCCAAGGATTTCAGGTGATCTTTCAGATTGTCAGACGCGATGAGAATATCATCCATAAACGAGACGACAGAGGGATCCCTTAAAGGGTCTAATAACTTTCTCATCATGCGTGTGAACACACTGGGCGCATTGCTCAGCCCAAAAGGCATCACCTTAAATTCGTAATGGCCGCTCGGAGTACTGAAAGCGAGCATGGGCCGAACCTCAGGCTTCACAGGGATCTGATAATATCCCCGGCTTAAATCAATTTTTGAGAAGTACTTTGCCCTATTTAATCTGGCAAACAATTGATTTGTGTTTGGTAACGGCTCAACTTGGAATGTCGTACAACTATTTAAATGCCTGTAATCAATACATAAGCGGTGTTCCCCGCTTGGCTTCCTCAACAAGACAACCCCGGCATTATAAGGAGAAGTCGAAGGAGTGATGATGTCGTCGTCCAGAAGCTTCTGGATTTCAGTTTCCAGGGCCTTCTCTTTCGAAAATGGCACTGGATATATTTTCTGGCGAACGGGGTCTTGGGTAGTCAGAGTCATATCAAACTCGACCAACCCTGTCCGCCCTGGCCGATCGGTAAGAATCTGCTGATGGGACTCCAACAAACGGATGACACGGTCTGTTTCTTCAGCCGACAGATCAGGATTTATATGTACATCCCTATAGGTTTCCCCAGGGTGTAATGGATACCCCCTATCCGTTTCTTCGCCCGATTCAGTTTCCATCGCGACCGCCATAGTCATGAGTGGGAGAGAAGTACCATCAGATCGTTCTTCATACTTTTTGAGAAGGTTAATGTGGAAGATTTTGGATTTCCCCCTGATCCGGATGGCATAGTTGGTACGGGACACAACCCTTTCCACCGGGAAAGGCCCCTGCCAACCAATCTCGAGTTTATTGGAACCTACTGGAAGTAACAACAGAACCCGATCCCCCACCTTAAGAGACCTATCTTTCGTCCTTCTATTGTAGTAGGCCGCGTGTCTCTTCCTGGCCGCTCTCAGATTCTGAGTTGCCAAAGCCCAACCCGTCTGGAGTTTTTTCTTTAACTCTTCGACGTATTTATAAGAGGATACAACTTCTTCGGAAGTTTCTTCCTCTGTCCAACATCTCAATAAGGCTTCTAAGGGACCCTTGATTGGCCTCCCGAATAGTAGAGTGGCTGGTGGCAACCCGGTCGACCCATGGGGATCCTCCCGATAGGCGAACAAGGCGGCTGAGATATACTCATCCCATCTGTCTGGTTTCTCTTGTGCCAGCTTCCGAAGCATGGTCATCAAGGTACCATTAAACCTCTCTACTTGCCCATTAGACTGAGGGTGATACGGGCTTGTGTGAATGTGGTTGGTCTGGAAGATACGAAAGACTTCTTCCATCAGCTTACCACAGAACTGAGACCCATTGTCCGTTAGGATCTGGTTGGGAAATCCCAACCTAGTAAAGGTCTCCATCAGTGCATCAGCCACTCGCTTAGAGTCGATTGTGGCCAAAGGTATCGCCTCGCCCCACATGGAACAGCAATCCACCATCGTGAGAATGTACTTATTCCTCTTCCTAGTCCTAGGAAGAGGACCAACAAGATCGATGGCAACTCTCTCGAAAGGAGAGTTCATAATGGGCATGTCTCCCAGAACTACCGGAGCTGTCCAGTGTTTTGGTGCCACACGCTGGCACTCTGGGCACGACTTGACGTACCTACGCACGTCTCCAGTCATCCCTGGCCAGTAGTAATGGCAGGAAATGCGCTGGAGAGTTGCCCCGACACCCATATGTCCACTGAAAGAAATGGTGTGTCCCATATGAAGAAGCTGTTCCCGATAAGCCTTAGGAACCACCAGCTGTCCATGCTGGTGATCCTCCACTCCGGCTCTCCGGTACAGTAACCGATTCTTCATATAATACTGACCCCGTCTTGGTGGGTCAGAACTTTTTGGCAACTGGTTGAAGCAGGGTTGCAAAGTAGCATCCTGGCTTTGAGCAGCTCGTAACTCCCCAGGCAAGGGATTCACGATCAAGGCCGGCGTCTGCTCATCCTCCGATTGAGATCTGGTTTGCATCGCCCCTACGTACATGGGTTCGGTTGGAATCCCTAGAAAGACGTAGCGACAACCCAAGATCATTGGAAAGATAGGATCTAGCAGAACGGCTGTCTGTATAGTGCCGGTAACATATTTTGATTTGATGTCCACCTTCGCAATTGGAAGAGACATCGCTACCGCACTCTTTGTCGCCGTTTGAATCTCAATAGATTCCCCGGTTAGCTGCTCTGGGCTCACTAAATGTGATGAAATTACAGCCTCAAACTGCAGACCTGTGTCGTAGAGACACTCAACTGGTTGACCGTTCACAAGTACCGTTTCTACTACTGGTGGTTTTTCTAAATCTTTGTTCCCAAGATCCCTCCCTTCTACCTCCTTGTGAGACCCTTCCCCGGTTTCTACAAGACAATCAGCATAGTGAGAGTCTTTCTGTTTACGCCGGCAATCTACCGTATTGTGTGTGGGAGATTTGCAATAGGCGCACCACTTTTCACTCCACTTTCTTTTAGGAGATCCAGGTGGACTCTTACCAGAGGGTTTCTTACTAGGAACTTTATCGAAAGGATCCTCCTTCTTGGTGTGAGCTGTTTTAGGGTTCTTCTTCTTTCCAGCCCATATGTCTGGTGGTCGGGGATTGGGTTGTGACAATTCCCCATTATCCCCATGAGCTAGCACATACCTTTCCGCCAACGTGTTGACTAGCTCTAACCTTTCTGCCTGTAACAAGCTACGTGGAGGGTCCCAAATAGCCCGGTCACAATATTTCATTAATCTTCTATAGCCCTGGCTGGGTTAGGTCTTTTCTTGCCAACCCTCCTCCGTTTTCCCTGGACACACTGTCACGCTTCCTTTCGACCTAGGGACCTATTTCCTGCAGTGTTCTTCTGGCTGACGCATAAATAACATGGCAGTGGTCAGAACAACTTGGAAGTAATTTTATTAACCTAATCAAGAACAGCACAGGAACACATAAAGGCAGATAAACAGATAGATCTACACAGACACTACACTGGTAAAGTTCCAACACAGAGCCTCAAGTCGCCACAGTCACAGATCCAGCTTCAGATACTGTCTGATCTGTCCACACACTTCTCACCAAAGATGTCCGAATCTCCTTCCTTCTCCAGCAACTGGGTGTAGGTTCAACCGGCTTTTGTAGAATCCAAGCGACTGGTGTGTTGAGGACTTCTGTTCATTGTCATCTGAATTAGTTCGGCACTAGGTCTTCACTGACCTATGAAAGGCTTTAGTGTTGCCGATAAGGTGAGGTGTTTGTGAAGGATAATGGATGGGTCCTTTTAATGTCCGGTATAAAATGGGTATGCCAGAAAATCACTCTCAGGCTCCCTCCAGACAACAACTGCTCTCAGGCGTATGTTGTTAAAACAAAACCGGCAATGCACCAGTCATACAAAATGTCCTTGCCTCAAGACCTGCACCTTGCCTCTGTCTCAGAGTTAAGCACACCAAACCTTGAGTTGGCCTCGTTGGACATATTGGCGTTAGCCTAGAAGCACTGGTGATAATGTCCCTTAGAAGACATAGTCACTTCCCATAGAAGAGGACCCTGGAAATGATAAACAAAACCTGAGCGACTGGGCTGACTCATGTATCACACAAATACACTATATTTAATACCTGAATGACTAGGCCTGACCTGTCAGGTAGCCCCTGGATTGGCCACGTCCGGGCTTGAGTAGACCTCCAGCTGGACGAAGTCCGGTTGTCTTTTTGGCCACAAGACACACCCTCCACACTCATACCAAGCCTTTATTATGATTGGGCACATTCATTCCCATGCTTCCCTCTCACTTGCAAACCATGCCTTTCTCACCCGCAAGATCTTGTGGTGTGGTGCGCCTAGTAATCTGTGTGTTACATCTCATTACCTAATAGTATAGTAATGGGGTTGTATGGCACGCAGTGTAGTTCCCCACTCCCTGCAAGAATAGGAAAGAAGATACTACCCCCTCCCGGCTCTGCTCTTGTTTGAGCTGTCGCCGCAATGTACCAGCAGTGCCCCACAGAACACATAGATTTAGCGGAATGCAGGTTCTCTAAATGAGATAAAGAAGTCCATTATCTTCCCTACATCATCCTATCTAGTAACAGATGAAAGAGATAGTCCTGTGAATAGCCTCTTCTGGCTCAAGAAGATAGATCAGAGATTGGTGTACCCCATCCCCAAGAATACCATAGCCATCCACTGAGTATATACAACAGAAAGATGACAATCTGTCCAATTCAAGCCGTAGATAGAAAGACAGCAACAGCTCATCTGACGCCAAGAACAAATGAAATCCTCTTGGGAGATATATGGTTCAGATTCACTTCCCCGGCTATGCCAAGGACAAGACGCGCAGCCAGATCGGCTAACGGTCACCCAACTCGTCATTGGTTATGATTGGCCTTTCGCCAATTCATCTTCCCCTTCAACACATTGTATATTTATAACTCCATGTTTGGCTGGAGTACCCACAACCTAAGCCCTACCTTTCTTCACCACTTCAGTAGGATGTTGCATCTCTGTCCCAATCTTCAAATCGACTTGACAAGATGCCACTATCCAACGGTAGGTGTGTACACGGCCATGAATTGCTTAGCAGCCGCACCAGCGCACATTTGGCGCAAGGCGCTCCATCGGGTCTACCCGATGTGAACGACATTGGCTACTTGCTCCATGTAAAGATTGTGATAGGAAGATAACCCAAAGAACCATCTTTCATGGAGATTTGAGAGAACAAGAGAACTGAGAGCTTCCAAAAGCCGTTCCCCCTTGTCTACCCAAAATAAAAGAATGCATAAGGACATGGACCACTGGCGTTTCGCTACATAGGCCCCCTCTTAAGAAAGTCGAACCCTACGAACTTTCTACTGTCAGTGGTTCTGTTCGAATGACCCCACCCTCACATTCAACCATAGGATGCCGTGATAAAAAATCTGCTCCCACATTCTCCCTTCCGGGGATGTATTCGACCGTGAACTGATACGGTTGTAGGAGCAATGACCATCTCATCAACCTCGCGTTCAGTTTCTTAGAAGTTGCCAAGAACGTCAGAGGTTGATGGTCGGACTGCACTTTGAACTGGACTCCATACAGATAAGGTTGAAATTTCTGTACCGCCCACACTAGAGCTAGACATTCCCGTTCGACGGTGGAATAATTCCGTTCGGCGGGTAACAGTTTTCTACTGGCATACGCCACCGGACACAACACCGAAGGATTATCTCGCCCTTCCTGCAACAGAGTTGCTCCAATCCCTATGTTACTCGCGTCGGTTCTCAGAACAAACGTTTTCTCCAAATTCGGGAGTTGCAGGACTGGCCTATCCACCAACGCCTGTTTCAGCTTCCCATAAGCCTCTTCACAGCTCGGGGTCCAGACTATAGGATCTGGCGATCCTTTCTTCAGGGTTTCGGTTAACGGCGCTCCAATTTCGTTGAACTTTGGAATGAATTTCTGGTAAAACCCACACAGAGACAAGAAAGACCTAACATCCTTTTTGGATTTAGGACGGGGTGCGAGACGGACCTTCTCAATATTCTTTTCTTCCGGTACCAGTCCCCCTGGGGTAATAGTGTGTCCCAGAAATTCCAAGGATTGATATCCAATCATGCATTTGGCTGGACGGGCGGTTAACCCCTCCTCTTTCAATCTTATGAAGATCTTTTCCAAGGATTTCAGGTGATCTTTCAGATTGTCAGACGCGATGAGAATATCATCCATAAACGAGACGACAGAGGGATCCCTTAAAGGGTCTAATAACTTTCTCATCATGCGTGTGAACACACTGGGCGCATTGCTCAGCCCAAAAGGCATCACCTTAAATTCGTAATGGCCACTCGGAGTACTGAAAGCGAGCATGGGCCGAACCTCAGGCTTCACAGGGATCTGATAATATCCCCGGCTTAAATCAATTTTTGAGAAGTACTTTGCCCTATTTAATCTGGCAAACAATTGATTTGTGTTTGGTAACGGCTCAACTTGGAATGTCGTACAACTATTTAAATGCCTGTAATCAATACATAAGCGGTGTTCCCCGCTTGGCTTCCTCAACAAGACAACCCCGGCATTATACGAAGAAGTCGAAGGAGTGATGATGTCGTCGTCCAGAAGCTTCTGGATTTCAGTTTCCAGGGCCTTCTCTTTCGAAAAGGGTACTGGATATATTTTCTGGCGAACTGGGTCTTGAGTAGTCAGAGTCATATCAAACTCGACCAACCCTGTCCGCCCTGGCCGATCGGTAAGAATCTGCTGATGGGACTCTAACAAACGGATGACACGGTCTGTTTCTTCAGCCGACAGATCAGGATTTATATGTACATCCCTATAGGTTTCCCCAGGGTGTAATGGATACCCCCTATCCGTTTCTTCGCCCGATTCAGTTTCCATCGCGACCGCCATAGTCATGAGTGGGAGAGAAGTACCATCAGATCGTTCTTCATACTTTTTGAGAAGGTTAATGTGGAAGATTTTGGATTTCCCCCTGATCCGGATGGCATAGTTGGTACGGGACACAACCCTTTCCACCGGGAAAGGCCCCTGCCAACCAATCTCGAGTTTATGGGAACCTACTGGAAGTAACAACAGAACCCGATCCCCCACCTTAAGAGACCTATCTTTCGTCCTTCTATTGTAGTAGGCCGCGTGTCTCTTCCTGGCCGCTCTCAGATTCTGAGCTGCCAAAGCCCAACCCGTCTGGAGTTTTTTCTTTAACTCTTCGACGTATTTATAAGAGGATACAACTTCTTCGGAAGTTTCTTCCTCTGTCCAACATCTCAATAAGGCTTCTAAGGGACCCTTGATTGGCCTCCCGAATAGTAGAGTGGCTGGTGGCAACCCGGTCGACCCATGGGGAACCTCCCGATAGGCGAACAAGGCGGCTGAGATATACTCATCCCATCTGTCTGGTTTCTCTTGTGCCAGCTTCCGAAGCATGGTCATCAAGGTACCATTAAACCTCTCTACTTGCCCATTAGACTGAGGGTGATACGGGCTTGTGTGAATGTGGTTGGTCTGGAAGATACGAAAGACTTCTTCCATCAGCTTACCACAGAACTGAGACCCATTGTCCGTTAGGATCTGGTTGGGAAATCCCAACCTAGTAAAGGTCTCCATCAGTGCATCAGCCACTCGCTTAGAGTCGATTGTGGCCAAAGGTATCGCCTCGCCCCACATGGAACCGCAATCCACCATCGTGAGAATGTACTTATTCCTCTTCCCAGTCCTAGGAAGAGGACCAACAAGATCGATGGCAACTCTCTCGAAAGGAGAGTTCATAATGGGCATGTCTCCCAGAACTACCGGAGCTGTCCAGTGTTTTGGTGCCACACGCTGGCACTCTGGGCACGACCTGACGTACCTACGCACGTCTCCAGTCATCCCTGGCCAGTAGTAATGGCAGGAAATGCGCTGGAGAGTTGCCCCGACACCCATATGTCCACTGAAAGAAATGGTGTGTCCCATATGAAGAAGCTGTTCCCGATAAGCCTTAGGAACTACCAGCTGTCCATGCTGGCGATCCTCCACTCCGGCTCTCCGGTACAGTAACCGATTCTTCATATAATACTGACCCCGTCTTGGTGGGTCAGAACTTTTTGGCAACTGGTTGAAGCAGGGTTGCAAAGTAGCATCCTGGCTTTGAGCAGCTCGTAACTCCCCAGGCAAGGGATTCACGATCCAGGCCGGCGTCTGCTCATCCTCCGATTGAGATCTGGTTTGCATCGCCCCTACGTACATGGGTTCGGTTGGAATCCCTAGAAAGACGTAGCGACAACCCAAGATCATTGGAAAGATAGGATCTAGCAGAACGGCTGCCTGTATAGTGCCGGTAACATATTTTGATTTGATGTCCACCTTCGCAATTGGAAGAGACATCGCTACCGCACTCTTTGTCGCCGTTTGAATCTCAATAGATTCCCCGGTTAGCTGCTCTGGGCTCACTAAATGTGATGAAATTACAGCCTCAAACTGCAGACCTGTGTCGTAGAGACACTCAACTGGTTGACCGTTCACAAGTACCGTTTCTACTACTGGTGGTTTTTCTAAATCTTTGTTCCCAAGATCCCTCCCTTCTACCTCCTTGTGAGACCCTTCCCCGGTTTCTACAAGACAAGCAGCATAGTGAGAGTCTTTCTGTTTACGCCGGCAATCTACCGTATTGTGTGTGGGAGATTTGCAATAGGCGCACCACTTTTCACTCCACTTTCTTTTAGGAGATCCAGGTGGACTCTTACCAGAGGGTTTCTTACTAGGAACTTTATCGAAAGGATCCTCCTTCTTGGTGTGAGCTGTTTTAGGGTTCTTCTTCTTTCCAGCCCATGTGTCTGGTGGTCGGGGATTGGGTTGTGACAATTCCCCATTATCCCCATGAGCTAGCACATACCTTTCCGCCAACGTGTTGACTAGCTCTAACCTTTCTGCCCCATTTTCAAGCAAGAAGGTTTGCAATGTCTTAGGCATCATTCTCTTCATTTGGTCCACGACCACCAATTCTTCCAAACTTTCATAGTCGTTAGCAAATCCAGCTAAAGACATCCACTTCAAAAGGTAAGACTTCAATCTGACACTGTAGGCTGCGAACATCTCTCCTGGCTCTCTCTTCGACTTTCTGAACTGTTGTCGATAAGTATGAGCTGTCATCTGGAACCTTTTCAACAGTGCTTTCTCCAGAGCTTCATAGTCATTCTCCATACCAGGTGGCAACCTAGAATAGACCTCGTACGCGGTCCCCCTCAGGCCCTGTGAGAGTTTCAAGTTCCATTTCCCTCGTTCCAATCCCATAGCCAAAGCCATCGACCGAAATCTGTGAAGATACTGGTCGATCTTATCTTTGTGTTCATCGAACGGGAGCAATGGGAACTTCATTGCCTGGTATGGACCGCTCCCAGAAGTTGTTGAGTCAGGGAGAACTGCGTCTCCCACAGCACCGTCTCTTTCCTTGGCAGTTTGAGCTTTCAGCTCCAACTCTCTCATACGGAACTCATGGTCTCTGACTGCCTGCTCGGCCTCCATCTTCCTAGCCTCAGCCTCCATCCTCTTAACCTCAGCCTCCGCCTCAATCCTCTTGGCTTCGCGCACAGCCTGTCTGTAGTCTCTTTCCACTTCCTGCACATATTTCTGTAACTCCGCTCCATCATATCCCATCTCACGCCCTGTAGCCTGTACGTCAGCGACATTAAACCCAGCTGATGCCATCTTAAACTCAGAGGGTAAGGGAAGAGGTAATTGTCTAATAAAATTTTCTCACAATTACACAACAAGTTACATTACACAACCACAACACGTCGTATGTCGGTCAGTCTGTGTCAGGAAGAGTATAGACAATAGCCAGGCACGGTAGGCAGAACCTATTGATAGAAAACAAGGATATCTGTCCCCTATCACTAAATCAGCCAGAACTCCACCAGGATTACAAATATCCCGGGACGAGCCCCCAGAAATTGTAACAAGCTACGTGGAGGGTCCCAAATAGCCCGGTCACAATATTTCATTAATCTTCTATAGCCCTGGCTGGGTTAGGTCTTTTCTTGCCAACCCTCCTCCGTTTTCCCTGGACACACTGTCACGCTTCCTTTCGACCTAGGGACCTATTTCCTGCAGTGTTCTTCTGGCTGACGCATAAATAACATGGCAGTCGTCAGAACAACTTGGAAGTAATTTTATTAACCTAATCAAGAACAGCACAGGAACACATAAAGGCAGATAAACAGATAGATCTACACAGACACTACACTGGTAAAGTTCCAACACAGAGCCTCAAGTCGCCACAGTCACAGATCCAGCTTCAGATACTGTCTGATCTGTCCACACACTTCTCACCAAAGATGTCCGAATCTCCTTCCTTCTCCAGCAACTGGGTGTAGGTTCAACCGGCTTTTGTAGAATCCAAGCGACTGGTGTGTTGAGGACTTCTGTTCATTGTCATCTGAATTAGTTCGGCACTAGGTCTTCACTGACCTATGAAAGGCTTTAGTGTTGCCGATAAGGTGAGGTGTTTGTGAAGGATAATGGATGGGTCCTTTTAATGTCCGGTATAAAATGGGTATGCCAGAAAATCACTCTCAGGCTCCCTCCAGACAACAACTGCTCTCAGGCGTATGTTGTTAAAACAAAACCGGCAATGCACCAGTCATACAAAATGTCCTTGCCTCAAGACCTGCACCTTGCCTCTGTCTCAGAGTTAAGCACACCAAACCTTGAGTTGGCCTCGTTGGACATATTGGCGTTAGCCTAGAAGCACTGGTGATAATGTCCCTTAGAAGACATAGTCACTTCCCATAGAAGAGGACCCTGGAAATGATAAACAAAACCTGAGCGACTGGGCTGACTCATGTATCACACAAATACACTATATTTAATACCTGAATGACTAGGCCTGACCTGTCAGGTAGCCCCTGGATTGGCCACGTCCGGGCTTGAGTAGACCTCCAGCTGGACGAAGTCCGGTTGTCTTTTTGGCCACAAGACACACCCTCCACACTCATACCAAGCCTTTATTATGATTGGGCACATTCATTCCCATGCTTCCCTCTCACTTGCAAACCATGCCTTTCTCACCCGCAAGATCTTGTGGTGTGGTGCGCCTAGTAATCTGTGTGTTACATCTCATTACCTAATAGTATAGTAATGGGGTTGTATGGCACGCAGTGTAGTTCCCCACTCCCTGCAAGAATAGGAAAGAAGATACTACCCCCTCCCGGCTCCGCTCTTGTTTGAGCTGTCGCCGCAATGTACCAGCAGTGCCCCACAGAACACATAGATTTAGCGGAATGCAGGTTCTCTAAATGAGATAAAGAAGTCCATTATCTTCCCTACATCATCCTATCTAGTAACAGATGAAAGAGATAGTCCTGTGAATAGCCTCTTCTGGCTCAAGAAGATAGATCAGAGATTGGTGTACCCCATCCCCAAGAATACCATAGCCATCCACTGAGTATATACAACAGAAAGATGACAATCTGTCCAATTCAAGCCGTAGATAGAAAGACAGCAACAGCTCATCTGACGCCAAGAACAAATGAAATCCTCTTGGGAGATATATGGTTCAGATTCACTTCCCCGGCTATGCCAAGGACAAGACGCGCAGCCAGATCGGCTAACGGTCACCCAACTCGTCATTGGTTATGATTGGCCTTTCGCCAATTCATCTTCCCCTTCAACACATTGTATATTTATAACTCCATGTTTGGCTGGAGTACCCACAACCTAAGCCCTACCTTTCTTCACCACTTCAGTAGGATGTTGCATCTCTGTCCCAATCTTCAAATCGACTTGACAAGATGCCACTATCCAACGGTAGGTGTGTACACGGCCATGAATTGCTTAGCAGCCGCACCAGCGCACATTTGGCGCAAGGCGCTCCATCGGGTCTACCCGATGTGAACGACATTGGCTACTTGCTCCATGTAAAGATTGTGATAGGAAGATAACCCAAAGAACCATCTTTCATGGAGATTTGAGAGAACAAGAGAACTGAGAGCTTCCGAAAGCCGTTCCCCCTTGTCTACCCAAAATAAAAGAATGCATAAGGACATGGACCACTGGCGTTTCGCTACACTGCCCCATTTTCAAGCAAGAAGGTTTGCAATGTCTTAGGCATCATTCTCTTCATTTGGTCCACGACCACCAATTCTTCCAAACTTTCATAGTCGTTAGCAAATCCAGCTAAAGACATCCACTTCAAAAGGTAAGACTTCAATCTGACACTGTAGGCTGCGAACATCTCTCCTGGCTCTCTCTTCGACTTTCTGAACTGTTGTCGATAAGTATGAGCTGTCATCTGGAACCTTTTCAATAGTGCTTTCTCCAGAGCTTCATAGTCATTCTCCATACCAGGTGGCAACCTAGAATAGACCTCGTACGCGGTCCCCCTCAGGCCCTGTGAGAGTTTCAAGTTCCATTTCCCTCGCTCCAATCCCATAGCCAAAGCCATCGACCGAAATCTGTGAAGATACTGGTCGATCTTATCTTTGTGTTCATCGAACGGGAGTAATGGGAACTTCATTGCCTGGTATGGACCGCTACCAGAAGTTGTTGAGTCAGGGAGAACTGCGTCTCCCACTGCACCGTCTCTTTCCTTGGCAGTTTGAGCTTTCAGCTCCAACTCTCTCATACGGAACTCATGGTCTCTGACTGCCTGCTCGGCCTCCATCTTCCTAGCCTCAGCCTCCATCCTCTTAACCTCAGCCTCCGCCTCAATCCTCTTGGCTTCGCGCACAGCCTGTCTGTAGTCTCTTTCCACTTCCTGCACATATTTCTGTAACTCCGCTCCATCATATCCCATCTCACGCCCTGTAGCCTGTACGTCAGCGACATTAAACCCAGCTGATGCCATCTTAAACTCAGAGGGTAAGGGAAGAGGTAATTGTCTAATAAAATTTTCTCACAATTACACAACAAGTTACATTACACAACCACAACACGTCGTATGTCGGTCAGTCTGTGTCAGAAAGAGTATAGACAATAGCCAGGCACGGTAGGCAGAACCTATTGATAGAAAACAAGGATATCTGTCCCCTATCACTAAATCAGCCAGAACTCCACCAGGATTACAAATATCCCGGGGGTAAATGAAAATTACAACGGGGTCCTTAAACGAACCCTAGCAAAAGTTGCGGCTGAACGTCCGAAAGACTGGGACATTCTATTGCCTGCAGTATTATTTGCATACCGGGAGGTACCACAAGCTAGTACTGGTTTTTCTCCATTTGAGCTCGTGTACGGAGCCAATCCTCGTGGTCCATTGATGCTATACAATGACATGCTGACTAACAAAACATATGACCACCCTAAAAGAGAAGCATATGAAATGGTTACGCAGTTGCGACATAAAATCATGACAGCTTGTCAAATTGCTAAATCAGCACTTGAGAAGGCAGGAGAGAAATATAGGCAATACGACAATAGAAAGGCCAAGACAATAGTCTTGAAAGAAGAAGACAACGTGTTACTGTTACTTCCCGACCCTCGGGATTGTCTTGTTACTTCGTGGCAGGGTCCATTTAGAGTCATCAGAAAGGATAGCGACGTCGATTATGTCATTGAGGTAAAAGGGAAAAATAAAATTTTCCACATTAATATGCTAAAACCTTATGTTACACGTGACACTTACACTCCGTATGATAACCAACAAATACCACATAGAGTTGCAGCAGCTTGCTGGGTTATCAACGAACAACAAGAAGACGCTATTACACAACAAATACCAACACCAACTGTTAACAGTGATAAGGATTGGCAAGCAATACAAATTAATAACAAACTACCACCACAAGATAAAGATAAGCTTATTTCAGCTATACAAGAGTTTAGCACAATCTTTTCTGATAAACCTGGGCAAACATCACTTATTAAACACAAAATTACTTTACTATCTGATATTCCAGTAAAGGTGAAACCATATCCTATCCCTCTACATTATCTGGATAAGATTACAGCAGAAATATCTGAACTTGATCAAAGTGGTATAATTAGGAAGTCCATTTCAAATTATTGTTCTCCGGTAGTCATTGTGAAGAAAAAAGATGGTTCACTACGTTTGTGTGTCGATTACAGGAAAGTGAACGCGTTAACACTCCTCGATGCTGAACCAATGCCAAATATCGATGAACTAATTGAAGGCATGGCAAACTCTAAGTTATTTTCCAAGATTGATCTTACTAAAGGACATTGGCAAATCCCCATGGATGAAGATTCCATGCATATTACATCATTTAGTACTCCTTTAGGTTTGTATGAATGGGCATATCTTCCATTCGGGTTACAAAATGCACCAAGCACATTCATGCGTATGATGAGAAAATTACTACATGGTATTTCTAATGTTGCTACATATATGGATGATATCTGTATCCATACTTCTGACATTGACACACATGTTAAAATATTAAAACAAGTATTTCAGAGAATACAACAACATGGTCTGAAAGCAAAACCTAGCAAAATAGAAATAGATTTCACTGAAATACAATTCCTTGGTCATAGAATTTCTGACGGATTCCGTAAAACTTATCCACAAGTAGTTACCAAGATCTTAAATATTAAACCACCTACCACTAAGAAGGAACTTCGAAGTCTGTTGGGTCTCATTAATTACTATCAGAAATTTATTCCTAACTTTGCTGATATGACGGCAACATTTTCTGAACTTCTAAAAAAAGGTCAACCAACGAAAATTATCTGGACAGGTGATCATGATAAATTATTACAACAGATCAAAACTCTGTTCAGCACATATCCTATTCTTAAATTGCCTGATATCTCTAAAGATTTCGTTTTACAAACAGACGCTAGTTTTCATGCAATTTCAGCTGTTTTACTTCAAATACATGATGGTAAATTGCATCCTATTCTGTACTTCAGTAAGAAACTATCAGATACTCAGAGAAATTATGCAATTACCGAACTGGAAGCTTTAGCGTTAATTGAGAGCATTGATAAGTTTTCTAGATATCTTCTTGGGAGAAAATTCCTAGTTCTTTCTGACAATAAACCATTGCAGATCTTTAAATCTGGTCATCCAAAGAACTCTAGAATTCATAGATGGTCACTTCTGTTACAAGATTATGAATTTGATATCTGTCACATTCCAGGCAAAGACAATAATTTGGCAGATCTTCTTAGTCGTCTCTAAAAAAAATTATGTATGTTATATTTTCTTACTTATTGTCTGCGTTTGTGTTTGGATTTTCGTTAGGCTGATTAACATATATTGCATACATTCACCCAGGTAGATTACTGTTGAAAAACAACAAATTGCGAATTATGTTAAATTTGTTATTGTTATATGGATATGTACATGGTTTGTTTAATTCGTTCTTTGGCAGGGACATTGTTCACCATGACGAAGTGACACACTGCACAGTCGAGTGCAATTAACCATGTGCGCTGTAATTGATGAACTATACCTGAACATTTCTGGATTATCGGAAATCGTTTGTATTTCTAAAATAATGTTATGTCATATTATTACAGCATATTCGCGATAAACATTGATATAGTGCTATTTCGTGGATCGAAATCTGACTATTGATTAGAGTGTATGTGTTGAACACTGATACAGTAGATGAAAATAGACACAGTTTTCGTCGCGAAACGACAGATGTCAATATAAATTATACCCTTGTGATTAATACTTGAGTAACATTATTAATTTCAGTAATTAATTATTAATTTATTGCTAATGCGTAGCATAGAATTATATATATATTTTTTCTTTCACATAATTTCAATTCATAGAGTTAAGTAGTTACATATTCTTATTATTATTATTATTGTTCATTTAGTACTTAATTATACATATGATGGGTCGTAGATTTTTCAATTCTCATTGTGATCGCCATTGCCAAGTATAGCCACCACATTATGAAATACGCCGTTAAATAATATTGTCACTCGGTTGTTATTGCCACACCTACACAAAGAGTTTATGATGACGTCTCTAGGGAGCATTTACCTCGACTACGCCTAAAATTATTACGTCATAATACTAGTACCTCACCTACCCGTTTGATGAAATTAAGATTCACAACATAGCCGTCGGGACAATTGCACAGATGATTACAAGACACTAGTAAATGCAACTGGTACCTGTTTATTCCTCACGTCCCCTTACTCCAGGTTTTGACCTAGAGAAGGACGCTTGTCCTTAGGGACAAATGAGGGACTGATCTTTATGATTAGTTAGTACAGCCTCCCCATGGGCTGTATACACGACGTCTACCGTTGGTGTGTTGATTGGAGGGCGTGCCCGTTATATATTTTTTTTAGTTTGTGGGTAATCGATAGGTGTCCATAGCATCTTGCTAGTCCGATAAAAGTCATTGTGTCTGCACTGCTATGTGTCAGGTTAATTCTCTTGATGTAAAAAAAAAAATGATTACATCATTTTAAAAGGGAGAGGGCATACTGCCACATTGCGTTTAGACATAATGACGTCATCGGAAAAGGCGGTATAAAATCATAGAGGAAAACACCACAAGAAACTGTTGATAAAGAACACAAAGGAGAGTGACGTCAGTTATCAACAGAAAAGGATTGATTGGGAAGGTACTAGCTGGCAGTGAAATGCAAATACTGGCGGTAGAATAGTGTTGGCACATGAAACAGTGGCTGCGACGGAGATAGCAAGGAAGGAAGATATACAGGGTTTGCTACAACGTGTCGCTACATAACTTACGGGATACCTAGACTTATATCGTGCAGAGCGGCAAAGGAGAACTGCAGGCAGAACGACAGAAGGGCAATGGAAGATACGAAGGTACAATATCTATGTAAGCAGGTTAGTGTTGAGTATCAATGAATTCCTGTAAATAGAACTAGGTCCCGCTTGGCAACAACAAGCACCTAGGTACGGCTAGAATTGATAGAAAATCTCAAACTGACTGTGAGAACTTATTAAATGTTATTACGTTTCAAAATCTTCAACATGACAGTTGGCTTCGTCATTTCCCTGCCGTTCCAGTTCTGAACTTTGCTCGTTTACTTTTATAAGTTTGTGTCGAGTCGAAATTATTGATCGTGCTATTTGGACATTTTGCATGTAATTGTTATGAATGCTGTACCAATAGCATGGCATATATAATGTTCTAGTTTCCTTAGCCTGTTTCAGGCTGTCGTCGTTAGTTACTCTGGCAGTCCAAGGAATTCGCAACATTCGTCTCAGGAACCACATCTCTGTTGCTTATAATTTCTTCTTAATTTGTTCATTTACATTCCAAGATTCACTGCCATACAGCAAAACTGGTTCTACATAGCATTTCAGCACTCTCTTTCTTACATTCAGTGACAGTGACTTATTGCATAAGATACTCTTCATTTTCTGAAATGCAGCTTTTGCCTGCCCTATTCTGCTCCTAATCTCTGTTGTACATCTTCCATCTGATGTTATAAATGCACCTAGGTATCTAAAATTATCAACTTGGTTAAGGATTTTGCCTTCTATTTCTATGTCACATTTTGGTGTCACCATTTTCTTTGATATTACCATTGTTACTGTTTTCTTGATATTCAAGTTGAGTCCTTTCCTTGCACTCTCTGTTACTACAACGTCTAATAATTGTTGTAGGTCTGTTGAATTATCCGCCACCAATACTGTGTCATCTGCATAGCGTATATTATTTATATTATAACCTCCAACTAGTATTCCTGGCATCTCTTTGATCTCTCTCATTATTACTTTGCTATACAGGGAGAAAAGATCTGGTGACAAGACACACCCTTGTCGTACTCCTAGCTTTATCTGTTCGTAACTACCCTCTTTATTTCCCATTTTAATTGCTGCTACTTGGTTCCAGTAAATATTCTTTATTATTCTTAAATCTTTACCATCAGTGTTGATATCTTCCAACATTTTAATCAGTTCATCATGTTTTACTTTATCAAATGCCTTAGTATAATCTATGTACCAAAGTTAATTAAATTAAGGGTACACATACCTTCAGATTGCTGAATACAGTTTCATACTGGAGTAGCTGTAACTCGGCAGGACTAAACGTCGGATTACTTTAACGTCTTCTATCTCGTGACATAGGCCCTCTCTTAAGAGAGTTGACCGGGTCGACTCTTTTCCGCCAGAGGTTTGGTCCGAGTGAATTCAGCCTCTTCCTCCGGGACTGGATGTCTGGACAGGAAGTTATCTCCCACATTCTCCTTTCCGGGAATGTATTCAACAGTAAAGTTGTAGGGCTGAAGCAACACAGACCAACGCATCAAGCGGGCGTTTAGCGTTTGGGAGGTTGCCAGGAACATTAACGGTTGATGATCTGACTGTACCGGGAATGGTACACCATACAAATAATGCTGGAACTCTTGGACAGCCTAGAACAGCGACAGACACTCGACCATCGGGTAGTTACGTTCGGTCGGTAGTGGTCTCCGACTCGCGTACGCGACGGGTCGCAATACAGGTGGACCTTCCTATTTCACCTGTATCCATGTCGTCCCTACCGCTAGGTCTTCATACGCGATTCGCACATGGATCAACGGTTTCGTCCTCGACAGACGGTCTCTTTGTCCAAAACCCTCCGGAATGGGGCTTCCCCAGCCATCTCTTTCGAGAGCGAGGCTGGTCAGCTGCTCGTCGGACGGAGTCCAGTGTCTCTTGCGCCCTACCCGACGCTCCCCATCCCTTCCGACCTAAGTTACCAGTGACTCTGTCACTCTGGGCCTCTCCACGACGTGTGGTTTTCCCCCTATCCTCGGGTGGAAAATCAGACCTACCCCGTAAGTCCTCATAGACATCCCTATGTAGTACTGGGTTCTCTTGGTCCCCGTCTGGACCCGTAACCGTTTTAGCAGCTACAGCCATCGCCATCAGATGCGGAGACTCCTTACCGGATCTCTTCTCCCATTCCTGGAGGAGATTCACATGGAAAATTTTACCTTTTCCACGGATGCAGATCTCGTAGTTGGTCTTAGACACTACCCTTACCACGGGAAAAGGTCCTTGCCATCCTACCTCGAGTATATTGGTGTCCGTGGGACCCCACACTAATACTCCTTCTCCCACCTGAAGAGATAATCTATTCTTAGTCCAGTTCTTGGGTGTTATCTTGTGGCACACTGGGCAAGACTTAACCCACCGGCGTACATCGCCGGTCATTCCTGGCTAGTAATAATGGCAGGATATCCGTTGAAGCATCGCTCCGACACCCATATGTCCCCTTTCGGACATGGTGTGCCCCATATGAAGAATTTGGGGACGGGAGTCCTTCGGGACCACTAAACTGCCTGTGCAGTTTCTCTCCCCCTCCTGCTCTCTGGTAGAGCAACCAATTCTTCATATAGTACTGACCCCGTTTCGGTGGGTCAGCACTTCTCGGTAGCTTCTTATAGCAATGTCATAAGGTCGCGTCCTCGCCCTGGGCAGTGCGCAATTCCCCCGGCCGGGGTTTAGAGATTACTGCGTGCGCCTCTTCATTTTCCCGTTGGGACCGCGTCTGTAGGTCGCCTATTCGGATGGGCTCCTTAGGCCTCCCTAGGAATACATATCGGGACCCCAGGATTACGGGAAATAGGGGATCGGATAACACGGCCGCTTAAATCGTGCCCGTGACGTACCTTGACCTGATCACCACCTGGGCGATCGGCAAAGTCATAGCCACAGCACTCTTCATCGCCGGTTGTATCTCGATTTTATCCCCGGTGAGTTGTTCTGGCTTGACTAGATAGGCAGCTACGACTGCCTCACAATCCAGTCCTGTGTCATATAAGCATTCAGCTTGTTGACCGTTCACTTCGATCAACTCTACCACCGATGGTCTTTCCGTCTCCAGAGTCTCTTCGGCGACCTTGACCTTTTCGGTGGAAACCCCCTTTGGTTCACCTAGGCAGGCCGCGAAGTGAGAGCTCTTCACCTTTTCAGTGCAGTCCCTCGTATTGTGAGTGGGCGACTTGCACTTCTTGCACCATTTCTCATGCCATCTCCTTTTAGGGGAAGATGTAGGTGGGCTCTTGCTCCCAGAATTCGTTTTCTCTGAACTTTTCCCGAGAGAATCTACCTTCTTCTGCTGAGTGAATTTCTTCTTCTTCTTATCAGAGTTATCCGAACCCTTAGCACTATTTGGACCGGCTTCCACTGCTTCCCCATGTACTAATACACACCGTTCGGCTAACTTTGTCACTACGTCCAACCGTTCCGCCCCTTGTTCTCCCAAGAACATTTTAAGCGGCTTAGACATCTGTTTTCGCATCTGATCAACTATACAGAGTTCCTCGAGACTCTCGTAGTCTTGGGCAAAACCAGCTAATTCCATCCATTTTAGAAAATAGGATTTCAGTCGCAAACTAAACTCGGCAAACAATTCGCCCGGTTCTCGCTTCGCGGTTCGAAACTTCTTCCGGTACGTGTAAGCTGTAATTTCAAAACGCTTCAACAACGCCAACTTCAATGCATCGTAATTATTCTCCTGTCCCTCCGGTAACCTCGTATATACTTCGAACGCGGTACCTCGTAAACCTTGGGACAGTTTCAGAGGCCATTTGTCTTTGTCAAGGCCCATGGCAACAGCCATCGCCTCGAATTTTTGCAAAAACTGATCTATTTTCTCTTTGTCCTCTTCGAAAGGAGCAAGAGGGAACTTCATGGCGTGGTAGCCATGTCTATCTACCTTAGGTGAAGCAGGGAGACCAGTTCCATCTACCACTCCCTCATATTGGGCTTTGAGTTCTAACTCCCGCATCCTATATTCGTGCTCTCTACTCTGGGCCTCTTGTTCCGCTTCAAGCTTCCTGGCAGCTTGGTCAGCTTCAAGCTTCCTGACCTCCCTTTCAGCCTCGAGCTTCTTATCCTCGTGAGTCATCTTGCGTTCCTCTAAGGCTATCCTTCTACTCTCTTGTTCGGCTTCACGGTGTCTTCTCTCTCTTTCTTCCTGACGGGAGTCTCTCTCCACCTCCTGTATGTACTTCTGGAGTGCGTCACCTTCCAGGCCCATATCTACGCCTGTAGCTCGCAACTCTGCCATATTTAAGTTGGTAGATGCCATGATTGAAGAGAGTGTGTTAGTAGTGTGAGTGGTATAACCAACAAGGCAATGTATATATCTCAATACACAACGCTAATCTATGGACCACAACACTGCACACCACAAGTCACTATGTCAAAGTCAAGAGTGGAAATAGGACCTAAGACCTATGTATACTAGACTTGCTATACAGAAAACAAGATAAGATGTCAATGATCTAGTAATTGCCAGAGCTGAATCGTCACACATCCCGGACGAGCCCCCAATTATTGTCACACCATTCCTTGGGGTGAGGGGAAACTGGTGTCACACCTTACTAACGGGAAGTGATCTGCCTGGGACTAGGGAACCTCAGTCTACGTTACCCCACCGGTCTCTGAATACCTATCTCACTTCAGTTAACCAAGGGATATTACCCCACCCACACATCGTCCTGACTGCATGACTCAACACTCAACTCTGGCATCTATATGGAAACAAAAATGTGTATTGTACAACTGCGGGTGATGTTGGTGGGGATGATGATGATGATGAGATAGACCTATTAACCGATAGAACAGTCCAGACAGAAAGCCTGGGAGTAGCTTAAGGGTGGAGCAATCATCCCTGGAAAGGCTTCGAGTAGACGCCACAGGTCATCCTGTTACTAGATCTCACCAGATGTGGATAGTCTTCCATCCAGCTCTCGTCTTCGCCCAGATGAAAGGATAATGGTTGGTCGACCTGGACTAATTCCGGAAAACCTACTCTATGAGAGCACCAGTTCAGTCTCTGCTGGAACAATCCCTAGCTGTCTCTACTGTCTCTGCATTACGGAAGAATCATGTGCCGAAGTGGCCTGGCCAAAGTCGCTGATGGTATCCTGCACTCTCTGGCGGTTGATCTGTCCAATGTCATCTGATGGTTGACAAGAATTAAACATATAGACTTGCCTTCAGTTATGGCGAAGGGTGTCTAGGTAAGTGGCCACGTTGATCTAACGAGTAGTACTGACAATGGCAAAGTCTTATCTGGCACCGTGCCCCGACGTAGAGGACTCTTTGGAAGAAGTACACTTTTGAGCGTTTTGGCGGTGTCCCCAAGAATGCTGACCACGTCACTTGCTTCGGTTCCCAATCATTGGACCCGTCACAAAATGTTCAACATCACTTCCAAGAAGGCAGACCCTGTGGAGGACAATACTCGGTGAAAGCATCATGTACAAACCTTACCATAAGCAAGTTAACTTGAATCACCTCTCCACAGTATTACGGACTCTTCACATAAGAGCCCAGTCCCCTTCATATGCCGCTCCAGTGTGTTTGGGATGAACTGAGCCTAGGACCTGTCAGGCCACTCTCCGATTAGCGTCGTCTCCCCAGGACTGGAGTACATCTTGGCAAATGTAGTCTGTCCCTCTTCTAGGATGTGTCGTCCTACCCTAAAAGACTTCTTAATGACATACAGGGTTAATGAATCATTAGTAATATTGGCAGAATGGCCCTGAAGTAGGGCCGGTGGTTGTTCATCCGAATCCTCTCCTGGTTCTAGCCAATCTTCCTTACTCACTCCCCTATTACCCGCCAGAGTTTATTTAGTACCCTTCCGCAGGTACCATATATCCTGATCCCTAATCCTATACATGGCGCACTCTCAATGTAGCAGATATCCATCACCCAGTTCTCTCCTCCCTCATCAAGGGCAGGAGCATTCAGAACGGTGTCACTGTTCTACTTGAACAGTCCTGTCCCTTAGGTATTCTCTCCCTCTTTGTCTCCCTCTCCAGAATCCACTATATATTAAGCTGGCATTCCGTTAAGGCATACTAATTAAAGACAGATGTGAGGTAAGCCAAGAAGAACAGCCAGTGGTCGCCCCACCATGCGAAAGACCTTCATCTCGATGCACGACCTTGGAACGACGTCCGATATTTCTAACGACACGCGCATGCTATTCGTCTCGACCGGCCACGTCGTTCGATACCCTACTTGACCTAGTATAGACGATGACCTACTCGACTTCCGGTTTTCCTTAAGTTAAACCCTTCAGCCACGCCAAATCCGACGACGCTCGATTCCAGGAAGCTGAGTCATGTGTGGAATCAAATTAATGGTTTCTTTGCCCTGAACTCCAATAACTCAACCTAAGGTGGCTGTGAAAAAGTCCTGTGCCGCTAGGATGCTAAATATCCTGCATTACACCACCTTTATTGTCAACCTTTCGGGCGCGTAAATAAAGGTAATGTAATGCAGGATATTCTGTTTGCTCTACGAGAAGTAAGTCGTTTGCGAGAACTAAGAAATGACTGTGAATCTACAACCATGACTAGGATGCAAGAACTGCAAATTAAAAGAGGTGTGGCCAAACAAGAACACTATGCAGGAAGCCAAAGAATAATAATAAACCAACACAGAACTGATGTCGTTGCCGTTACACGCTGCTGGATTTACTGAGGAGGGGTTCCGAGAACTTATGGACTGAATATTTCGATTTGCAATGAGGATGATATGTCGACTAACTAACTAACTAAACTACCTCTGCCTGTCTACATAACTACCAACCAACTCATTTGTCAGGCATCATCATTTCTCGAACTCTTAAAAACATCCCTTCCTCACAAGTTACAAACGCCGCGCGCAACAGTTGCCAGACTCCATACATTATTAACACCAGCGGGTCAATTATTCATCAAGGCAGAGGCTCGGACAATGCTTTAGAATCAGGCTGTGAAAAGCCGTGTGGTACTCCCGTACACGAACTCACGTAAATACGCACTAACGTCAGAATACCCGTGTATGCATGTCTAGAAGAGAGAATTTATTTCATTCTTACCATAGCAGAGATGTCTGATAAGAGCTTTGGCTGCTGTTGTTAATGCCGACCATTCCACGCCAGATCTTGATATTACACTATAGAATATGTGGGTGGTTTGGCTTTGAGATGAGGGTATGAAAGAAATGGGTCATCTTAAGTAATGTCAAAGGATGTTCGTCGAATCGCCTCCTCCTCCTCTGCTTCATCCTCCTTGTTCTTTCTCTTCTTCTTCTACATTTAATCCACCCACTCTCTTTTTCCTTCTTTTCTCCTCCTCCACCTTCGTCTTCTTTCTCCTCTCTTCTTCCTTCCTTCTTCTTATTCCTTTCTTCTTCCGTTTTTAATCCTTTCTTCTTCTTTTCTCCTTCCTGTTGTCATCCTTTCTTTTTCCTTGCTCTTTCCTTTCTTCCTGTGTTCTTCTTAATTTGTTCCTCCTTCTTTCAGCCTCCTTACTTCATCCTCATTTCTTCCATTCTTTCTCCTTTCTACTTCCTCCTTTCTTCTTCCATTTTTCATCCTCATTTCTTCTTCCTCCTTTCTCCCTCCTTTCTTGATCCTCGTTTGTTCATCCTCCTTTCTTCACCCTCCTTTATTTCTTCGTTCTCCTCTACTCTGCCTCCTTTCCTCTTCCTCCTTTCTGCCTCCTTTCTTCTTCATTCTGTTTTTCTCCTTTCTACTTCCTCCTTCCTCCTTTCTTCGTCCTCCTTCTTTTTCCTTGTCCTATCTCCTTTCTTCTTCCTCCTTTCTTCGTACCCCTTCCTGGCAAGTGGTAAAACGGAATAGGTTATGTTGTATCGCTAAAATAAAAGAATACTGTTTAAAAAGGATGTAAACTGAGGCTGTGACGGCAGCCTCCCGATGGTTGGAGAACAGCACAGCCCAGAGATGTTTGTAACGGATTCACAGAGTGGGCTTCGGAAAGTAAAAACTATAATGTTATAGGTGGAGTGGCTTGCATCGTTTGACAGGACGGAGATAGCAAGCATATCGGTGATGTCATGGTTGGGACATACAATGTGCGGGATAATGAACAGGCTGGTGGATTTGCTGCGACTTCACACCTGGGCGCAAAGATACTTTACAATACAGATGATGTGGTGAACGCATTCTGAAATCGGGTGAAGGCTGCAGCTGAGCAGACGGAGTATCCATATCTGGACAGACTGGCTCACAAGGGAGTGAGTAGAGAGTCTGGACGATACCCAGAGCATAAAGGTGAATTCAGATTGACTTGTAATCAAATTGCTACTGGAATATCAGTTGGGAACTCGGTGGATTTACAGGAAGTGATCGAAGCTTGTGTGGGAATGTCCCGCATGCATTTATGTCGATTCTTAATTTCAATATTCAGTTTTCTCCCATCATTCAATAAGCCACGTGCCGTCATCACTATGATGGTTGCTGGCAATGAATCTCCAACATTCTCTCGCTACTACAACTCCTGTTCGTCCATATCTTAAAACTATCCTACCATTGGCGACGTTTTAAGCAACAGCCCCCTAGTCCAACACCTACCCCACTGGAGCAACTGATTTGGTGCCAAACAAAGAAGTAGGTTTGCACCAAACATGGTGCCCAATCAAATAAACACGTATTTTAATGTAAATTTCCGTTCACTGAGCATTGGAATTGCGAAAGTACCGCGAAACGAAACAAATATCACGATGACCCTAGTACGGCGATATAATGCCCTTCAGTCCAAATGGTAAGTCGCATTTGGTGATATATTATATTTCGGTAATTTAAACTCAATGTTTAAAACTGGAAAACAACATAAAAAAACAGAACAGAACGAACAACGTACTACACGACGCGGAAGACAATGGTAATCCACTCCAAACGACCTTCAGTGTAAAAATAGCAACTGATGCGGGAAATTGCAAAATTGACCTTTCAATTGAAAGAATACAATTAAAGACAAAACAACGTTGTGGACTCTAATAAATTGAACCACACTGAGTCACCGACTATTTCTGACTGCTACAAATGACGAAACAACAACACACAATTAAGCAGATTGTATGAAAGCCGGTGCTAAACTAAGCATTCTAGTATTCATTATATTTCTCAATTTAGCGATTAATTCCTGCAAGGGATTTATGCAAACGTGACTTTAGCCAAGTACAAGGGCTTTTCAAAATATTAATCTGTCTATGTTTATCCGAAAATTGAAATTTTACTTTGCCTGGTTTAGAAAATGTTGTTTCGCTTCTTTTGATCGAAATGTGCGAATTTCAATGCCAGCATCTGATTCATTCTTTAAGCGGGGTTAATTTGATCTGTTAAACCAACACCGGAGATTGATTCGACTTTTTGTGTATTTGGTTGCCGGTCTTTTCAGAATCTGAAAGTGAATTATTTTGTTATCACATTGTTTGGATTTTTGTAAATCAATGCCATACTGGAAGAAGTTCGTCTTTCTAGTATCGTGAAAATATAAACAAAAGTCAAAGAGTTAATAAAATAAACTTATAAACATACAGAAATCATGAACTAAATAACATTGAAGAAACAGCCAAACTGGCAAGGCGAAACGGAACAGATAATAGGAATCTTGACAGGGTAATCACAAACTTGACAAGCCAAATATCTTCCTTTTTTTCCGCTACAACGAAAACGGACTTTTCCCATGCCCTAACAGGCAAATGTAAACACTGCGTGCAGGTTTCCTGTTTTCTCATTCTTTCTCCCATGCTACAATTGCGTAATTGCGTGTCTCAGTTTGAGCATCACGAGAAAAACATTATTTTCCATGGGTTGAACACGGCTACGTCCGGGGTTAAAGAATGACCACCATCAGGAAAATTGACACTGCGACCGCCACGGAAATAGTCAGAGATTGGAAACAATGTCCACTGGATTCCCAATGGGTATTTTTCAGCTTTCGTTAAATTTGAACTCAAGCGTAGTTCAAACATGTGCAGCTGCCTTCAGTGACTGGACTGATTGTTGTGTGTGTGTGTGTGTTTTTTGTGTTTGTTTGTTGTTGTTTGTTTTTTCTGTCGCTTGCTTTGAACTGAAGCATAGTTCGTGCACCTGCAAATACTTCTAGTGCAGTGGACTGGTTTTATGTTTCGTGTACATGGACTTTCCCCCTTATTGCCAGTGTTCCTCGCCATCAGGCGGACCCACTCCGACTTCTCAGGTACTTGCAATTTACACCCCAATTCAAGGTCAAGAAATCCAAATTTTGGTCCAACTGTCCGGTGTAGGAGTTGAACCCGTTAACTTGGCATTAGCAAACCGGAAGTTTAATTGCGAGCGTTTTTATTCATTCGGCCATGTTGACCTCTACCTTTTCTTATTGCCTGGAGTGGACGATCTTGCTTCTACACAAAATGTGATCACCGAAGGCATGGATCAGTTCATGTGTTGATTCCCATCCGTGCCATGCCACAAGACTGTCAAGGATTTTCTCTCACTGTCTTTCCCTATCTCTCTTTTTATAAACCTTTCCAGTTATCACAACATATTCCAGTGTTTGTCTTCTCATAATGTGACTAAAGAGTGATGACTGCCTCGTTCTGGTGTTTGTGATAAGTTGTTCTTCGCGACTTAGCCTCACTCAGTATGTCCAAATTGCTCATTTTGGCTGTCCAATGAATTCAGACTTCTTCTGTAAAATCGCAACTCCATGATTTCTATGGATTTATTTCGCCTGTTTACTAACTGTCCAGCAATCGCAACCGTGCAATAGAAATGGTTCTATTATACGTATGCTGTCATATACAGTAGTTTTCAACAAAGTCGCGATTACAATATAATGACTAATTAGATCAAAGTTAGTTGTATGGCTTTTATACTAGGTCACAATCAACCCCATATTTTATTGACTGCTGGTGATTTTCTTGGCAATTTTCATTCAGACGGTTGCCATTGTTTTCTGACAGACCGACGCCCACACCATTGTGAAAATAAAAGCAATGCGGCCTGCTTCCAATGCTTCCCTCAGCTGAATGTTAAGTCAAGAACCGACATCACAGCACTTAAGACATTCCCATACGTGATCCGTCCTCATCTTCAACAGCAAGAGAAGAGTTCCAATAATAATTGTACAAGTAGCGGTCTGATTATGTGTCCGTCTGACTTTTCCTCGGAGTCCTGAGTGTCGGTCAGATCCTCTGGTCACTCCCTGAAGCACCATCACCCCAGGCCGTGATTTATATGTTCTTCCGCACTATATACTCGATTCCAAAGGCCCCAAAGATGTTGTCTTACCATCGATACGCCACCAAGTTGTGCAGACCCAGCCAATCTATCCACATGTTCGTTTCCCACCACACCAGCATGTCCTGTTGGAAAAAAAAATCCAACAGGCGCTCTCTATTTGTTATTGTTGAATCTCCGGCTGATTTCGAGTCCAGTATTGACAAAATCACAACATAAATGATCAATGCCTTCGAAGAATATAGAATAGACTAGGTCACCAGACTGCTGAACACAATATATGATACTGAAAATATACCTCCTGAATTACGTAATTCTATATTTATTGCAATCCTGAAGAAATCAGGAGCCTTGGAATGTGATAAACATCGAACAATTAGTATAATGAGCCACATCACGAAGATTTTGCTCAGAATTATCACGCAAAGAGTTAGGAAGAAAATATAACCCGAAATAGGAGAACAATGTGGGTTTGTATAAGGCAATGGTACAGTAAAGGCTGTGTATATGCTGAGAACATTAACTGAACTTTTTATAGAAGTAAACAAAGAACTACATCTTTGCTTTATTGACAACACAAAGGGTTTCGATAAAGTAAGTCATGTCAATATGATAAATATGCTTGCAAATCTAATAATTGATGGGGAAGACCTTATACTAGTAAAAAGCAAATATTGGAAACAACGAGCTGCCATAAGGATTGATAATGAAGTAGTTCAATATCAGCCTATTAAGAGAGGTGTGAGACAGAGATGCGTAATGTCTCCAGATCTATTTTTCCTGAACAGTGAAAATATTTTCAGAAATGTAGAAGATACGAAAAGGATCATCAATGGGGAACATAATATCATTAGCATTAGATATGCGGATGATACAGTATTGATTGTGGACAATGAGCAGGATCTGCAACATTTAGTAGATGCGGTTGTTGCACACAGTTAACAGCTAAGCTTAGAATTAAATTGTAAGAAGACACAAATTATGGTCGCCACTAGGGAGAAGGAAATACCACAATGAAATATACAAGCAAATTGGAATATTCTTAAACAAGTGAATCGGTACAATCATCTCGGAACAGTCGTAACATCTGATAGGAGATACCTTGAAGAGATGGAAAACATACTGACCAATAAAAGATGTCAACTGCAACGAGAAAAAGGGTATTGCGGTGCTTTATTTGCATATATGGGAAGCATGGATAATGAGCCGACAAGCTGAAAAATATCTGATGGCTGTGGAAATGGGGTTTCTGAGGAAAAGTTTGAAAAAAAAAATAATACCATAGACTGACAGAAAACCCAATGACCACGTCCTAC
>OY992876.1:298604589-298642089 GCA_963921405.1 Cepaea hortensis
TTCAGCTTTCTTTACTTCGGCATTGGCCGCTAACTCAGATTGTTTCAACGCAGTATATCATTCTGTCTGTTTAGTTTTGGCGGCCAATTCAGCCTGTTTCATAGCGGCTTCTAATTCTGCCATTTTCAACTCTCTTTCGGCAGCTCTGTCTTCGCGTTCCCAAGCTTTTTCCTGTAATAGGAGATGCTCTGAATACTTTGCCTCACCCTATTTTGTCAACTAATCACCAGTTAAATTTAGTTTCAAACCAGATTCGATGAAATCATTCAATGTAGACATGATGAAATATGTCAAATACAATAAATATACGACAAACAGTATGGTGTTAGTAAATCAATTACAACAATTTGTATAATGCTGATTCGATACAGCTTGTGCTTAAGCCTGCTTACCAAAAGTATCTAAGGAAAAAATGAATAATACTTAAGTGAGTCCGGAGAAAATGGCTGCTTGTTACTGCCCGGAAAAATGTGGACTTTACTAGCCAACGGTTATGGATGGTACAACAACCTGTTGCTTTGGAAGAAGAAAAATTAGGACACGTACGTTTATGTGATGTATGCGATGTCAACTAAGTTTTGTAGGTTTGTGTGTGCTGTCAAGTATGTTTGTTAGTCGTTCTGTCGTCCGTTCAACACAATCAACAACTTACTTTCCATGTTCAAAACTGTACACACCTTTAAGCTTACACTTATGGTTCAAACAAATTCAACAGAGTCGAGCAACTTTCGTTCACACTTTTATCTCAGTTGTTCAAAACCTGCGTTCGCACTTCACACGTTCAGTGCCTTTCCTCCATGCATCTTTACATTTGGTTCATAAACACGGACAATGCCACCACGTTCACACTTGTCATGATCTTGCATTCAGCAAGTACTCAGGCTCGTATTCGTAGACAAATGTGATACAAAAACACAGTCACAGAATGACTTGACGTGACACGATACAACTACAATTTCAAACACTTTATTCTCGCAGCTCTTTCATCACAACAATTACATACATCGCACAATTACAACAGCGATGTTACAATACACTCGATGAATATATATAAATACAATACAACTCACAATCCTACAACCCAGGCGCACGGTCTCCTATTCACACAGGCGTTCTATCGATACGCTTTCAGACACACAAGCGGAGCACCATTCAAACGTCCGTCCTGTACCACAAACCCCAGCCGTCTGAAGGTTAACCCTTGTGAGCACACGCTATTCGGAGTGGTGTCCCTTCGTGGCATACATTTTCCACGCTTACACCAACTGGCCCTCTCTGTCACATCGTGGTTACTATTGCTCATAGTTTGAATCTGGCCGTAATAGCCAGGCGCCGTTAAAGACGACGCGGCATAACTGGGGGAGATTATGGCAAGATAGATAGATAGATAGATAGATAGATAGATAGATAGATAGATAGATAGATAGATAGATAGATAGATAGATAGATAGATAGACAGACAGAGAGACAGACAGTCAGACAGACAGACAGACAGACAGACAGACAGACAGACAGACAGACAGGTAAGCAGTTAAATATTCAGACAACTAGGTAAATATGCATGTCGGTATGAACACCATAGGACAGACAAGAAAATAAGCCGATTGGTATGTATAACCAGGGGGTTGAAATGAAAACCTGAAAAGTGTGACAGACATTACAATAATCATGCTACTGTCTTGTATCCTGTCAATATTTTTCTTAAGCATGTCAGGGCGAACACTGTGACATTATACAGACAGTTGAAAGATGTCCGCCCATTTCATGACATCGACCAAAGAGGAACAGCGTTCTGTTATCCGTCTTTTGGTTAGTGATGGGGTGAAACCTATATAAATTCATCGGCGATCAATCTGGGCCATTATGGACACGCGTCAGATAGCTGGTGGATTGGTTTGTTGGTTGTTTGGTTGGTTGGCTAGTTGGCTCGTTCGTTTGTTCATTAGTTAGTTAGTTAGTTGGTTGGTTGGTTGGTTGGTAGGTTTTTTGGTTGGTTGTTTAGTTGGTTGGTTGGTTGGTTAGTTAGTTAGTTAGTTACCATATCATCCTCATTGCACAAGGAACTGTAAATCGCAAAGAGAACTGGTTACTCATATCAGAAGAAGACAGTCCACATGTTTGGGGAGTATCTTGAGAAGGGGAAAGCTGGAGTATGTCGTCACAACAAGAAGGTTGGAGGGGAAGAGAGGCAGGGGGAGACAGAGAGAAAATGCTGAACAGTTTGAGATCATGGCAATGAGGAAATTAGGCATCAGAAATGATTGGAAGCATGAGAGACAGAAGAATGTGGACAGACATGATCACCAACGCCACACAGCAGGGACTATAAGAAGAAGAAAAACTTGTTTATTGGAAATCGTGTATGTACAACCTGTTGCCATCTGTTGTAGTTTGGGGCACACTTAAAGTGTTTAAACAATCGGCGTCTCTGGCATCGCATTATAACTTTCAGCTTTTGTATTGCCTGATGTGTTCTCTATCTTCTACTCAGCTAGAGAAAAAAAAATCTATAATCTGTTCAGTGCAAAGTTTGTGACATTCCTTCTTTCTTGGACATCCGCACTCATACAATATATTCAGAACATTATAGGGTGTGGTAGGCTCTGGCGGCCATGCCACTTCCCCTTCAAGAGAAAGTTTTGACTGACATTAAACGTGGCTTAAAGTAAAAATTAAACATTAATATTTTAACTACAAGGAAAGTGGTGTAAGCTCGTTTATATTTGTACAATACGTTACAAGCAGATGTGCAGCATTCTATCAATTTTACTTATATTCAAACAGTTTTATCTAGAATCTGATCGCAGATTTTAAGAAATCAAAGTGTTTCCAACTATAACATGATGCTTTGAAAATGAAATATTTAGGCTCTATAGAACCAAACATCTATAAAAGAGAAGGTTGCCTCCCTTTGAATAAATCACAACGTTGTTAGTATGCTTGCCTTCAAAGACAGCGGTCCGGTTTTTCTGTGGCCGACCCTGCCTAATTAAAATAAGTACCAACATTTATTTAGAATAATCTGGAAATTATGTGGGAGTTGAGAGAGTTGATCCCTAAAGGATAGGCTTCTATCAAAGGTGATTCCCAGGTACCGCAATCTGCTTTCTCTATTCATATTTCTACCATTTATCGAGAAGTTTGGGAGAGCTTTAACAATCCTATTGTCCAGTGAGCAACAGAAGACATTTGGGGGTCTGAGTTGGAACTTAATAATGTATATTAGTTAGTTAGTCTTTCCTTCTTCTTAGTTAGTTAGTCTTTTTTCTTGAGCCCAAGGCGGCTCATAGGGAAGAAGTCATGGCTCTCCATGCCTGTCGATTCGCTGCTACCTGTTATAGATCTTGGATGTTTACTTTGCCGTTGAATGAGCATTCTCTGATGATGGTTCTACGCAGGGTCTCTAATGTATATGCCGCGGATGATTCTTTTGGTATAAAGGAACGACGGGACTAGCTTAAGGAGTTGGAGGAGATCCCAGGCAGTAGGCTGCTCATTTGTGGTGACTTTAATGTACGAAACAGAGAATGGGACAATATTGGAGAAACCCGACAGGGAAATGCTCTTGCAGAAGCCATAGCGGATTCAAAAGAAGTCTGCATAAACGATGGGAGGTCAACGAGAATGGGGATGCGGCCTGGTGATGTGGACACGACTATTAACCTGGCATTTGTTACCAAATCTGCAATATTGGATGTAAAATGGACTGTCCTTGGTGATCATGGAAATGACCATCTACCCTGTTCAGTATTGATTTCAAAGTCCAACAAGACCAAGTCTGTGAGAGCACCTAAGCACTTTATATATTCGAGGTAAAACACCCTTATGGGACTACTCAGACAGAGGGCATGCAGTGTCACTAGCAAACCTACTTATGTGCAGCCTCCATGGTGGACCTCCGAGGTAGAACGGGCATGGAAATCCAAGAGAGCGACAGTTAAACAGGTATAGAAAGTGCGGCGGACACCCCAAAGCTCACAAGAGGAAATGGAGAAAGCTTGGCAAGAAAAGACAGATCAGCTGGAGGTAATCAAGCCCTGTGCAACAGGGACCAAAAGAGCGAAACAGGAACACTTTGTGAATGAGACTGGAGGAGATACAACACTCTGATTCATGTACGCTCGTTAATATTTGTACAATACGTTACAAGCCGATGTGCAGCATTCTATCAATATATTCAAAACATTATAGAGTTTGGCGGGCTCTGGCGGCCATTTTTTTTTTTTTTTTTTGAATATCATTTCCAAGACATCGCTGTCAACACCAGCATCTTTCAGCTCTATGTTGATTTCTTGGCAAGATTAGGCTCAGTAGTTTTTTGCCATTGCTTTCTGAGCGGCCGGCTCACATACCCCGTAAGTTACCGATGTGATTCGAACCACTTCTGTTTCTCACCGTCATCACATTACCCACGAGAGTATACGAGATTACGGAGAAAAGTCTGCCACTTCCCCTTCTAGAGAAACTCGTTTTCTAAAGCCACCATTAAATGTAAACATTATAATTTTAACTACAGGGAAAGTGACGAATGCTCGTTAATATAATATGAGCTGGAACTTAATCAATGTATGTGCCGCGCTTGATTCTTTTGTTACAAAGAAACGACGGGACCAGCTTATGGAGCTGGATGCCATCCCAGACAGTAGGCTGCTCAATGTTCGATGTGGCGACTTTAATGTACGAAACAGAGACTGGGACAATACCGGGGAAAACCGACAGGGAAATGCTCTTGCAGAAGCCATGATGGATTTAGAAGTAGTCTGCATAAACGATGGGAGGTAGTATATGCTATGGGCCATCGCCACAGTAGACAGACAGACAGACAGAGAGACAGACAGACAGAGAGACAGACAGACAGACAGACAGACAGACAGACGTCTACATAAAACGTGATTTGTGGGTCTACTTAAACTGTCTTTATGCTGTCACAGTGTTTGTCCTGACATGTTTAACAACAATATTGACAGGTTACAGTAGACAGACAGACAGACAGACAGACAGACAGACAGACAGACAGACAGACAGACAGACAGACAGACAGACAGACAGACAGACAGACAAGCAGGCAGGCAGGCAGGCAGGCAGGCAGGCAGACAGACAGACAGACAGACAGACAGACAGACAGACAGACAGACAGACAGACAGACAGACAGACAGACAGACAGACAGACAGACAGACAGACAGACAGACAGACAGAGAATGCTGAACAGAATGCTGAACAGGTGCTGACCGACCGACCGACCGACCGACCGACCGACCGACCGACCGACCGACCGACCGACCGACCGACCGACCGACCGACCGACCGACCGACCGACCGACCGACCGACCGACAGAGCGGGTTCAGAGTCAACATGCTATGTAAAAGCTAGTTATGAAGTAGCCATGACACTAAAAAAAATAAAATCGAAACCATATTCAGATGGTGAAATGGTTAAGGAATGTTTGGAGAGGCGTCGTTGAAATTCTGTGTCCATAGAAGAAAAATAAACCTGGCTCGTCAGACTATTACTGGGCGTGTGGACGACATTGGAAAACATATTGCAGATAATTTGAAAAGTCGAGCATCCGAGTTTATATTTTATACTCTAGCATTGGATGAAAGCAAAGATATGGCGGATACTGCCCAACTGGCAATTTTTATCAGGGGTGTTGATGTCCATTTTAAAAAGACAGAAGAATTAGCGGCACTGTATCCACTTAACGACACTACTAAGTCACGAGATTTGTTAGAGGCAGTTACATCGACATTGAATGGCATTTCGTTACAACTTAACACCTTATCGGGCGTAACAACGGATGGTGCTCCACCAATGGTTGGGAAACACAAAGGCTTAGTAAAATTGATTGAAAATTAGGCCTCCAAAGTCGGTAATACTTCAATGGTAATGTTTCATTGCATTATTCATCAGAAGATTTTATGTTCGATGTCCCTCAAAATGGACCATGTCATGAAAGCACTCGTCAAAATAGTGATCTTCATTAAGTCGAACTGGTTGAATCACCGTCAGTTCCAAGAATTTCTGAAGTCTTTGGACTCAGATTATAATGACGTTACATTTTATGCAAAAGTAAGATGGCTGACCAGTGCCAAAATGTTGAAATGAGTGTTTAATTTGTAGCAAGAAATACAATCATTCTTTGCAAGCAAGTCAAAAAGTATCCCAGAGTTTGAAGACAAAGAGTGGGTTTGCGACTTTGCATTTCTGGTCCATATAACTAGCCAGGTAAATGGCGATAATACTCGTCTACAAGGGAAAGATCAATTTATTGATAAGATGTATGATCATATTTCTGCATTTCAAATGAAACTTGGTCTTTGGGAACAACAGTTGAGGAGACAAAACTTTACTCACTTTCCTCCATTGTCATTGCAACCATAAGTCACACAAGCGGCTGCGGATAAATACGCTTCTTTGATATCTGACTTAAACCTCGAATTTAAACACCAATTTCAGGATTTTTAAAAACATCATGTGCTTTTTTGTGCATTTGCAATGCCATTCGCGGTAGTCGTGAATTTATTACCAGGAAGATTACAAATGGAATATTGTGAAATGTGTTGTGATATACAGTTAAAGGTTTAATTAAAAAGTTTAATTAACAACAACAACAAAATTTGGTGCATGGCCCGGCAGGAAATATTATTACCTAAATTTGGCACGCCTTCTGAAAAGGTTGGCTACCCGTGTTCTAAGTTCTTCCTAATTTGTTCATTTACATTCCAAGATTCACTGCCATACAGCAAAACTGGTTCTATATAGCATTTCAGCACTCTGTTTCTTACATTCATTTGTAGTGACTTCAGCACTCTTCTCACTATATAGCGAAGTAATGAAGAGAGATATCAAAGAGAAGACAGGAATACTATTCGGATGTTATAATATAAACAATATACGCTATGTACTACACAGTAATTTTGGCGGATAATGCAAAAGATCTACAAGTGTTGGACATTGTAGTAACAGAGAGTGCAAAGAAAGGATTCTTCTTGAATATCAAGAAAACAGTGACAATTGTGGTATCAAAGAAAAAGCTGACACCAAAATGTAAAATAGAAACAGCGGGAGAAATTCTTTAAAAAGTGGATATTTT
Organism: Cepaea hortensis; assembly: GCA_963921405.1. Taxonomy (NCBI): domain Eukaryota; kingdom Metazoa; phylum Mollusca; class Gastropoda; order Stylommatophora; family Helicidae; genus Cepaea; species Cepaea hortensis. Next base: position 298,611,686 of record OY992876.1, read on the forward strand.
TAAATACGTAGGGGCATTTATAACGTCAGATGGAAGATGCACAACGGAGATTAAGAGCAGAATAGAGCAAGCAAACGCTGCATTTAAGAAAATGAAGAATATCTTATGCAATAAGTCACTGTCATTGAATATAAGAAATAGAGTGCTGAAGTGCTATATAGAGCATGTTTTGCTGTAAGGTTGCGAATCCAGGACATGCTGGTGTGGCGGAAAACGAGCAGGTGGACAGATTGGCTGGGGCTACACCACTTGGTGGGGTATTGATGCTTTATAAGGCAGACGTGGTTGAGGCCCCTTTAGATCATGCGTACAGAATGGAAGAACGGTTAGATCTTTACAACCTGGAGAGAATGGTGCTCCAGGGGGTGATCTGGACGAAAGGCCATTCGGATGCATGATCAGACAACTACTGGTACCATTATTATTGTGACTCCCCGCTGGCTGTTGAAGATGTGGATGGAGCATATATGGGAATTCGAGTTGTTCTTGACTCAACTCTATACTGAATTGTCTAGGGGTCTCAGGGAACAGGAAAAACAAGCCATAACGAGGCTGGAATAACCACTAGAACTATCCGTATTAGTTTTCATTCAAATATATATCAAAGACAGCATATGTGAAATTGTGTGGACTACAAGTGAAAGCCTGTTGTATACATAGTGAAACCCTGTTGTATACATAGTGAACCCCCGTGGTATACACCGACCCGACGCCCCTCTGAAGGTGTGAAACTCTGGTACTTGTCTGTATGTCCTGCTGCTTCCTGGTCTTGGAGAAGTGAAGAGAAGTGAATTCTGCATCACGGTTCCCGTGCACTTGAACACAAGGATCAGAGCTCTGTATAACTTAAACTAACTGGTATGGAGATAGTAGGGTTGCGGGTTCATTCCCTACAATGTTCAGTAGAAGGTTAACGTTGAATTCTCTTTCATAAATCCATGTCAAACTACTGAACACAACATGTCATATAAGATCACCCTGGGCTTGACTGCAGGGACATGCAACACGTTTAGTGCCTGTGGGGATGTTACTTCAGTACCTGTGGGGATGTTACTTCAGTACCTGTGGGGATGTTACTTCAGTACCTGTGTCGATGCTACTTCCGTACCTGTGGGGATGCTACTTCACTACCTGTGGGGATGCTACTTCAGTACCTGTGTGGATGCTTCTTCAGTACCCGTGGGGATGCTTCATATTCAGTACCCGTGGGGAAACTACTACAGTACCTGTGGGGATGCAACTTCAGTACCTATTGGGATGCTACTTCAGTACCTGTGGGGGTGCTACTTCAGTACCTGTGGGGATGCAACTTCAGTACACGTGGGGATGCAACTTCGGTACCTGTGGGGATGCAACTTCAGTACCTATTGGGATGCTACTTCAGTACCTGTGGGGATGCTACTTCAGTACCTGTGGGGTTGTTACTTCAGTACCTGTGGGGATGCAACTTCAGTACCTGTGGGGATGCTACTTCAGCACCCGTGGGGATGCTTCTTCAGTACCCGTGGGGAAACTACTTCAGTACCTGTGGGGATGCAACTTCAGTACCTGTTGGGATGCTACATCAGTACCTGTGGGGATGCTACTTCAGTACCTGTGGGGATGCTTCTTCAGTACCCGTGGGGATGCTTCATATTCAGTACCCGTGGGGAAACTACTTCAGTACCTGTGGGGATGCAACTTCAGTACCTATTGGTACTGCTACTTCAGTACCTGTGGGGACGCAACTTCAGTACCTGTTGGGATGCTACATCAGTACCTGTGGGGATGCTACTTCAGTACCTGTGGGGATGCAACTTTAGTACACGTGGGGATGCTACTTCAGTACCTGTGGGGATGCTACTTCAGTACCTGTGGGGATGCTACTTCAGTACCTGTTGGGATGCTACATCAGTAACTGTGAGGATGCTACTTCAGTACCTGTGGGGGTGATACTTCAGTACCTGTGAGGATGCTACTTCAGTACCTGTGGGGATGCTACTTCACTACCTGTGGGTTTCTAATTCAGTAGTACCGGGTTGAGAGGAGAGTCTCTCAAACATTCATCCATCATGTACCATGCTGACAAGCGTGGGCGGTCATGTTTTGCCATCTCACTCGATCACCAGAGTCATGGATCAGCTCCGTGTACCTGTCTCGATCATGCCACGTGGCCAAACCATCCAGGTATTTACTTCTCGGTCTTCCCCTTGGTCTCTTGCCTTCGATCTTGCCAGTTGTCACCAAGTTCTCCAAGTCATTTCTTCTCATAACATGCCCACAAATGTTTTGACTGTCTATGTCTAATCTCTCAAACAAGCTCACCCCAATAGATACGAGCAATTTTCACAACCCAGACAGCCTGACCATCAATACTTTAGGATCCAAAGCTAGATCTCAATCTTCCAACCAATCAACCATCTAACAATTGGACAATCCTTTAGTTAATCATTACCACAATCTCTCGCTTCATTTCTATGTACACACAAGCCATTTGCCCCAACACTCAAACATTAGAGTGTCTTGAAGAGATCTTGGTGCTGCCCCACAAAACATTACAACAGTGCCAGCTGACTGTCCAGGCATCAGTGCCTCAACACTCAAACATGAGAGTGCCTTGAAGAGATCTTGGTGCTGCCCCACAAAACATTACAACAGTGCCAGCTGACTGCCCAGGCATCAGTGCCTCAATGTCCATTAGGTTACTTGTGAGCGTGATCTAGTGCATCTTACCGTCTTCCTCTCGTTTCTTGGTGATTCTCCCTAGAAAATGTGCTGCAGCACACGGGTGCCATAACAGCTGCAGTTATTCAATGAAGATGCAGAGACAGCCATGTACACTCATGCTGGCTGCCTGGTGGGCAACACGAGTCCTACCCTCTCCAGACACCAAGACACAAAACTCACACACACTGTAAATACATTTCTAATGTTCCCAAAGCACTGCATCTACAGCCTACGTCTCACAATTTCGAACTGCCCAGGAAGCATTGTGCACGTGGGGGGCCTCCTACTGTTACTTTTGTCCAAGGTTAGACAGGTGATCATAGCAGACTTTAGCAGCATGGAACTCTTGTGAACAAACATCCTCCTCAGCTCATCAAACTAGACCCAGCACCTTCCGCGTTAGAGACTGAAGACACTCTTCCATATCAGGTATACATAAGCTGAAGTCATACTTTTCAGCAGCTCCAATCCAAAATCAGGTATACATAAGCTGAAGTCATACTTTTCAGCAGCCCGAATCCCAAATCAGGTATAAATAAGCTGAAGTCATACTTTTCAGCAGCTTCAATCCCAAATCAGGTCTACGTAAGCTGAAGTCATACTTTTCAGCAGCCCGAATCCCAAATCAGGTATACATAAGCTGAAGTCATACTTTTCAGCAGCCCGAATCCCAAATCAGGTATACATAAGCTGAAGTCATACATAAGTTATTTCAAGGGGCATTACTAAGAGTAGCCTAACAAAATTATGTAATGTAATAATTGTAGATTTGTCTTAATATTTTATAAAATTTTCAAAACAATTAACTACAGCTGTATATCTTATAAATAAGGAGATAAAAATGTTAAGGAATCTTCAAAGCTTTTGTAAAACTAAGAGCTTTATTTTCTGTGCGTGAGAATTTTCTAACACATTTATCTATTACTCTTAGAGATAACATTTAATGTGATAGTCTTTAATGTTACATGATGATGTTATATAAAGATGTGGAAATTTTTTTCCGACCTGTTTTACAGGCCGAATAAAATGTTTAAAATGTTTAAAACGTTAACGCAATGTTTTCCCGCAGTGAATTTGAATAACGAAGACACAAACAATATATTGCACGATTTATTGCCTGGAATATTTCGCTGCATCTCGCCAGGTACATACTGCAGAATTCACACAACATAAAGTAAAATAACTAGATAAATCCTTCAAGCTGAAATATGCATATGTTGTAACAGTAATGTCAGTTGTCTACAATGGTAATTTTACACTGATCATCATGTCTTTCTGTTTTCATAAAACTGGCCTATGTAGATTAATCTTGATGGCTTCTGCAAACTTGTACAGGCGACTATTTTGTGAATTAAACAACACGCGAAAGGCACTGTCTCTAGCAATCACATGGCCGGTTTCCAAAACATCCCATGCAGTCGACGACTCGGGAACTTTGGGGTCTGTCAGCCTTCCCAGCCTCCCATCGCAGGTGTGTAGTATCTTGTCAATCCAATTAGGTATGTGTTCAACCATCCTATTGTGTAACTGCCGCTCTGTTATGCCGATGTAGGTAGACTGATACCTGCGTGTGAATTGGTAAATGCAATTGGATTTGGCGTACAGAGGGACATATTCTTTTACTGCTGGTGTAAGGATAGGTGTGGTTCTGTACCTAATAAATGAAGTTGCCGCTCTGAATGTTCCGCCAACTGCTGTAATGAGCCGGTCCCGCAGACATTGCATTACGTCATCTCCTCGGAATGTTAGCTGGATGAATACCTTGAGTTTAGGGACTGTAGTTACTTCTGGTTTCGGTTTGGGCTGTTGGCAGTGGCGCTTTTTAAATCCTGTGGAGTACCCATTCAGGTTTAAGGCATTCTTCAGAGTTTCAAATTCCTCTGACAGTGCGTCCTGGGTGCATATCTTCCTAGCACGGTCAAACAGTGTCCGTACTAAGCCCCGTGAGTACTGGAGAGGTGCGAAGCTCTCACAATTTTAGTATTGACCAATCCATATAATGGATACAGAGCAAAGGCAAGACCACGTAAAAGATAGAGTGATTGTGTCAAGAACAACCTTAGAGAAATGAACACCAACATACAAGATCGTTACATCTCCCCCCAACATTTCACTTAGGTAAATGGAGGAAGGAAAGAAGAATCAGATCATTCTTGATGAGGTATATGCAGGTGGCAGCATAACATCATTCTATGAAAAAGCTCCCCAATCACGAGTATAGACAATTTTTTAATGCACATGTTATGGATATGGTCAATGTCACTCCTGCCGTGTTCAGTATCATGTATAGACCAATCAGCACTCGTAGCTGATGTGTTCAGTATCATGTATAGACCAATCAGCACTCGTGGCTGGTATGTTCAGTATAATGTATAGACCAACCAGCACTCGTGACTGATGTTTTCAGCATCGGGCTGGCCACCATTACTTCCCAAGACATTTTCTAGTGCCCATTTTAGAATCGCCCAGTTAACCCAGGACAATTTTAAAACACAACTTAATGCTGTTTTCAAGCCTAAGACCACCATGTGTCACTGTGGCTCTTACAAGCCACTGACATCACCAAACATCATGCAACTGAATAAAAACTTCATAATAAACCACATGTAACTAGGAAACAATGTACTAGAAATTGACAAATACATCTGAAACTACAGACAGGCCTCAGGTTGAACAATGAATTTAAATTTTTCTTTTACAGCATTTTCATCCAATGGACCAAAGTCGAGAGGGAAGTCTTCACTGTGTTGAGTCTTACCCAATCTGGCGTATTCTCTCTCCACAGAACAGCAAGACGCTTGCTGAGTGAGAGGTTCACATAAAGCACGAATTCTGTAGCTCCAGCGATTACCCCCAGGAGTCTCCGGAACAAGTTGCACTCGTAGGCTGAACGACGCTGTCTGGGAAAGGAACCCATTTGGCTCGATCTCTCTCCGCAGAACAGAAAATCAGTCTCCGAGAGCACCAATCTTTATGCTTTGGAAGGAGGGGGGGGGGGGGGGGGGGTTACGGTTGTCCAAGGATTTCCACAGCAGTGTTTTAGATTGTGTCTTTTAGGGCTATCCACTCTGTTTCCACGTCTTGCTTAACTGCGGCACTGGACTTGAGGCGGTCCTCCAGCATATTTACAAACAACAGTGGCATTTTCTTACTATTTATCTGAGTAACATGCTTTCTTTTTATTCACCCCTTGAGGACGTCGTGGTGATTTGATGTGTGTTTATTTTTTAAACAATCAGACAATGGTCTGTCCCACATTTGGCACCACACGTGGATTTGTCACCCGAACGTCTGGTCTGTCATTCCTCCTGACGATGGCGCAGTGAGGGTGCATCCACGATGTCCCATTTCTCCTGGCAAGACGGATAATTGTGTTTGTAATTAGGAGATCGTGTTCGGCACAGGTCTGAAGAGAAGGAGTCCATTTCTGTTACACTGTGCTTTCCAATAATGCCACTCCAAGAGGTGGTGTCCATGCTTACTCTGGCAGTGAAGTCCGCAAGAAGTAAAAGTTTGTGTCCTTTGGGAACATATGTTAAGAAATCGTGCAGGTCAAACAAGAACTTGTTCTTGGCGTCATCTTCATTGGTCACGGTTGGATCTTAGACGATCACTCACGATGGTTGCGTGCTTCTTTATGTTTAGCAGGAGTAACTTAATGGTTATAAGCCTGCCGTTTATAGCCTTAAGATATCAAGCTAGTGCGCCAGCAGTGCCGACTTAATGGCAAACCCTCGCCGGACTGGCGACTTTCTCTCACGCTGTCGTCCTTTATCTCTCTTTTCACAAATTGCGACCTCCAACGGCATGGATCAATTCATGTGTTGACTCCCTTCCGTGCAATGACATAAGACTGTCAAGAGTCTACTCATGATATCGTCCTTTATCTCTCTTTCCGCAAATTTTTCCCGTTTGTCACAACACTTTCCAGTTTTTGTCTTCTCATAATTTGGCCAAAGCCATAATGACTGCTTCTTTCCAATGTTTGTGATAAGTTGTCTTTGTGACTCAGTGTCAGGGTGTTTCTGGCTTGTATGAATAAACTGGATGTTTATGACGACAACACTGAAGAAGCAATACGCATATTCTGTGTTCTAAATGTTATATAATTTTATTGGCGAACAGCATCACAGCGTAAGTTCTCACATACCGCCGGCCTCCGACAGTTATCGCGTTCTGCATGCAACCAACTTACGCACTGTTCCTTTATCATTTCTTATCAAACATTTATTTTCAAGGATGTGCAATGTTTCTACTTAGTCGTCTCTAGGACTACAACAGTTCCTACTTATTCTACTTACGCCGTCATCATGCTACAATCAGCCTCTCGCCAAGGGAACGCCTTGCCAAACGTCTGGCAATTGTTGTTACCGTTGTTCGGACTGAGTGACGACTGACTTATGGCTGACATCGTGGCTGGTGTGTTCAGTATCATGTATAGACCAATCAGCACTCGTGGCTGATGTGTTCAGTATCATGTATAGACCAATCAGCACTCGTGGCTGATGTGTTCAGTATCATGTATAGACCAATCAGCACTCGTGGCTTGTGTCAGGGTCTTGATTAGATGACCAAAGGCTCGTATTCACTAACAGGCGTGAAACACTTGCACACACACAATGAGTGTACAAACACACGGCGATATAACTCAAACACTTTAATCGTGGGGCTGGTCTGGTTCGCTGGATCAGTTCCGCGTCTAGCGTTCGTTGTCTCGGATGGCTGTGTGAGGTGCACCAAAATGGGATCTTCCCAGCCAACGTGAGTTAGCGAGGCAGGCGTTTCAAGAATGTAACCGCATCGTGCAGCCAGGGTCGTGGTTTGAGCGGGCAAAAGAGCAAAATTTGTACGACCGTTCGACAAAGTCTCGATAAGCGCCCACTCTCTCTCGATGAGTAGTGGGCCTGCAGTCAGTAAGCTGGTATAGCTTTTTTTCGGTTAGTCCTGCCGGCGTAGCTTGAAAGCTCGTCGGTAGGCGTCCAGTGGTTTTGCATGTATCACCTTATACCGGGAGGGCGCGCTTTAGCGATGCTACTCTTGGCTTGCGTGTGCGTGAATAGTCCGTCTGTCCGATAGATATCTGGTTGATCTTGCCAGTAGTCATATGCTTGTCTCAAAGATTAAGCCATGCATGTCTAAGTTCACACTGTCTCACGGTGAAACCGCGAATGGCTCATTAAATCAGTCGAGGTTCCTTAGATGACACGATCCTACTTGGATAACTGTGGCAATTCTAGAGCTAATACATGCTTACCAAGCTCCGACCCTCGCGGAAAGAGCGCTTTTATTAGTTCAAAACCAATCGTCGTTGCCCTTCGCGGGGCGCGGCGTTCCCACTGGTGACTCTGGATAACTTTGTGCTGATCGCATGGCCTTTCGTGCCGGCGACGCATCTTTCAAATGTCTGCCCTATCAAATGTCGATGGCTCCCCCGATGTGTCTCCACCTTGACGTGGTGGGGGAGCTTGCGTGTCCCATCGACCCCATGTGCTTGCCGATGGGTGAAAACTACCATCGGACGGCTCGTGGGATAGGGACCAGACTAAGAGAGACACAACCTGCTGCTCTGCAGGTAAGCCTGAGGATAGCAGTCAAAATCAGGCAAACGATCCCTAAATCTCAGTCCGGGCATAACCTCTAAGGCTCCCATCCGAGGTGTATGGCTGAACGTCTCTAAGCCATAAACTCTCGGAAGTGAGAACCTGGCCGACACAAACCTACATCAAAATTGTAATGATGTGCTGAGAACGCTACATGCTCGGTGCAGATTCGTTCGATGGCTCTTAGCTGGGGGATATGAGGTATCCCCGGATGAAAGGGCCTGACCGTTACTCGCCCACAGACGCACGGAGGTAAGGTGCTGAGCCGGCAGCACATGTAGCCTACCTCGTGAGTGAGCAAAAAAGGTGGAAAAACACCTCGGTCGCACGTCTCGCAGACGTCTGTAACCACACTCATGGAGTGAGTGTAGTCAAAGGTGGAAAATTGTCTCGTTGACACAAAATGGAACGCCTGTCTTGCGAATCCATTACGTGGCAGCCCGAAGCGAAAGCTTGCTGTGTGGAAGCCGAAACAAGAGTCTCGAAACCCGAGGAAGGCTAACCTAATTAAAAAATGCCCGCCGGAAGCCGGAAGTGTCGTCCTACGGGTGGCAAACTAAAAATTGACACTACGCATTTAAGTCCGAGTGAAATGTCTCGTCCGAATGTCTCTCGTGCTAGGAACAGCTCTGACTACCTAGTTTCCGAATGCCGCTCTTGTCCGGAACAGCTCTGACTAGGTAGTTTTCCGAATGTCTGTCGTGCCTGGAACAGCTCTGACGGGCGCAACGACAAGCACATGTCAGAAAACTCGCTGAGTGGATACCGTCTGCAAACCTGTCTGGTTTGTGCGGGAATGGCCCGGGGCAAACGAAATGACCAATATATTGAAGTGAGGATTTAAGGCAGCCATGAGCAGGACGTGACGATTCCCTCGGCTAGCCCAGAACCAGGGCGTTATGTGTCGGCCCTGCAACTATGGAAGCAACCTTGGATGGCGGAAAATGCTATGGACTGTCCCTGCCTTCCTTTTAGGGATGACCGTTGTCTTCGACCGTTCTAACTTGGCCAGCATGGTTGTAGATGGCACCACAAAAGTGAGAGTCTCCCAGGAATGCTACCTGGTCAAAAAAAGCACGCTAAAGTCGATGTGTTGGCCAAGGGCGCATAACAGACACACCGCAATCACATCTGAAAAAACACTCCGGATGAACGAAAAGAAGAAGAAGAAACACTTTAATCGCACTTCTCAAAACGCAGTCACATCAGGCATCGCTCAAAGTTAGCGATAATGCCATTGTCAGAAACATGCAATGCAAGATATCAATAATATCATAAATACAAATGAATATATCACTCACGCAATCTTCACTCTACTCAAACAAAGCATACAGGCTTTCTTCCATCAGTCTCGACTCATACACAGCAGCACTCTTTCATGTCCGTCCGGTCTCGCTGTCCAAGGCTGTCTGAGCTACCAGCAGTGATTCCCTCGTTGGTCCTGCTTTCCGCTCTCGTGGTCTGCCTGCACCACGCTGACCTCTGGCCATCGCCTGCGTAGTAGCTGTTAGTCTAGTTCACGGTCGTACCTGGTCGTTGCGGCCAGGCGGGGGAGATGAAGCCGCCTCGGAGATTCTGACAGCTTGAGTGTTCAGTATCATGTATAAACCAATCAGCACTCGTGGCTGATGGTTTCAGTATCGCGCTGGCCGCCATTAATTCCCACGACATTTCCTAGTACCCAGTTAGCACAGGTCAAGTTTAAAAACCCACCTTAAACCTATAGTTTTCGAACCCGAGACCGCCACGTGTCACTGTGGCGCTTACAAGTCACTGACATCAACAAACATCATGCAACTGAATAAGAAATTCAAAATAAGCCACATGTACTAGAAATGGTGTACTAGAAATGGGCAACTACAGTTGAAACTACAGACAGGTCTCGTGTTGAACAATGTATATAAATTAATTCTGTTACAGCATTTTCATCCAAAGGACCAAAGTCGAGGGGGAAGGGGGAGGGTCTTCACTGCACTGGGTGTTAACCCATCTTGCTTAATCTCTCTCCACAGAACAGCAAGCCGCTTGCTGAGTGTGGGCATCACACAAAGCACGAATTCTGTAGCTCCAGCGATGACCACTCCCCCCCCCCCCCCCAGTAGTCTCCGGAACAAGTTGCACTCGTAGGCTGAACGTAGGCTAGGAAAGGAACCCATTTGGCTCGATCTCTCTCCGCAGAGCAGCAAACCACTCGCCGAGAGCACCAGTCTTTATGCTTCCGGGGGGGGGGGGGGTTGGTCTGGTCCCAGAATTGCCACAGCAGTGTTGTAGATTGTGTCTTTTAGGGTTATCCACTCTCTTTCCACGTCTTGTTAAACTGCGGCACTGGACTTGAGGAGGTCCTCCAGCATATTTACAAACAACAGCTGTACTTTCTTAGTATTTATTTGGGTAACATTTTGGTTTTTTGCATTTTCCACTTGAGGACGGCATGGTGATTTGATGTGTTTATTTTTTAAATCAATCAGACAATGGTCTGTGCATCATTCGGCACAACACATCGATTTTGTCATTTCTCCTGTCGATGACGTAGGCAATGAGGTGCGAGTGTTTTGAGCGAGGGTGCATCCACGGTGTTCTGTCTCTCAACGGACAGTTGTTTGTAATCAGGAGATCGTGTTCAGCGCAGGTCTGAAGAAGGAGGAGTCCATTGCTGAACAATTCCCGACTCCGTGCTTTCCAATAATGCCACTCCAAGAGGTGGTGTCCATGCCTACTCTGGCAGTGAAGTCCCCAAGGAGTATAAGTTTGCCTCATTTGGGAACATATGTTAAGACGTCGTGCAGGTCCTCACAGAACTTGTTCTTGACGTCATCTTCATTGGTTAAGGCTGGTTCGTAGACGATCACTCACGATGGTTGCAAGCTTCCTTCCGCTTAGCAGGGGTAACTTAACGGTCATAACCTGTCGTTTATAGCCTTAAGACATCAAGCTAGTTTGCCAGCAGGGCCGACATAATGGCAAACCCTCACAGGACTGGCGTCTTTCTTCATTTTTTCCTCCACTCCAGTAGAATGTGCAGCCGGCACCTATTTCACAGATTTGGCCTTCGCCTGCAGGCAGTGTCTCGCTCAAGGCTGTCATGTCGATGTTGTACCCACCTAAGTCTCTCCCAATCAGTGATGTTCGTGTCTCTGGGCCCAATGCGCCGTCTTTATAATTTAAGATGCGTACATTCCAAGTCCCGATTGTTACGGGAATATGAATATGTTTCTTTTGCTTTACCTGTTTTACGGTGGTTTTATTTCGACCGCGGTTATAGGGTACCCACCAACAGCGACTAACTGGTTAGGTAATGATGGAGCAGAAAATGTTTAGGGCACCTTTTCTAGCCCCTTCCTGGTGGTATGAAGGTGAGCAGTGCTTTTCTATAGAGGCTTCTCAGTCGCTCAGGGAACTGTCGAATCCCACTGCTACTCCGGTCAGTAGAAGACGACCATATGGCCTGAGCCGCCTGTCTGTAGGTCTGCGACACTGACTGTCAGCGTACTCACGCCTGCCGCTTCGCCGCTCCTCCATCGCCACTGTGGCTTGAAGGTGATAAATGAAGTTGGAAGAATAATGACTTACGCGATGAATTGGATTAAAGTGAGGACGAGTTGCGCAATTCGTCGACCTAACTCTCTCGTCTGAGTCCATCTGAGTCCAGTGGCAAGACGATTCAAGACGATTGGAGATGAATACAGGTGCAGTGGATGACCAGAGCGCTCTTATGTGCCTTGCTGTGCTCATTACGTTCCACAACGCTTTGCAGGTAAACGCCGTCTTGCCAGTTGAATCAGTCTGTCGAATCCTGTCTTCACATGCTGGGTATGACACCTTAGTTCACCGATTGGTTTGACGCCGAATCTGATAAATTCGCCTGGTTTTGCCGGCCTGTCACAGCCCTTGTCCCAGGGTAGCCGCTGTCGCATGCTGAAAGCTTCATGGAGCCATAGGCGTGGTCTGTATGTCAGGCTTGGACCAATGGAGAATGGGCCCAGCAATGATTAATGTATGATATTCATAGGTACCGCTAAACATGTCTAAATAAAACTAAGAGTGAATGAGAATACATGGAGTATGAAAGAATTGCTATTGAAAGTGTGTAGTTTGCATGGGTACAAATGATTACTAAACCACCATCATCAACAAGTAATGTGCAGGTAATTACACCACGCATTGAATGATATATTATAATGTGTATATAAATGTATATGTTGTATTCGCAAATGTCACACACACACACACATACAAACACACACACACACACAAACACACACAAACACACACACACACATACAAACACACACACACGCACACACGCACACACGCACACACACACACAACACACACAACGGACTTTGTAAATACACATGTATGCCATGAAAGATTAAAGAATAAGAAGAAACAATGTGCCGGGCCTCCTGGCTTCCTTATGGAAGGTATGCGTGTTCACATGCACCATGCCATAAATGTTATATTTTAATATGTGTGTATGAATGCATTTCTTTTATTCGCACATGTGTCACTTAACACTAACAAACGACAACGCTATATGATATACACAAACAAAAGACATACTCATTACATCATGTAAATACACACAGCTTTGTGTGAAAGACATGTTTTGAAAATATCATGGAGGTGAGTCTTCGTGGGGGAGGGAAGGGATGCCGACATTGGAGAATTGGGTAAAATTACCGAATACAAGATGGTGCTCCCGGGTTGAGGCCCTTCCATTGTGCTTCGGTTGGGTTGATGCCTGCGATCACCCCAAATGTGAGTGTCTCGAGTGCGCAGGTTGCTCGCTATTCCCTTAAAAAAGAAAAATGAGATTTCTGTTGAGATTTTCAGAACATTTACTATTTTTATATATGTTTAGATTTAGCCAAATGTGTGCTCGATAATGTCGCACTATAATAATCGTGTTTATTCTGCTTTTGACAAATGTATCACCTTCATGTGCAATGCTAATACACATAGGCAGTCTTGGTTCGCCATCTCACGCCGTCGCCAGTCTATGGCCGAGTCTGTGTTTTTGTCTCGATTATGCTAAGCCATCCTGGCATATGTCTCTTCGTTTCCACATCCTCTTTCCCCGTCAAGTTTCCTAGTGGTCACTAAGTTGTTCACGTTTATTTCTCATCATACCATGAATGTTACACAAAATTAGACTGTTTGCGTTTAATTTTTCAATTTAGTTTAAGATTTTTCATATGTGTCTTGAAGAAACTTTCTCATTCTTCACCCCCCCCCCCCCCCATCCAATGGCATTCTTTGCATTTTCCTCAGAAATCTCATGTTCATTGCCATTATATGTTCCCTAGCTCGACTGTGGTAAAGCTGTAGAAATGTAAACAATATAAAATAACACGAAGTAGTGCAGCTTTACAGAACACAATGACGGAAAACAAAGGACGTTGTGACGATTAGCCGTCATCAGTCAAGTACGACCAGGGAGGCCAGATCCATTGTAAAATTCCGTCTCGCTGCAGATTCGAACTCACGATCACCGAGCCGACAGGCGAGCAACTAGCCACCACACTAGCTCGGCTTCCGTGTTGAAAGCGTGGTTACACTTGAAAAAGAACAGTTTTCTTGCTTATAGTGGAACATTCTAACGAAATATTTGTGTCCATGATTTGAGAGGAAAAAATGTTGGAAAAAAAGGGGGATAATCTAATACAGATGAATGGTCCTATTGTTCCAAGAGAATGTAAACAAAAAAATTTTTTTTGCATATCCATTACAGGACATCGCTGTCAACATCAGCATCTTTCAGCTGATTGTTGATTTCTTGGCAAGATTGCGCTCAGTAGTTTGCCATTGCTTTCTGACCGACAGGCTCCATACTCTCATAAGTCACTGGCACGAATCCAACCGCTTCCAATTCTCGTGCGCTCACGTCAACCACGAGAGTATTCGGGGTTACTTAGAAAGCTGCTAACAGAGAGACCGGCTCCAAGAGAATAGCTTACACAATATGACTAGAAAATTTTCTTTGTAGGTTCTGATAATAAACTCTTAATGTTAAGAAGGAATGCCTACAATTTATAATTATATGCAACTTTTGAATGCAAACAGCATTTAATGTCTGCGAAGAATTCATATATATAATGTAATAAATAGTGTGTAGTCATTACACAAACAATTAGAGACTTTTGCAGCATTTGATGTCGGGGGGTCTTGTACTTTGTAAATGTAAAAGAAAACACGCAACGCACCTTGTAAAAACACAAGTTTATACGAAATAAAACCACATTAAAAAGAAAGGCAGGTGTATGTATGTATATATATATATATATATATATATATATATATATATATATATATATATATATATATATATATATATATATATATATATATATATATATATATATATATATATATATATAATATATACACACAATATATTGCAAAGGGATATTACTACGATATACCAAGGGAAATTACTTGCTTTCTCATGCTTACATTATATAATATAAATACTTGTAAAATTTATCTTAATCATTAATAAGTATTTTGCATTAATTAACGACAGCAAGAAACTTTAAAGATTTTGTAAAAGTGGTGGCTGTGTTTTTGATTCATGAGATTTTTCTAACTCATTCGTCTACTTCACTTAAATATATCATTCCATGTTTTATTCTTTAAGTGCCAGAAATAACAAGCAGCTTTCTTAGAATTTCGTTCGGCCTGTTCTACAGGCCACATATAATGTTTAAGAAGTTAGTTACATATTTTCTACAGAACGTCGCAGCCAACCTCAGTATTTTTGGGCTGTTTGTCATATTGATTTATTTGGTTGATTTGGGATTTTGATTTTGAAGACTGAGTACAACCCCCTACTGGCAACGCTGATCGTATTCGGATACGAACCTTGGACCTTCTCCACGACAGGTTGGAAGCACTAAACTCGAGATTCCCTCACATTTGAGCTCGTCAGTAATGCATATCCCTGACTGGACCCGGGAACGAACTCCGGATCCTTGGCGGGTGTGCAACAACGCAACTCACGCTAGACGCGACCAAATTATCATACTAGAATATCACAACGTCACCCATTGTGGACCTGCTGTAGGCTAGTTGTTTGTCATATCCTGGCAAGTTTATGTTGAGAGCTTACCATTATCTTCGCAGGACTTCATGACACAACACATTTTAATGGCAGTAGAAGACGGCATTGGCTGTCTTAGGACAGACTCGACCGGTGGGTACAGTTGTGAGACACAGGAGGCATCACAACCGTCATTCATATACTGAAATCAAAGTCATAACTAAATCAAATAAATTTAAAATAGGTACGAACGAACTAACGAACGAAAGAAAGAACTGTATTTTCAAAGGGTAACAAATTTGGCACGCAGGCCCGTCTTACATTCGGCCCTTCCAATCAGTCATCTTTCGTTCCCTCAATAGTGCATGATACATTCACATTGAAGAAAACCAACATTGTCAAATGAATGTTGTAAACATAAACGATGCATATTACCATATTATGAGACAGGCAGACACACGTGCACGCGCACATTAATAAAAAGACACATACTTGCATACATACTTACATTATTTGCAAAAACTTTCAGTTTTGCACTCACTCGATAACATACAACTACACACTCCCTCGCACTTACATATTCTCAATCACAATCACAAACTCAATGACAAATGTTTACTTATGCACCCACACATATATACACATACACATCCCTACACACCCACCCACACACATCCCTCCCCACTCACCCATGCATCCTCACATACCCAACCCATCAACACATCCAACCACCGATACATCCCTCACCAACCCACCCATCCCCCACCCACCCACACATCCCACATACACACAATTCCCCAACACACACCTCCCCACCCACACAAACAACCCCACCCATACACACATCTCCCACCCACATACCCATCCCCAAACCCACACACATCCACCCACCCACGCATCCCCCACCCATTCATCAACATAAACATCCCCCACCCACACACATCTCCTCACACACACATTCCCCCATCTACAAACATATTCTCCACCCACACACATCCCCACTAACACACCCATCCTCTATCCCACATACACACCCCACACACCCTGCAAACACCTCCACACACTTACCCATCCACACATCCCCCAACCCCCACACACATCATGGAATGTACATGGAATGTTAGAACGTTAAATGAGCTTGGAAAGTTGCACAATGTTATAAGCGAAACGGAAAGCATGAAATTGAATTTCCTAGCCATAAGTGGGATGAGATGGAAGGAATCAGGCAAAATTATAATCGTCAAACACACAATAATTTATTCTGGAGGGGATACACACGAAAAAGGATTAAGACTAATATTTGATAAATAAACAGCCAAATCACTTAGTGGTCACTTGTGTATTTCAGATAAAGTTATTATGGTTAAATTGAAATGCACCAACTAGATATAAATATTGTACAAGTATACGCCCCAACAACAAGCAGACGTGATGAAGAAATACAACATTTTTACGATGAAGTAGAAATGGCGATGTTTCAAATTAAATCACAAGATATAAATATAATACCAGGTGATTTGAATGCAAAAGTAGAAAAAGAAAAATTGAGGAGATAGTGTTGAATTATGGTTTTGTACCCAAAAAGAAAAAAAAATGAAAGAGGAGAGCAACTAATAGAATGGGCAAATATCAATGATATGATTATTAGAAACATCTGGTTTAAACACCATAAAGGACTACTTTACACATGGAAAAGCCCTGATAAGAAAATACTAAACCAAATTGATCACATACTTATTAATAAAAGTTTTTGAAATGCGTTAATTAATGTAAAGACAATGCCGGGTGCTGACTATAACAGTGATCATATACCACTATGTGGGATAATAAAAGTAAAACTGAAGTGAGGACAAACAGTGGTTAACAACATGAGACATGAGATGAAGAGGTTTCGAAGGTAGATAAAGAAATTCAAGAACAATACAGAGAGACTGTGAAAAATAGATTAAATGCAATAGCTAAAATATAAAACATAAACAAACGATTGGAAATGTTAAGGGACTCCATTCATCAAACGAGCAAGGAAATACTACCGTAGAGAAGCCAGAAAGCTAAGAAGACATTGATGACTGAAGAAATCTTGAAGTTGGTGGCCAAAAGGCACCAGAGTAAAATTCACAAACAAGAATATGATAAGATATGTAAAGAAATAAGAGATAATTGTGTGAAGGCAAAAGAATGATTAACGATCAGTGCAAGAAAATTGAATTAAATTCTATTAAAGATACAAACAATATACAAAGACACATCAGTGAGCTCACGTGAAGAAAAATAAGAATAAATACGGGGTGTTTAATATCACAAACAGAAAAGATATTGGAGGAAGATGCTATAAAGAAGAGGTGGAATGAGTATATGTGAGAATTATATAATGGAGAAATGGAAGAATTAACAGAAGAAAGTGCATTAGAAGGCCCACCCATTCTAAAAGAAGAATTCGATGACGTTATCAAACATATGAAGAAAGGAAAAACAGCTGGGCCAGATGGAATCACAATAGAAGAATTAAAAGTATTGGGGGAATTTGGAGTAGATATATTAACTAAAAGGCTGAATAATATTTAAAGCAGTGGATATCTACGGAGCGATATGCTGAAATCTGTATTTATAGCTATACCAAAAAGACAAGTACCAATTGAATGCGAAGATTTTCGTACGATTAACCTCATAAACCATGTCACTAAGCTTCAACTCAGAATTATAATGAGAAGAACAAGACAGATAATAACCATGGAAATTATTGAAGAGCAGTATGGATTTGTGGAAGGAAAGAATACAAACAATGCAATATATACATTATGGACACTAATAGAAAGATCAATGGAGACACAGAAAGACATATATTTGTGCTTCATAGATTATACTAAGGCATTTGATAAAGTAAAACATGATAAACTGATTAAAATATTGGAAGATATCAACATTGATGAGAAAGATTTAAGAATAAAGAATATTTACTGGAACAAAGTAGAAGTAATTTAAACGGCAAATAAAGAGGGTAGTTACGAACAGAAAAAGCTAGGAGTACGACAGGGGTTTGTCTTGTCACCGGATCTCTTCTCACTTTATAGCGAAGTAATAAAGAGAGAGAGATCAAAGAGAAGCCAGGAATACTAAGCGGAGGTTATAATATAAATAATACAGTGGTACTTCGGGTTACGAACGCCTCAGGTCACGAACAATTCAGGTTACGAATAACAACTTCGAAAATTGTATGTCTCGGGTAACGAACAGTGCCTCGGGTTACGACTGAAGGCGGGAGAGAGAGAGAAAGAAAGAAAGAGAGAGAGAGAGAGAGAGAGAGAGAGAGAGAGAGAGAGAGAGAGAGAGAGAGAGAGAGAGAGAGAGAGAGAGAGAGAGAGCAAGGTGTGACGTTGGAGACAAACGATCGTGTACCGTACAAACAGTACTACAGATGTCCTTGTGGATCTTCAGAATGAACAGCTAAAGACATTAAAGGAGGAGCAGTCGTCCGATGATGAGAAGTCGGAGACCGTTTCAACTGCCAGGATTAAAGAAATTTGCAGCAAGTGGACAGACATCGAAGACGTCGTTGTGAACTATCATCCAAACAAACTTGTTGCTAACAGGGCAGTAAATCCGATGAATGATAACACGGTGGTCCACTTCAGAAAGATTCTCCAGCAAAGAAAGCGACAAATTTCCCTTGATAGTTTCTTGGTGCAGAAAGATTCACAGTCGGCTGCCAAGAATCCGCGACAAGCTACTCCTGAAACTAATGATTCAGAATAACAAAGAAAGTGACAAATTTCCCATGATCGTTTTCTTGGTAATAAAGATAGACTAAATCTTTCTTTTTTATTTTCCATTTACTTCATTTGGTTGTTTTATTTCTCTTTATTTAATACGTGAAGTACACGTATTCTTTGCGTTTTGTCAGGTAAACGACCGGATGTTAATAAAACAGAACGGTTCTTTCATCTTGAAACGGATTGTATTTATTTAATTGATTTCAATGTTTCGGGTTACGAACGTTTCGGGTTACGAACCGAGTTCTGGAACTAATTAAGTTCTTAACCCGAGGTACCACTGTATACGCTATGCAGATAGCACAGCATTGGTGGCGGATAATGCAACAGATCTACAACAATTGTTGAACATTGTAGTAACAGAGAGTGCAAAGAAAGGACTCTCCTTGAATATCAAGAAAACAGTAACAATGGTGATTTCAAAGAAATTTTTTTTTCGTGGTCTCATATCCTTTACAGGACATCGCTGTCAACATCAGAATCTTTCAGCTGATTGTTTATTTCTTGGCAAGATTACGCTCAGTAGTTTGCCATTGCTTTCTGAACGACTGGGTCAAATACCCCGTAAGTTACCGACGCGGAGAGAACCGCTACCGATTCTCACGTAACGTACGTTACTCACGAGAGTATACGGGATTACGGAGATAGTCGTGTAACCCCTAGACCACAGAGACCGGCATCAAAGAAAATGGTGACACCAAAATGTGACACACGAGTAGAAATAGAAGGGAAAATTCTTAACCAAGCGAATAATGTTAAATACCTAGGGGCATTTATAACATCAGATGGAAGATGTACAACAGAGATTAAGAGTACAATAGATCAGGCATAGGTTGCATTTAAGAAAATGAAGAGTATCTTATGTAATAAGTCACTATCAACGAATGAAAGAAAGAGAGTACTGAAATGCTATATAGAACCAGTTTTGCTGTATGGCAGTGAATCTTGGAATGTAAATGAACAAATTAGGAAGAACTTGGAAGCAACAGAGATGTAGTTATTGAGACGAATGTTGCCAGAATAACTAACAACGATTGCCTAAAAGAGGTTAATGAAACTAGAAAACTATAAACAATAATAAGACAGAGACAAACATCTTTCTTTGATCATGTGATGAGAAGAGAGGCATTGGAGAACATCGTGACAACTGGAAAGATCGAGGGGAAGAGAGGCACAAGCAGACCAAGAGAAATGATGCTGGATGGATTGAGCGGTGGCGTGGAGGAATATCATCAGCAGAGTTGCTCCAGTACACCAAAGACAGAGATCTGTGGAGAGCCATGAACGCCTACGCCAGCTGGCAGGAGACTTGATGATGATGATAAAAGGAAAACACGCAACGCACCTTGTAAAAACAGTCTTGTGCGAAATAATTCCACATTAGAAAGACAGATATGGAATTAAAATATTGCAAAGGGACATTAAAACATAAATTATTTCAAGGGACATTATTAACAGTAACCTGACATTATTGTGTAATTAAATAATTACAGTATTTGACTAATCTTTCATAAAATATTCAAAGAACTAATTGCAGCTATCATCCACTTAACGAACAAGGCAACAACTTTAAGACATCTTTAAAATTTTATAAAAATGATAGCTTTAGATTAGGTGCGTAAGAATTTTCTAACTAATGTGTCTATTTCTCTTCAATATAACATTAACTGTTTTATCCTTTCAGTAATATACTCTTGGAACAGTATCTTCGAAAGAAATTTTTTTCCGCCCTGTTGTACGGGCCAAATAAAATAATAGTTAGTTGCAGTCAACGATATCTTGGTACGTTTACTTTCAGTAGTGTGCCATTGCTTTCTGAACGACCGGCACACCTTCCAATTCGTAAAGAAAAAAAAACGCTAGGCGATCCGCTGCCAAATCGACCACAACTGTGTTTTGAAGGTGGGTGCGTTGGATTACGAACTGCGTCCTTAGCCACGGAGCAGAAACAGGCCAGTACTTGTTACGAAAACCTCAATACACACATATTTTCCATACATTTTGTTAAACACAAAATTTCACAGATTAATCAAAATGCCACTCACATCAAGTTCACACTCACACTTCATAATATGCATGTTCGAACACATACATTCACAGATGGATTAGTATAGTATAGATTTGTATCATGTACCAAGCTGCAGCTGTGTGTCCTAAAGTATCCGTACATAGAAGTACAGCTGTATGTATCTAACTATATCTTTGTGTCCTGGTGTACTCAGTGTATAGAAAACAGCTTCAGTGTGCAGAACAGCTTTGTATCTCATGCAACCATTTGCATAGTAAAGCTGTATGTGTCTTGTATGTACATAACTACAGCTGTGCCATCCTCATGTACATATGTGTGTGTTTTTATGTATAAGTACACATGCCACAGCTGTGCATCCTAATGTACATTGTACGAAGTACAGCTGTTAGTCCTCTCATAAGGTATACCAGCTGTTAGTTCTCACATACATTAATATATGGTACATCTGTTAGTTCTCTCATTCATACATAATATGGTATAGCTGTTAGTTCTCTCATACATAAATATAAAGTACAGCTGTTAGTTCTCTGATTCATAAATATATAGTACATCTGTTAGTTCTCTCATACATAAATATATAGTACATCTGTTAGTTCTCTCATACATAAATATATAGTACATCTGTTAGTTCTCTCATACATAAATATATAGTACATCTGTTAGTTCTCTCATACATAAATATATGGTACAGCTGTTAGTTCTCTCATACATAAATATATGGTACAGCTGTTAGTTCTCTCATACATAAATATATGGTAATGTGTTAGTTCTCACATACATAAATATATGGTACATCTGTTAGTTTTGTCACTGATAAATATATGGTATAGCTGTTAGTTCTCTCATACATAAATATAAAGTACAGCTGTTAGTTCTCTCATACATAAATATAAAGTACAGCTGTTAGTTCTCTGATTCATAAATATATAGTACATCTGTTAGTTCTCTCATACATAAATATATGGTACATCTGTTAGTTCTTTCATGCATATAGCCTTCATCAGCCAAGTACGACCAGGACGGCCAGGTCCATTGTAAAATTCCGTCCCGCTTCTGATTCTTACTCATGATCACCGCGGCGACAGGCGTGCATCTAGCCACTAAGCTAGCCTGGCTTCTGTGTTGAAAGAGTAATTACAACTGGAAAAAGATACGCTTTCTTGCGTATAGGGGAACATTTCTAACGACATATTTGTGTCCATAAATTTGAGAGATCGAAAATGTTGTCAACTAAAGGGTAACAATCTAATACAAATGAATGGTCCTATTGCACCAAGAGAAATAACTCACACAATATTACCAGAAACGTTTGCTTGTAGGTTTTGACAATAAACACTGAATTTTTGAAAAGGTTACCTACAATTCATATTCAATTCAATTTATATGCAACGTTTGAATGCAAACCGTATTTAATGTTTGCGAGGAATTAATGTACGTAATGTAATAAATATTATGTGGTCGTTACACAAACAATTAGAGAATGTTGCTGCATTTGACAGGGGGGGGGGGGGGGGGTTGCTTGTTGTATTTTGTAAATGGAAAATAAAACACGCAACGCACCTAGTAATAACACAATTTTGTTAAAAATACAACCGCATTAAAAAGAAAAGAATGATCAAATCAGTCAGAAAGCCACCAAAACCTGCTCAAGACGACTACCACGTTATGGACAGACCAGAACAAGTCATTATTCTGCGCCTCAGAATAGGACACAATGGATTACGCAACCATATGTATACAAAATTCAAG
The DNA here is from genome assembly GCA_963921405.1 of Cepaea hortensis. Lineage (NCBI taxonomy): Eukaryota > Metazoa > Mollusca > Gastropoda > Stylommatophora > Helicidae > Cepaea > Cepaea hortensis. Next base: position 298,634,582 of record OY992876.1, read on the forward strand.
ATTAGTGAATCAGCCATGTGCACACGTGGATTGGCGTCGCAGACAGCAGAGCACATACTCCAAGACTACCCAACATACAACATATCTAGGCAAACCTTCTGGCCAAGAGAGACAACAGCGGAAGATACACTCTATGGACCTCTGAGTGAACTAAAAGTTGAGTTGAGTTGAGTTGAGTTAAGAACCGACATCACTGCACTCAGGACATTACCATACGTGCTCCGTCCCCTCGTTCAACATCCAGCGAAGAGTCACACTACTAATCGTTCCCACCGCTGATTAAAAGTTCTCCTGGTCTTCCCTCTCAGTTTTGCCAGAACCCCTGCGATCCCCCACAATCTCATTCTTTCTACGTATGGGTTCTCAATCTGTTCCTCCGCCTTCTCCACCTGGTCCCACAAGCGCACGACCACCTCCCCCTTGTCCCCAGGCAATCTGCCACCAATAGGTGAATTCCCTGTTAGCCTATCAGCCTGTTCATTCCTTCGCACCCCCTCCCCCCCCCCCCCCCGCACCCCATCCCATGGCCATGGCAAAATATCTATACAATTCTCACAATCTGTGACCTCTGAAGCGACGAGAGCCATTCAACACGAAACATTCCTTTCTCCACCTTACTAAGCATACTTTTTGAAACCGTAATGAATACAATGTGTGTTGCAGTAGTCTCCTCTAGCCAACGGAATGCCACTGTTACTGTCTCCACCTCCATTCTCATGCTGGAGGTCGTAGTCTCATGTGCCAGCCTCTCCTTTTTCAAGACTCGTCCATTAGCGTTTGCAATAAAGCCCCAACCACTACATCTGTTTCTCACTACTGACCCATCAGTGTAGATGACTATGTCACCTTGATGTGTGTTACTGTGGATCAGCTGGTGCACTTCAAACTCAGTGCGGCCGGCTGCCCATTCTCTGCAATCACGACCCAGTGTTATTATTACATTATGCCAGTCCGTCATGTCTTCCGGAACTTCAACCCACTCTCTTCCACGATTGATGGTCTCTAGATCACACAACTGACATATAGAAAGTTCTGCCTGTGCCATCCAGGACCTGCCTCGTCTTAGTCTATGACCCTTGACTATATCCATGGCTGCATGCAGCGGGTGATCCCTATCTGCAGCAACTCTCAGTTACCATTTGGCCCGAAGGACCCTATGCCTATCCGTCATTGTTGGTAGCGTCAGGATATGCCTCATGCATATAATTGGCGTGTCCTTTGTGCATCCCAGGATTAAAGGTATGGCATCATTCTGTATGCACTCCAACCTATCAAGCTGGCTGTTTGATACTGTCAGCAGCCCCAAACCATACTCAATGACAGAAATTATTACTACTGAAAGAACCTGTACAGCATCCTCTGGTCTACCCCGGTTGCTGCCATAGCCCTCATTGCATTAAGTCCCCTACCAGCATTCACCACCAAAGCCTCCACATGACCCTTAAAAAACAAACACCTGTCAAAAAGTGATACCCAAGTACTTCAATTTATTCTCTCGCCTAAGAGGACGTCCATTCAACATAATACCTGGGACATCTGCCTTAACGATCCGGTTATCCAGGGAGTTACACACGGCCGATGCCTTGTCTGGGTTTATAACGGCCACTGCGTCCCTGCACCACTCTGCCACCCCATTTACTGCCACCTGTAAGTCTTTCGTTAAACTGGCCCTGACTCTGCCCTGTTGAACAGCAGCACATCATCTGAAAATGTCAAGATTCTACCCATACCTGGTGTCTCAATAGCTGCGATTTTGCTGGTGTAGACATTAAAGAGCACTGGGGACAAGGCAGATTCCTGTGGCAACCATTGTGTAATAGTACATGGGTCAGAAGTCCAGGAACCCATTCGCAGTGCAACCCTACGCTCGTAAAGGACCGCAGCAACCCATGTAACAAGGCAAGGGCAGACTTCCATGTCCAACAGTGTGTGTATTAACCGATCATACCTCACCCTGTTATATGCATCCTCCAGGTCAAGAGCTACCGCCACCGTCTATTGTTTATCCTGGAAGCCCTCGTAGACATCAAAAGCAAAAGTTGTAGCATTGACCCAGGTGTCCTTTCCAGGCCGGTAACTCCCGAGTCCTTGGGAAAGCTGATTACGACTTTCCAAATGTCGCTGGAGCCTGGGTGCTATTATCTTTTCGAGGACTTTGCCATACGTGTTATGCAGGGTTATGATTCGGTATCCATTAAGTCTGGAGTGATCCGTACCTGGCTTTGGGAGTGGGACCAGGTAGCTATGAAGCCAATCGTGGGGTATTTCCGCCGTATTGATGCTTAGGTTGAAACAAAGAGTCATCTCCTCCAAGTCACCATCATTTATGTTACTTATATGGGAGTACCTCGCCCCATCAGGACCTGGTGCTGTGTCTTTAGCCCGCTTCAGTACCCGTCTAATATCCTCCACCTTAATCTAACAGTCCTCCTCCTAGTTACCTGTGACAAGGCTTCTCTGACGTTATCTCTAATAGCCCTATCTTGCTGATCAGTCTGTTTTAAAAATCGTGCAAGAAAAGCCTCCCCTTTGTCCTTATCAGTTGTCATAGGTCGGTTGTTATCATCATAAACGGTACTATGTGTACCAGTCATCGCCTGTCTCTTCATCTGCCGGTGTAGCCTCCAGAATTTTCCCAATGTCCCATCCCCACCGACTTCATTGATAAACTGTTCCTACTTCATCTTTTTTGCCTCTGCTGCCTGGAGTTTAAAATCCTGCTCCTTTACTTTTTTATATGTTTCAGCCTCCTCTAATTCTGTGTCAACTGACTTGGTTGTTCTCCGTACCCTCTGCCAATTCCTTATGGCCGCCCTCTTTTAGCTCCATGAATTCTCCACTTCTGGTGTCCACCATGGTGGTTGGGTGAAAATTCTTCTTGTTGCTTTAGAGCTTCGCTGTGATCTAAGGCGCCCCAAGAGCGAATAGTGATCGCGATCATAACTGAATGCCCTGCGAGCTCTCGTAGTCCTAACTGTGCTGAACTTAGGTATCAGCACAGAACAGGGGAGATGGTCTCTTCTATGGTCTCCAAGGACGCTCCATGTTATGTCTGATGCCGCCTCTTGGGATACAAGAGCCAGGTCGATGGCCGTGTCAGAGTCCCCCGGTCTCATTGCTAGCCTAGTTGGTGTCCCATCATTTAGACAGACAACATCCGTCTCAAGCAGGGCCTCAGCAAGAGCAGTACCCTGTCTGTTCTCTCCCGACCTGTCCAATTCCTTGGCGCGGGCATTGAAGTCACCACATATCAGATACTTGGTACCTGGGGTATCCACTGAACCTTTCAACCAGTCCCAACTCTCTCTGCTTATGCAAGATTCCCCACTTAATTTATATTTATCAGGCTCCAGCTGTATCGGCCGATTTGTATCCGCATTCCCTGCACCTCTTTACTCTTCTGACCCCACCCACTCATATCCAGTATCGAATGCTGTATACCATCCTTGACCACCAGAGCCTTCCCATGTCTTCCCTGCCCGGTTGAGTTAATGTAACATGTATGCCAGGGCACTCAAAAGAGTTTGTATTGATTGATTGATTGATTGATTGATTGATCTAGGAACCGACATCACAGCATTCGGGACATTCCCATAAGCGCTCCGTCCCCATCCTCAGCAAAGAGTTTGTATTCAGTTCTTGTAACATCAAATGCAAATGTTTTGCATATCCTTTACAGGGCTTCGTTGTCAACATCAGCATCTTTCAGCTGATTTTTGATTTCTTGGCAAGATTACGCTCAGTAGTTTGCCATTGATTTCTGATCGACCGGCTCCATATTCTCATAAGTCACTGGCGGGACTCGAACCGCTTCCAATTCTCGAGCGCTCACATCAACCACGAGAGTATTTGGAGTTACGGAGACAGCTGCTAACTCCTCGGCCAGGGAGACCTCTTCTTGTAACATCAGGACATCAACATCGTAGACTAGTTTCTCCAGTATTGGTCCTCGTTGCTTTGCACTACGGCAATTCCAATACCCAACCCGTACATGTTTGAGTCCCAAACGATCCGTTTTTCTTCTACCCCTTCTGGCTCCAGCCCTCTTCTTCCTTTTCTTTCTCCCCCCCCCCCTTCTTCTTCTTCTCCTCCGCTTCATTCTCTCCCTTCTGGCTGTTGTCAAAGGTATCAAGCACAAAACAAGTACTCCTTTGCTTCGGCGATAATTCTTTGTATTTTCCATAGTTGGTTTGATATGAAGGCAGGATGTAATCGGTCACCCTAGTAGAGCCTGCCTGCTAGGGAAGGGGCAGAGGATGACCCTCAGGAGTCCATACGCCTGGCGCCGCCCCACCCGCATACCAGACGTTCCACGTTCACGACCAGCTCACCCGTGGCCATTCAGTCCTCGACACGTCGGTCCACCTTAAACTTGGGGGTTTATAATCCGAGTTTTCCATCTCCTAGATTGGCCGCTGTAATAGCTAACGGGCCCAATCTACCCGGGTGCAAGAGGTTCCAGCGCCTCATTCCTGGCGAACACAATAGTTACATGTATACGGGGAAGAAAACCAATGTCATACAATATCTGTCAAATAGTACATAATGCATAGTTAAAGTCACTACACAACGGAAACATAATTCTCGCAGGTAGATAGTTGAGCACTAAACACAGCAGGGACATACAATTGTCATACAATATCAATGAAATAGTACATAAATTACAAAGCAATCATGATAAATTCCATTCCTTATTCTACACAATATACCCACACAAAGCTACTGGTTCTATTGGCAGAGTACAAAAATATTATATGGGCATTAAGAAACAAAGCATTACACAATTACGGAACAATCAACAAAGAAATTGTCCAACAATTTTATCAACAAAAAGTCTCAAACATTCTAATCTTAGCCCCACAAGCGCAAATCCCGTAAGAGATGTGCCTGAAGACAGCACGTATTACAGACGAAACAATTAACTTGTTTTAAACAAAGGAAATCACAACTGTATATGTTTTTAATGGCAGTATACTTTCAATTATTATTATTATTATTATTATTATTATTATTATTATTATTGTTATTATTATTATTGCTACCATTATTATTAATTTTCCCATTATTAAATTTGAATGTGCAACATGAAATACATTGCGGATATGTTTCTGTGTCGTTGGCAGTAACATACGTATGCGTCTGTGTGTGGGTGCAGGTGTGTATGTGTGTGGTGCATGTATTTGCGCGCACATGTGTATGAATGTGTGTGTGTGTGTGTGCGCGCGCGCGTGTGTGTAGCAGCCTTTAAACCAAAGCCATATCTCAAGCATTACAATGATGTTATATGGTAATGATATGTTTGAAAAGAGAAAATATGTACCACCATCTATAAACAAATTAAATTAGCCCTTTGAGTACCCAGTAAGATCAGGTGGCTTGTAGTGGTCAGGTTTAAGTCCTTCCCATTGTATGTATTTGACACCCAGACACTATCACAGCTTTGGACCAATTATCTCCCTGGGGACAGGCCATGGACTCTAATTGCTAGGTTTAAATCCCCGAATCTTGATACCAAAACAAAAGGTGTCATAGACATTTACAGGGCAATAGAGCGTCACCCTGTAATTTGACATCAGGCCAACAATACCAACAATTGATTATTTGGTTGTTTCGGGATTTGAAATTTAAATATTGAGCACACCCCACTACTGGCAACGCTGATCGCATTCTGGTATGAGACTAAGGCCTATCCACGTCAATATGGAAGCACTATACTCGAGTTCCGCTCTCGTTTGAGCTCGTCAGTAGTGCATATCCCTGACGAGATGTGGAAACAAGCCCCGGATCACTGGCGTGTGAAGCGGGTGTGTAACCACGCGGCACACGTTGGAAACGCCAAATTATCATAACAGAATACCACTACGTCACCCATCATAGGCTGTAGCTCAAGATTTGCCCGATTTTGCCAGAAAACAATTGACTGTTTGCGTTTAAATTTTAAAACATTTAAAGTTTTTAGTTTTTAATTGAAGGAACTTTCCCATTCGTTTTTCTCTCCACCCATGGCATTCTTTTAATGTTCCTCAGAAATCTTATTTCTACTGCATGTTTCCTAGCTTGTCTGCGGCGAAGATGTAGTAGTGTAAACAATATTAAATAACACGAAGTAGTGCAGTTTTACAGGAAACAATGACAGAAAACAAAGGACGTTGCGACGACTAGCCTTGATCAGCCAAGTCGCTTAAAGTCGCTTACAAGTCGACAAGGTCGACTTCATTGCACCGGGTTTATCCCATATGGCTCGGTCTCTTCCCGCAGCGCGGAAAGCGTCGCACAAAGCACGAACGCCGTAGCTTTTAGCGACGACCCACAGGAGTCTCTGAATCATTTAACTCGTAAACCGAAGGGCGCGGCCCGGAATCGAACCCACAACCTTCGAAGCACGAGTCAAACGACTTGATCACTTCGCCACAGAGACTCACAGATCAGACAAGTACGACCAGGGAGGCCAGATCCATAGTGAAATTCCGCCCCGCTGCAGATTCGTACTCATGACCACCGAGCGACAGGCGAGCATCTAGCCACTACACTAGCTCGTCTTCCGTGTCGAAAGCGTAGTTGCAACTGACAAATATACGCTTTCTTGCGTATAGTGGGACATTCTAACGAAATATTTGTGTGATGGATTTGAGAACGTTTGTTTGTAGGTTCTGACAATAAAATTTTAATGTTGGAAAATGATACCTACAACTCATATTGATATGCATCTTTTGAACGTAAACCGCATTAATGTCAGAGTAAAATTAGTGTATGTAATGTAATAAATAGTATGCAGTCAGTACACAAACAATTATAGAATCTTGCCGCATTTGAAGTCTGGGAATCTTATTGTATCTTGTAAATGTAAAAGAAAACACAAACTGTCCGGTTTGCCGGACAACCAGACCTCAAACCAACGTCTCAGACAATGTCTGCGCACAACATAAGCCAGCTTTTACTGGCACATAAAGAAAGTAATAATTCAGGCACCATGAACCACCGCTATTATAACCGATGCCACACGGGCTGGTTGAAACAAGGTGGAAAGTTTTGTTTTTTTCCAAATTGGATAGGGGATAATAGAATGTTAACGTTTATAGTAAAAACAATTTTTGTCCGGCCTGTTTTACAGGCCAAATCAAAGAATAAAGATAGTTATATATACTTTACATGACGTCGCAGTCAATGATATATTGAGAAGTTTACGTTCAGTAGCTTGCCATTGCTTTCTGAGCGACCAGCACCCAGCCAATTTGTAAAATACCAACGCAAGGCGGGCTGCTGCCAAATCGCCCGCAGCCGTGTTTCGAACGTGGGTATGTGGGATTACGAACTACGTTAGTAACTCATTCCCCTCGGAACCCGAACAGGCCAAATACTTCTTACGAAAAACTCAACACACACACACACACACACACACACGCACGCAGGCACACACACACACGCCCGCGCGCACACACACACACACACACACACACACACATTTCTACACATGTTTTTAAACACAAGATTTCACACAATGAGCAAAA